>OX393557.1:32729891-33264975 GCA_947650365.1 Chamaelirium japonicum | reverse complement strand
ACACTAGATCGCGTGTTTCACACATACACAATCTAAAATAAGTAGACAGGAGAATTAGGAGTTTTCGAGATAGAGTATGCGAAAGCTCGTACACATAAGAACACCAACAGAAATTTGATTTATAGAAGAACCAAACCATAGGACTCAACGCTTCTTCATGAAGCCTTCGGCCATCTTCAGGTAGTCCCCCAAAACCGCCCTCCTCCTCCTCCGATTTGGAATTACCGGGCTTCTTCAAGTACCCCTGAGCCATCTTCAGGTAGTCACCGAAACCGGCCTCCTCCTCCGACGATTCTGAATTACCGGGCTTCTTCAAGTACCCCTGAGCCATCTTCAGGTAGTCCCCGTAACCGGCCTCCTCTGATCCAGAATCACCGGTCGAGTGGGTCGAAGAGGAATGAGATGTGGCGGTGGGCTTCTTCACGTGCCCTTTCACCCATCTTCGGGTAGTCCCCGTAACCGCCCTCCCCCGATCCAGAATTGCCGCCCAAGTGGGCCGACGAGGAATGGGCGGCGGGGGGCGGTGGAATGCCCCGCGGTTGATTGAGTGGGTCGACTGTGATGAGTGGTAATTGTGGAGATAGCTCTCTGCTTGCCCCAAGTACTTCCCCAAGCTCTTGTCCTCGAGCTTTCCGTAGCGAGAGGCGGCGGCGAGCAGGTCTTCGGCAGCTTCGGCCACCTGCGCCTTGTCGACCTTGCTGGTCTCCTGGCGGAAGGTGGATTGGGCAGCCGCGGCCACCACCTTGGCGCTGGAGAGGAGATTGGCCGTTGAGGGCTGGTGCTTGTGCGTGTGATCGCTTGGGCCTGTTGCTGCGAGGAGGAGAATCCATGGGAGGAGGCCTTTGTGGGGTCTGTGGGGTTCCTGGAGATGGGAGATGGGTTGTGAAAAAGTTGGGAGATTGGGATCGGAGAGATTAGGGTTTGGCGATTTGAAGCAGAGAAGTAGGGTTGGATGCAGAAACAGGGGAAGGGTGAGACTTGAGAGAAAAAAACAGGGGACGATGCTTGGTCTGTATTGAAAGCCTCCTTTATAGAATATCTTCGAGATTGGTGTGGACGTCATCATCAAACCAAGAAGAGCGTCTTTTCAGCGTGGCAAGAGCGTTTGTTTCCAGCCGTCCGTTCATTCGGAGATCTAACTACTTTCTTTTATTATCTTAATGGTTTGACTTTTTTAGGTGGAAGCTACTCAACCTTTCATGAAATTTTATTTAAAAAATATAATTAGAATGATTTTGAGAATATTTCTCCACAAAAAAATATATATATTACAGATCGATTATTTCTTTTTTCTTATATTGCTTCGATTAACCGCACGATGAATATATCACCTGTTAGTGCTTAGAGCGCAAGATTGATCAGGGATTTAAACCCATCATGTCTATACTATTACCATACAAGATCGTAGACAAATTAGCCAAAAAGGGCAAGGACAAGCTCACTCGCCACAAAGGCGAGAGGATTGGGCCATCCTGACATGGCATCTAATCACAGTCGATCTTTGCGTGCTTGTCGAGGTGAGTGTGTGATTCACATATCGGGATTGGGGTGTAACGGACGATAGTGCGGGTCCTCGCCTCTGGGCCAGACGATTCTCCTTATGCACGTTGATGACATTATCATCACAAGCAATGATTCTGCTGTAATCGCCTCTTTTCAGTAGTACCTCCAACGTTGGACTTATGTCATCCTTCGCTACTACCTCAGGCTTGAGATAGGCCATAGTAGGGCTGCAAAAGAGCCGAACCGAGCTTTGGTCTACTTTAGCTTGTTTATTTAGTAAACGAGCCTAAACTTTAGGCTTGGGCTTGTTTAATAATCGAGTCGAGTCGAGCCGAGCCAAGCTTTGGTCTACTTGAGCTTGGCTCGTTTATTTAAACGAGCCTAAACATCATGCTAGGCTTCACTCAATAAGTGATCAAACGGTCTCTTATCGAGCTTGTTCCCAAACTCAAAAATTAATGCAAAAGCATGGACTATATATGTTAGGTATATTCATGCCATTTATGACCCTATTCACAAGCCTACTCGCGAGCTTGCTCATGAGCCCTAAACAATCATGTTCGTGAGCCCAATCGAGCCGAGCCTTTGGTCTGCTTGAGCTTGGCTCGTTTATTAAACGAGCCTAAACTCTAGGCTTGGACTTGGCTTGACTAGTAACCGAACGAACTCGAACGAACTTTTATCGAGCTTGTTTGTGAGCCGCTCACAAACAACTTGGTTTGTTTGCAACCCTAGCCCATAGTAAGTGAGGGATTCTTCTCACACAGCAGAGTTATACCGCTGATATCCTAAGTCGAGCTGCTCTTTCTAATTATTGCATCGCCAATACTCCACTCGAGCTTCCTGTGAAGCTCCGACCTACGACAGCGAGCTTCTTTCAGAGATCTTACTCAGTACAAAGAGATTGTTGGTTAGTTGGTCTACCTCTGCATCACCATGCCTGATATTGTCCACAAAGCCAGTATCGTCAGCCAACTTATCAAGGCCCTCTCACTCTGCTCATTGCAGTCTCTCCTCCGAATTTTTTGGTACCTTCGAGGCACCGTCATTTGGTTGCTCTTTCTATCCTTGACAATCAACTCTGGTCCAATGTGCCTACTCTGATGTTGACTGGGCTGAAGATTCAACTACTCACTGCTCAACTATTGGGTCGTGCCTATTTCTTGGAGATTCCCTTATCTCATGGCATAACAAGAAGCATAGAGTTGTTTCTCTCTCTAGCATAGAGGGAGAGTTCAAAGCCATGGTCACTACTACCAAGAAGATCATTCACCTGTGGCGTCTCCTTGGGGATCTAGAGTTGAGATCTCTAAACCTATAGCTCTTCACTTCGATAACCATAGTGCTATACGTATTGCTAGCAATCTTGTTTTCCACGATAGGATGAAGCGCATTAAGATCAACTACTACTTCATCCAAGAGCACTATGAGGTCAAGACTATCATCTCCTTTATGTTTCATTTGTAGAGCAGATAGTTGATTTCTTCATGAAGTCACACACAACTCATTGATTTCGTTTCTTTGTTAGCAAACTCTCAGTTTTTGATCCACCATGAGTTTGAGGAAGGTTAGGAGGGGGGGGGGGGGGGTAGTCATATGTAATATACACATCCTCTCTCTCTCTCTCTCTCTCTCTCTCTCTCTCTCTCTCTCTCTCTCTCTCTCTCTCTCTCTCTCTCTCTCTCTCTCTCACTCTCTCTCTCTCTCTCTCTCATCTCTCTCTCTCTCTCTCTCTCTCTCTCTCTCTCTCTCTCTCTCTCTCTCTCTCTCTCTCTCTGATAGAAGGATATTCATGTTAAGTTACTATCTCACCCAAAAGCTTGAGCTATTAGGGAAATGGACCAAGAATGGCATATCAAGCTAACATCCCCTCTCACGTGCAACCCTCTCTTACAAGTAGAGAAATTAAACTAGTGGAGAGATCAACAAATAAAACAAATGGAGGCAACAAGACTTTAAACCCAAGGCCTCCGAGAAAGAATCAGAGCTTTGATACCATGTTAAATTACATTCTCACCCAGAAGCTTAAGCTATTAAGGAATGGACCAACAATGCATAGTAATCTAACAATCTAAAGACTATTCTTTCTTAGCGGCTAGAAAAAGGTTAAATCCCATCTAAGTGATTCCTCTGATCCTCACCATTTCATCAGATACCCCCAGAAGCTTTAACAAACATTTCAATAAAGATTTCAGACCTCCCCAACCCTCCAAATTCAAAATCAAGGAAGAGAGAATATATCAGTGATTTATGTCTGGGCAAACTTTTTTTTTTTTTTTTTGGGGTACATCAGACATTGATCATGACATCATGATCCTTAAGTCCTCTCTAAGGCACCAAGCACGTCGGGGGGAAACTAGACTCCCAGTACCCCTCCATCCCAAATCTTATTGTCTCCTAAGCGAGCCAATGGGGCCCATGTCTGGGCGAACTTAAGACCCAAGACCTGACATTTTTCTCCTGATCATCCATCAAACCCTTTGGCCTCTAATCGAATCAGGCATCCTTGAACTATTTAGAGACTTCTCCTCGGGCGTTGAAACAATGAAAGATGTCAACTACACCTTTGTGGCCTTAATTCATTAGCATAGGTAGAAGTAGTAATATTGGATAATTTAGCTACATATTCAAAGTCTTGGAGCATCTCCAATCCTACATTAAAATTTTCATCAGATTTGATGTAGGATTAGGTTAAAAGCTCAGCTTGATGTGGAGCGTTCCAGTCCTACATCAAATCTGATAAGAACTAATTTGATGTGGAGCACTCCAATCCTACATCAAATCTAATTAAAATCAATTTGATATGGAGCACTCTAGTCAATTTGATACGGAGCACTCCAATCCCACACCAAATCTGATAAAAAGCTTTGATGAGCTGGAAAGTAGCCGTTGGATTTGATGGGTGGCTCTCGACCCCTACCAATCTAATGAAGAAATTTGATGGAAACTAAATCTAATGAAAATCTGGTTGTAGAGCTGGAGCAACTATTTTGCTTTCCTTAAACCAAAATTCAAATCTGATGGGTCATTTGGTATGATCATAGACAATTGCCCATAGATGCACCACATTATTTATACGCCACACGGTGCAAGACATACTAGAGATTTGATCCTGCGACCTCCCAAGAGCGAAACAACCAGTTAACTGCTGGGATTCAACCGCAGTTGCGGGCGAAGCACTTTTACGATGGGGGAATACTCAGACTCATTAATTTGGTTCCTTTAGCTTTGCAAATTTATTATCTTTCGGTTTCCCTCTTTCTAACTTGGGTGATTCAGAGGATTGATAACACCACAAGGAGGAAAATTTCCTTTGAAGAGGGCCCTTGGATCATAACATAGGCCTCAACTTGGTGGAATCAGCTCCCCTCGAGTCAGTACTTTCTTCGAGTCTTAAGAGGGATCTTGACGGCAATCTGAATCAAAAAAGTTTTGCGGATAAGAATACGGTGAGACTCGGGAACTGAAAACGGATTATGCCTCCAAGGATCAAAACCTGTGAGATTTATTTTGATTTAAGCCTCTCATCATCTGGTAGTTCTGTCTTAACATGTTCAACAATTCAGTTTGTTACCAGTAATCCTCTGCATGAACAAGCACCCCCACCAAAATGGTGGAACCGGTTCCGATCCCCGAACAATGATATCCCTCTTATAGACCTTCGAAACAAGCTTAAAAAAGGAATGGCAGTCCTTACAGACTCGCAGGTTCTTCACTATCCTCACCGTCGATCCCTGCGGACTCCTCAGGAGCCCGAAAGCAAGAGCAAGCTTCTCCTCACTGTGGTACATCAGGGAGCTCTCCTTCTCCTCGTCCTCTCTGATCATAAGAAACCCATGTCAGTGTCCGCGACATAACCAGCAGACTTCAAACTCGCTGCTCATATCGCCCAGCATCTTAAAAATCTCACCCAACCCATCCTTCTCGAATCTGCATGTAACCACAAACTCGTAGACCACGTTTGTCGATCTCAATTGAACTGGCAACCGGGAACCTTCCCGATTCCCCCCTTCGGCTCATCGTCGCCCTCACTTCCCCCCACCTCACTCCATCTCCGATCCCGAGCTAATACATTCGATAGCAAGACATAGTTCTCCCCATTTTTGGGCTCCAATTCGAGAAGCTTTGCAATCGAAAAGCTCACCCATGCGGGCATCTCCATGGATCCTACAACCCGCAAGCAACGCCCTCCAAATAACCCCATCCTGCAACCATTGGCATGCTCATGATGAGCTCGCGAGCTTCGTCTAGGAACCCTGATCGTCCGAGAAGATCAACCATGCAGCCGTAATGCTCAATCCTGGGCTCGAGGCCAAACTCACACCTCCATTCTTTGAAAAGGCCTCCTACCTTCATCGACAAATCCTTGATGACACACAAGCGCATAGAGCAGCTAAGAAGGTCACCGCATCAGGCTTGATTATTCTCAGAGACTTCATCATATCAAAAGCCTCCATGGCGGCTTCTCCTCCTCCCCGTTCATCGCAAAGCCCAGATATCAATGCATTCCACGAGAAGACGTTCCTTACCATCATCACCCGAAAGACCCTTCATCGCCTCATCCACCGCCCCGCATTTCATGTACATGTCGGTTAGAGCGGGTACCCACAAACACATTAAGCCTCAACCCATTCTGCTTTATGTAGTTATGAATCCAAACCCCCTGGATTGAGAGCTCCGAGATGGGCACAAGCCGAGAGGGCACCGACGACGGTGACCTCGCCCAACGCGACACGCGAAGCCTGCATCGTGCGGAAAATTCCATGGGCTTCTCTGAATCTCCTGTTGTGGACGTAGCCGGTCAGCATCGCGTTCCACGAAACAGAATTCCTCTCGGGCATTTCATCGAAAAGCTTCTGTGCTTCGTCGATGCGAGCGAAGGTGCAGTACATGTGGACCCAGAGCTGTGGCCGTGAAGACATCAGAGCAGAGACCCATGCTCTTAACGGCGCATCCGTGCGTCGGTACGCCGAGCCTCGGGAGAGTATAAGTGAGCAATGCACTTGAGCAGGGGAGGGAAGGTGTAGAGATCAGGGGATACCGAAGCTTCCAGCATGTGGGTGTACACTAGAACTGATTGCAGATGGTTCTTCGAGTGTGTGTAGGATCTGATGAGAGAGTTGCAGAGGTCGGCGTCGACGAGGGACCGGAACTGGGTGAAGAGGAGAGGGAGGGTGGTTGAGACCCCAGAAGAGGAGAGGGAGACGGTCTATGAGGTTTTGAAATGCGCGGCGGTGAGGGTGGTGTTGGTGGTGATCAGATGGGCGAGGGAGTTGTTTCATGTGGTGCGGCCTTTGAGAGATTGGATCATGGGGTGCGGCTAGGTCTGGTGCAGGAATGGAACTGATTTAGACCTCAACTGTTTACGATACACTTGACCCTGTTGTCAAGTGGTGGCAATTTCCATGCTATGACTGTGCAGGCGACCGACACCGGCGGTGGGGGGTTGACGGAGGTGGTGAGTTGGTGGCAAGGCGAGCGACATGGGGTGGTGCGGTGAATGATGGCGGTGGACGCAACTATAGCAGCAACTGATGGCGGCGGTTGCGACCGGAGGAGGCGGTGGAGGCCCACCAGAGCTGGAAAAAGTTGGCGGCCGGCGACGGTGGATTGTGATGCTGACGATAACTGTCGGGTCGGCGGAGGTGGTGATGACGCAAGATACTAAATATGGTGACAGCAGTGATCAGGTTCATGTGGGCAGCCAGGACGCGGTGCAGCGATGGTTAGGGTGGCGGCGATATGAATTGAAGAGGGATTCGGCGACAATTATCGACTGGATCAAGCAAGGATGAGATGATCACTACCCGCTTCAGGATATGGCTATCATGCTCGGGGTGTTTCGATGTTCCCATGTTTTACCGCAAAGGGTCAGGGCTAAATGTTTTGAGTTCGGATCTCCTCCGGTAGGTGAGACCGTTGCCCAACACAACCACATATGCTTGCTCAAGTGCGATTCACTTTTGGGTCGCCAGCCATTGTGCAGCTGTGATGCACACCGAGCCCACCGACGGGCCGATCAACTGAAGGAGATCCGAACTCAAATGTTTTTCACCGAGTGCAACGGACACCTTGGCTTAAAAAAAGTCCGGAAAAAACAGTTGGGCTAAATAGCATTTTGCATACGTAGACAATACTGAATCATTGAATGCCATTTACTCCAAAAGAAAAAAAAAATTTCTTGATACTCTAAAGAAATATTATATCTTTCCTTCATTTCTGTCTTTTACCTTCCCTTTTGAATGTTGCCAACATGTCGACACTATGACATTCTAATGTGCTAAACAACAGACCCTCTTCTATATCAAGGAGAGAGAGAGAGAGAGAGAGAGAGAGAGAGAGAGAGAGAGAGAGAGAGAGAGAGAGAGAGAGTGAGAGAGAGAGAGAGAGAGAGAGAGAGAGAGAGAGAGAGAGAGAGAGAGAGAGAGAGAGAGAGAGAGAGAGAGAGAGAGAGATCTTTCATTTCCTTTGACCAATCACCACCACACAGAAACAGAGTCCAGACCCAAAGGAGTGCAACCTGGAGAACACAGCTGCAGGATGCCAGTGCTGACAGGAGCTACGCCGCCGCATCGTGTTCTCAGGTCACCCCTTCGGGTCGCCTCGCTCTCTAACATCATCGCAGCAGGTTCTTCGGCATCAAGTCTGTAATGCTGGTACAGATTCCGGCGGTGATCTCACCAAGAGCTCAACAAGATAAGTAGCCACTTGCTCAACTCTTTGCCAACATAAAAAATGTGAAAGAAAGATTTGATTTTGTTTCACCTTGAAAGATACACATTCCGCTGAAGTCACGAGGGGGAGAAACAAAAAAAATTTTGATTTTGAGTTTTACCTTGGAAGGCCACAAGAATGGAGAAAATGGGCAGCAAATGTTGTAATCGAAATACCCGATTATTTTTATGTTCATCAGATAGAAAAATAAGCTGATCGACAAAAAAGGTCGCCGCATATCAAACTGTTGCATCAGCTCGAGGGTTCGGGTCTTGTAGCAAAGAATCATTTAGCTTCAAAAGTCCTACACAACATAATTGAAGAATAAAATGAGAATGGTAATTGAACGCAACAAAGCCATAACATCAATATTTGCCAAAAGAATAATATCGTAGCAGCGGAAAATAGGTTAAACTGCATGAGATTAAAAGCAGGAAGACGGTTTATACAATGTGCATCTCTCTCTCTCTCTCTTCTCTCTCTCTCTCTCTCTCTCTCTTCTCTCTCCTCCTCTCTCTCTCTCTCTCTCTCTCTCTCTGTGTGTGTGTGTGTGTGTGTGTGTGTGTGTGTGTGTGTGTGTGTCCTGATTTATCACTTGGCTCCCTCCCTCCCTCTTTCGGTCTTTGCCTACTTGATGTAGGAGATCACCTTACTGGCCCGATGATTAGGTGAGACCTGGCGAATGTCTGCACCAGACTCAGTTAGCTCTTTTATTCATTTGTTTGCGCCCCGGAGCATCCCGCATCCAGCACAAGCCTAGTAGTTGCATCTTCTCTGACAAAACAACATACCCCTGACGGGCAGACTAGGTCCAGCCAAGACATGGACCAGCTACGAGTGTGGCATAAGTCTTGCAGCACCAGTTCTGGTGTGGGGCAAGCCAGGCTCAGGTCAGGCATGCTTGCTGACCAGACGAGACACACACCGGCACTGCCAGTTTTGCAAGCGATACTCACCCCAACGAGACCCATGGTAGCAACATGGCACCCACGCTCCCAGTCTGCAAGCGATATTTTGATTCCCGCATGTGTTGCAAACCTCTTTTGTGTAAAGCTGAAATCAGCAAACTTTTCTGGTTTTATTCTTGAGACAAGTTGTAGCCCTAGTAATATTACATGTATTTATATGCAAATTATGCATCCTCATGTTTATAGCAATGTGTTGCTAATTTCCTAGTAGAGATGAACACAATCATGTTATCTAAGCTCCAATTCCCTTATGAGTCATTCAATTGTATAGTGTTTATTGTTTAATACTTCCCAACTTCTAAATAGATTGAAAACTCCGAGAACTATCTTGACCCAATATATATTATGCCTATGATTGTACTGTTGTACATTCTTGTGCATAGAATTCTCTACGTCTCAGCGCCTATGCAAGAAATGAAATGTAATTATTAGTATACCTTGGATCTTTCAATAAAGAATTAAGTGACTACTTAATCAATATTCTTTGGCTCCTCTTTTAGACATGTGGCGGGTACTTTGTTATAATTAAGAAGTTTCGAAACATGATGTGCATAATCTCATTCCCTGCGTAAAATGTAATCATATTCTCTTGCAAGGATTATTTTCACTACTGACTTTAGGGTTCGGTGATTTAGGCCGATCCAAGGTTTGGTAGCAGTGATATTTCTTTTAACCGAGTGTAGTTTCCCTCCCATCTACTGGTTGCAGTGGTAGAAAATTTCATGTTTTTTTTAGCATTGTGATAAGGGACTATGCATGATAATGGACTTTATTAATGTTGTATTATTTTGAGTATGGCAATATATGATTTTAACTCTGAGGTATTAATACCAAGATGAACACCCCTTGCGCATCTCTCTCTCTCTCTCTCTCTCTCTCTCTCTCTCTCTCTCTCTCCTCTCTCTCTCTCTCTCTCTCTCTCTCTCTCTCTCCTTGGTTATTCCAACAACATAGCATGGAGTGGGCAAGCCTAGGCATTGGTATAATGAATAGCACTAGCTTTACTCCTAATTTAATGTTTTTGGTATAACAAGGCTTCCATAGAATGGTGTTATTATCACAGTGCTCGATATAGTTTAGACGAGCCGAGGCGCCCGCCTGAGGTGAGAGGCGAGGTGAGGGAGCAGGTATATAAGTCGGAGCGAGGCACCCGCCTTACATTGTGAGGCACTCGAGCCACAAGGCAGTGGAGGCTCCCGCCTTATTTAATCGAGGATTTAGGTTGAAGCCAAAACTGAATCATACCTGTTCTTTTGCATGCCATTTGAGGTTGAATGTGATTCACCGATCGGACTGGGTGAAAGTGTGAAACAGACGATTGTGATTTAATTTTGACTTTAACGTATTTGACCATATGAGGTTATAACCTCAGGATCCCGTAGCCCATGGACTTTAAACTTCTATGTGAATGAGCGATCGGCCTATCGGGTTAGTGTTTCAATGCTGGGGCTGCAGACCACCATCAAAACTCTCTTCTCTCAATTTTTTAATTCAATTTTTGATTTAGTTGTATAGTGTCATAATTCTTTATATGCTTACTTCACAACTTTAAATTGTATTTTTTTCATCTTAATTGTAGACATCCAAGCCTAGATCCGAAGATGAGAATGATATACATTATAGAACTTGATGATGATGAGTTTTATTGATGTTTGATGACACATGCTATATGATTATGCGAACTTATTTCAACTAGTTATTTTATAATTTATCTATATATATTTTATAATTTTTTTGCATGCCTTATTTCAATCAGGCGCCCGCCTCGTCTCTCGCCTCAGGCTCCAGTAAAGTTGAGCGCTTTGAGTCCACCTCACACCTTGACTACACTGCCAGTGCTATTAAATAAATTTAAGTATTCTTAAAGAAAATCAATTGATCAAGTGAGAGAGATTCCATATGTATTAATAATATCCATAAGACGGATTCTACTAAAAACTTAATAGAAGAAAAATAATAAATGGACCCTTCTTCTCTATCTTTACGCTCTCTTGTTTCCTCACCCCCGAGTTTTTGACCATCCCTCCTTTGTCCAAAAATTTGAGGCATGACATATTTGCTTTGGAAGCCTATTTATTCATAGTTTGTGTCATTACATTCAAGTTTTAGAGCCTAGATTAGTTAGGATAAGTCCTAGGATGGTCTATTTAAGGTTGGGGCCTTCATCCCTTTGTGGCACATTTTGTATCAATACACATATATTTCAAGTATTGCTGATTTTAGGAATTGGCATTCTTATTTCTCTCTCTCTCTCTCTCTCTCTCTCTCTCTCTCTCTCTCTCTCTCTCTCTCTCTCTCTCTCTCTTCTCTGTTGTGGATGACAACATATCGATCATCACCAAGTTTATCCTTTTTTTTTGCATTATAATCAAAGCACTTTTACTACATGCATTAATTGGTATCAATGCATCTCAGTCATGACATTACATTTGCAGCTGCTTCATTCAACATTTAGGGATTTATTTATACTTGAGTTAAACAAGTAGTTAGTGGCAGTATGAACATAATTGAAGAAAAGTTTCTATAATTTAACATGCAGCCTGCAGGCCAAGCAAAAAGTGGAGTCATTGTTTTAAAACTCGGTTGATACCTATACGTACAGTAACTGCCTGTATCGATCAGTACGCACCAATATCGGCCATTACTCCCGAATTCAACTCAATATCGATTTTTTAATACTTTTTACTTTATAATTATTTTTTATTTTTTAAAAAAAGGCCGTTGCCGGTTTCGGCCGATACCTAGTAGTATCGCCCGGAACAACTCAGTCTAGGGTCTACCAGTACCTCTATTGATATCAGTATTTTGAACATTGATTGTCATATAATAAAAAGTTATGTATTATTTACAAATTAAAAATTAAGAGCACAATACCTGCATGTGTTTCATGCTTAAAGCAAGCATCATTATCCACGCTAATGTTTCTGGTCCCTTTCAAAGTTTGGCTGTGTGCTTGTCCACTTTTCGTTTTGCATACTCATGAACAATGCCAATAGTGCTCTCCCTGTGACGCAAGTAAAATTCTGCAAGTAGGATTTGCCTTTCCAAAGATGTCAGATCTCCATGACGACCCTGCAGATTGCAGTGTCAATCATAAATGCTTGTGTCTGTTATATCATGCGCACTAAATTAGATACCAGGTGCAGCAATCAAGATGTTTTTCTCTAGAGGTTTGGTTGATATTATATGCAACATGCATAGTACACTTGAACTGTCAAATGATCGCATTAGGTAATCAATCAGAAAGATGCTCCTAATAATGGAAAAAAAAAATACAAGGGTGTGTAGTCAAAAGAGGTACGTAGATTGGTTCTTAAGATGGGAACAATATCGTAACTACTCATTTGTATGCATTCTATTCCATTAACTATTTAACCACAAACAATAGAGACTTTTAGATTCCGCTCTTCTTTCTCACTCCAAGAATAAGGATATGCGACTACTAGTACGGGTAGGCAAGAGCGATATTAAATCTGTTGTTATTTAGAAAGTTTATAATAACATATTAAAGGCTGAGCACATGATACATGCAGAGTATCCAAATAGCAAGATATTGAAAGGACACACATTTGTTAATAGTGAACTAAGAACAAGCTATTTTTTTTCAAAAGCTTCATTTGTAGGGAAGGTAGATTACATCCTTACCAGCCGAGAAACTCTATCACACACAGCATGGTGCATCAGAATGCCTGCTGCCACCGAAACATTGAAAGAATCCACCATGCCTTTCATGGGAACACTGCAATGTAAGTCAGATAGCTGCAGAGCCTCGTCGCTTATACCCCTGCAATGAGGCATTCCAGGAGCCGGTACACATTTAAATCAGAGAGCAATGGCTTAAAAAGATATAACAACCATTAGTTGCATATCACATATGACCGCCAAAGTTGTAGAAAGCACAGCAGTTGGAAATTGAGATGAAGCCTGAAGTAAAGTTGTGAATAACAAATGAGATCATGTGAACAAAGTCAAAATCGTGGGTCAAAGAATTGTACTTTGACATCTAGCAAACTAGGAACTGCGAACAACAAACTGAAGAGCAAGCTAACAAAAAGGATATTTCATTTGTGAAGCCAAGCCCAAGGCAATAGTAAACTGATCATAGGCCAGAACTATATATTCTGGATTGAGCGGACTACATTACCCAGCGTGCACAATGGTCCCCACAATAATTCAGCACCATGCCATTCATATGGAAATCATGATTAAAAAAAATCATGATTGGCAGTTTCAAGATTTAGTTATGCACAGAGAAGCTGAAATACTACCTAGTCCAAAATGCAAGAATCCAACAACCTTAAAGATTCTTTACAAATGTGCCCTAAATAGATTAATAATGCTGGTTTGAAAGCAAAAAAATTGTGTCAAAGATCTTATTTCATAAAAGAGCCTGAAGTAACTAGGATAACTGGTAGGATATTAAAAGTGAACTTGGAAGGCATTCTTCCCACTTATTGTATGGAAAAAAAAATTGAGTTCCCATAAAAAAAAATTTAAAGAATATATTGTCTAACTGTTTGCTAAAATGCCAAAACTTAAAAAATGATCTTATATATTTCATCAATTAACGAATTGAACTAAATTAAAATGATGTCTTTTGGATACTAGAGTTCAAGTGTTAATGTCGGGGCACTGGTACGAGGTGAAGGATTCGTCAATCTCGTATGGATGGATGGATATTGGATAGTTGTATGGTATACAAAAGCGGCTAATAAGAAAAAACAATGGGTAAATTTGACTCACCCCATAACTTTACGGTACATAGACATACCCTACCCCCCCCCCCCCCCCTCTTCAAATCCCACAAACACACACAGCCAACTTAATCGTAATTAGAACTACCCCCCCAATTTGACTTACTATATGATATTTAGACGTAAGCCTTTATTTGTTGGGTGGATGTGTGACTGGATTCATGTTTGTGTGTGTATGGGGGTGGGGGGGGTAGTGTCCAAATACCATATAGTTATGGGTGTGTAAGTCAAATCTTCCCAAAATTAAACTATCAATTGGTGTGTTTCTTATAAAACAGAGACGACATAGATCAACATAAACCGAAAGAACATTATCATGGTTTATGGGGAAAAATTGTCAACCCAAGAGAAGCAAACGTTACAGGCACAAATGGCCATCAAAAAATAAATCGATATGATCCCTAAGTCAAAACCATCTATCTATTGGGGGACTACTTCTAATACTAATATTGATACTCGCAAATGCAACCATGGAATCAAATGCCGACAAATTTTCTACGAAATGACCGAAATGTCTTTTTTCTTACGTTCCGAAATTGAAATAATTCGAAACTTCCATAGAACCAAATTTTGGTTCAACGTCACGAAATGTTGGCCGAAATAACTGACATTTCACTGAAGTTTGGCACTCCATCTTCTTTTTTTTTGAACAATCACTGAAAATTCCACCTTTTTAGCAAAAGATTCAAATTTTTCAGTGAAAAAATTCATCCTTTTCCTCTATTTCTTATTGATGTTCATATCAGACCGATATTTGACCATTTTTTGACCGAAATCAGTCATAATTTGACAAAAAATGATCGAAACCCGACAAATTTTCACTGAAATCTTTCCTTAAAAATACATTTCCATTGGCATATAACTGAAATCGGGCAAATTTCCATTTTTTAAAACTGACTGAAAAATCTATCAAAATCGACATAAAACCCTGCATGCAACGACAAAGCTTTTAAAAAAAAAAGTTGGACCTTGATATGAAGACTATAAATTTTATATTCAAGTGACAGATAGAAATAATTGTACCAACTAATACCATTGTTGTATTGTCATGAATGCAAAACAACTAATCCTAGCAATAAAATTAGGAGAACTAAGATTAACCACATTTAAAAGGAATTTTTATGAACCATGGAGACCTACAGCTCGCAAGCATCCGAATGTGCTTTTAGCATGCTCTTGGTACTTGGGTGCTTGCTTGACTTCAGAGGCAGGCCTAGGTTCCTAAGAGCGAGGCAATCAACGCAAGTCCCCTGAATTACATGAGAGCTAAACAGACACACATGCTAGCAATACATCCAATATAATTAAGAAGACAATGCATCAACCAAAACTCAATATAAAGTCGAAATTTTCCACAGCTTTATTCTTGAAATTTATTGATGATGCAGTGTACACTATAACTTCGATTTTTATGTTTTGTAGTTGAGAAAAAATTCATTTGGTGATAATGTCAAGAATCTCCTAGGTTTATCGCAAAGGTTGCAGGGTTCACATGGTATGAACAAAGGATACTTCCATGTTTTATGGAAGAGTCAAAATCACATAGACATCAAGAAAATGAGCTTGAATCTGAAATGCTTATTAATGCAAGATAGTTCAAGCTATCTATCCTACTTATGACAGAATAGGGTACGAAAGTGTGGCATATTTACACTTACTTATGTTCATTGCCGACAACTATGGCAGTCGGACACGACCAATTCAACTCATAGATAGAAACCTACAAACTCCATTAAATGATCATTTTAGAAACCTTACATGTAACAAATGGAAGACCATAACAAAAAATGCAGGTAATATATCAACTTGACATTGTTGTGTTTGATATTATTTATTTTCTAAAGACAGTATAATGAACAAATTAATAAATAGTTTTGAATAAAAAGATGAGAAAACTTACAAATCTGTTGGGTGAGCTGAGAAGCCTGAGATACTTCCAGGGAATAAAAATTGGAATATCTATGATGGTACTTCACTTCAGAATGGAAAAACTACATTGTGGTGCAGCTGGTGCCCTCAAGAGAGGGGGGGGGGGGGGATAGAGGGCCAATATTGTAAATTTGGTTTATCAATTTGTTAATATATATGAAGCTGCCCACCTTAGGGTTTGTACTCTCTCTCTCTCTCTCTCTCTCTCTCTCTCTCTCTCTCTCTCTCTCTCTCTCTCTCTCTCTCTCTCTCTCTCTCTCTCTTGATTTCAAAACCCAAAGAAGGTTCAAAGTTCAAACTGAAATCAACTGTATACACTTTATACCCTCATAGCCTTTATTAGGAGCATCTGATAACCCTAATTTGCCTTTGATGAAACTCTCTCTCTCTCTCTCTCTCTCTCTCTCTCTCTCTCTCTCTCTCTCTATCTCTCTCTCTCTCTCTCTCTCTCTCTCTCTCTCTCTCTCTCTCTCAACCCAAAGAAGATTCAAAGTACAAACTGAAATCAACTTTATACCCTCATAGCCTTTATTAGGAGCATCTGATAACCCTAATTTGCCTTCGATAAAAACCCTACTTGTCCTATCCTGCTTTCAATTTCGTATAAAAAGAATTATCTAAATCATTGCATTTGGTTATATATACTCATCAAGTTCATTTGGTGGTATATAGAATTTCATCCAATCTTTTGTTGAGGGTATCTGATGAAGACCTGATCATCACCTTCAGGTCATCGCGGCATCTTCGGTTCATCGTCAGAGACCATTATTTACAGTCGTTTTATTTTGTTCGTCGTTTATTTCCGTTTTTGGCCATTTTTCTATGTTTTTGGCCTGATTTCAGCACTTAGGTTTATTTATGTTCTTGCCCAGTTCATGGGGGATGTCCATGATCTCATTCGAGAGCTTTTCGGATTGAATCCGGGTCTTCTCGGGTGAGTTTCTGCATGATATTAATGAAATTATGGGTGCGTGTGTTTGCGGGGCACCGACGGACGAGATTAGATCTCGAAACCGACGGTTAGATGGCGAAATAACATCATTTTGATGACGTGGCAAGTTATGGGCTTCATAGGGTTTTAAATGGGCTTAT
This sequence comes from Chamaelirium japonicum, assembly GCA_947650365.1. Classification (NCBI taxonomy): domain Eukaryota; kingdom Viridiplantae; phylum Streptophyta; class Magnoliopsida; order Liliales; family Melanthiaceae; genus Chamaelirium; species Chamaelirium japonicum. Next base: position 33,248,015 of record OX393557.1, on the reverse strand, counting down.
CTTAAGCCCAATAGGGCTCTAGTGTATTACCGCCCCCCCCCCTCCTTTCTTTCCCGTGAACCGATCAGCCTCCCTCCTGTCCGCGCGGGTCCCAAGGCCGCCCCCCCCCCCCCCTTTTGTCCGTTCCCTCTCTTCTCTCTCTCTTCTCTCCCTTGTTTCTCTCTCTTTTTCTTGCCTTTCGTGGTCCCTTACATCCACACCATCTAACCCTAATTGGCCTTTGATCTTAGCCATCGAAACAAAACCCTAACCTTACAAAAGATGAAGAAAGAATGAGAAATTCAGACTTTGATGAATTGCTGAAATATTGTGCCTCTTCGTGAGTGCTTCCGAGCGAGACGCGTGTCCCCGATCCTCGCCGCTTCCACGACTTCGCCTCGTGAAGGCCTTGGTGCTGATTTTCCGAAGGTTCCGGCTTCTCCCGACGTCCGGCCTTGCTCCGTGTGCAGGATTATCGGCGCATCCTCGCAATCGACCCACGGCGGGAAACCCCAGGCAGTATCTTTTCTTTTCTTTGTTTTCCATCGCATCCGCATCATTTTCCATTCGTTTCCATTGCCTCCGCTCCGCATCGCAACCGTCATCATCCTTTTCATCGCTAGTTGAAGCCATAATTTTGCCTATTTATTAGATTCGCTATCTATAGTCTGTCGGTAACCCTAGCAAGCATTTGTAACCTATTTTAGTGAAAATCTGATGCATGCCTATTATTCAATTTACATATCTATTGCTGCGATTGACCCTATTATGTGCTGAAATCAGTTTTTTTTTGTGATAATATTGCGTTCTTTAATTGTTTTAAGTCTTAACTCTGCTTTATGTTGATTGCATAAACTTATAGAACTGCGTGAGATAATTGATGTTGCTGTCCTTTTGAGTTTTATGTCGCTATATTGAATAATAAACCTTAGCTATTGACCAAAGAAAACCTTAAAGGGGTTTAGGATTGTAGTGCGTCTTATTGGTGCCTGCATCAAGTTGGTATCAGAGCTCGAAAGAACCTGTTCGGGTTTCTTTTGAGTGCTGAATTTCAGCAAACGCCCATCTTCGTCTTTGCTGATTTTGCATAGGCATAATCTTGCGTGCTTGAATTTGCATCTAGTGTTAGGTTTACATCTAGCGTTAGGAGTGCATCGTGTTTACATAGAGCAATCTGACGCCATATCCTATCATCGCGTCCGATCCCATCATTATTCGCTTGACCCACTAGATACCCACACCTATAAACAATTTGTCAAACTATATAAATCTTTTGGGCCATGTCCTACCCTTTTTCCGAGATCTTCGATGGAACATCGCTACTCCTCTTTGATTCGAGATCGAGCCCATGGACTAGATCTATCTTCCAAGCCTTTTGTTCAATGGATTTTACGGAGTCTTTCAGTGCCATCCTTGAAATTCCGCTATATTGAAACCCAGCTCTTACTTGACGATATTGAGGATGAGTTGGCATGGAGAGAGAAGCAGAATCAGAAGCTTGCCAGATACAGCAGGCCACCACCTCCAGCAGAGCCTCCACCTCCTATGGGGCACCCGGTTCCACCAGCGGCACAACCTGAGGAGCATCCACCCCCTGTGTCCGATGCCTACGGAGGAGCCACCTCTTCCGTCAGTGACTCCAGAGGAGCTCCTTCCACCTTCTCCAGTGCCTACAGAGGTGCCACCTCCTCCTTCAGTAACTCCAGGGGAGTTCCGTCCACCTTCAGCAGTGCCTACAGAGGTGCCACCTCCTCCTTCAGTGACTCCAGGGGAGTCCCGTCCACCTTCAGCAGTGCCTACAGAGGAGCCCCTTCCTCCGGTAATGACTATAGAGAGGCTTCTCCTGCCTTTCACAGAGCTTACAGAGGAGACACCTCCTCCTGCAGTCCTACCTACAGCAGAGACACCCGTGGAGCCTCCGACTTCCGCGGAGCTTCCATCACAGCTACAGTCAGAGCCAGTTGGGGAGCTTCAGACAGCTGAGCCACTTGCGCGCTTTGACTTTGTCGGGACTGACCGACCACCTACCGCTCGTGTGTTCCTGTTTATGTACTTCAGTAGCTTCTGGCCCTCGCTCGACGCCAGCACTCTCTTCGCGAGGGGCCCAGAGGTTGTTGACTGCCCGAGACATCACTTGTTGGGAATTCATCACCAGATCCAGGTACAACGACGTTCCCACGGTGGTGGTCTCCCTCCTGCTACCGGCGATGTCTTCCGGCGTAAACTCGAGGACGAGTTTTTCGCAGCGGAAGCGATTGATGAAGACCTGATCAGCACCTTCAGGTCATCGCGGCATCTTCGGTTCATCGTCAGAGACCATAATTTACAGTCGTTTTATTTTGTTCGTCGTTTATTTCCGTTTTTGGCCATTTTTCTATGTTTTTGGCCTGATTTCAGTACTTAAGTTTATTTATGTTCTTGCCCAGTTCATGGGGGATGTCCATGATCTCATCCGAGAGCTTTTCGGATTGAATCCGGGTCTTCTCGGGTGAGTTTCTGCATGATATTAATAAATTATGGGTGCGTGTGTTTGCGGGGCACCGACGGACGAGATTAGATCTCGAAACCGAAGGTTAGATGGCGAAATAACACCATTTTGATGACGTGGCAAGTTATGGGCTTCATAGGGTTTTAAATGGGCTTATCTTAAGCCCAATAGGGCTCTAGTGCATTACCGCCCCCCCCCCCTCCTTTCTTTCCCGTGAACCGATCGGCCTCCCTCCTGTCCGCGCGGGTCCCAAGGCCGGCCCCCCCTTTTGTCCGTTCCCTCTCTTCTCTCTCTCTTCTCTCCCTTGTTTCTCTCTCTTTTTCTTGCCTTTCGTGGTCCCTTACATCCACACCATCTAACCCTAATTGGCCTTTGATCTTAGCCATCGAAACAAAACCCTAATCCTACAAAAGATGAAAAAAGAATGAGAAATTCAGACTTTGATGAATTGCTGAAATATTATGCCTCTTCGTGAGTGCTTTCGGGCGAGACGCGTGTCCCCGATCCTCGCCGCTTCCACGACTTCGCCTCGTGAAGGCCTTGGTGCTGATTTTCCGAAGGTTCCGGCTTCTCCCGACGTCCGGCCTTGCTCCGTGTGCGGGATCATCGGCGCAACCTCGCAATCGACCCACGGCGGGAAACCCCAGGCAGTATCTTTTCTTTTCTTTGTTTTCCATCGCATCCGCATCATTTTCCATTCGTTTCCATTGCCTCCGCTCCGCATCGCAGCCGTCATCATCCTTTTCATCGCTAGTTGAAGCCATAACTTTGCCTATTTATTAGATTCGCTATCTATAGTCTGTCGGTAACCCTAGCAAGCATTCGTAACCTATTTTAGTGAAAATCTGATGCATGCCTATTGTTCAATTTACATATCTATTGCTGCGATTGACCCTATTATGTGCTGAAATCAGTTTTTTTTTGTGATAATATTGCGTTCTTTAATTGTTTTAAGTCTTAACTCTGCTTTATGTTGATTGCATAAACTTATAGAACTGCGTGAGATAATTGATGTTGCTGTCCTTTTGAGTTTTATGTCGCTATATTGAATAATAAACCTTAGCTATTGACCAAAGAAAACCTTAAAGGGGTTTAGGATTGTAGTGCGCCTTATTGGTGCCTGCATTAGTATCCACATAAGATAGATATATCCAAATTCAAGAAAGGAGGAATGCCGAGAGGCATCATAGCAACTTAAGTAGGAGCAATCAGGAAAGCTGACAACTTGTGATTCATCCGCAAGATGAGTTGAAAAGACTCATGACCAAGATCCAACCAGAGTAGGAATGTAGGATGCTTCGACCAATAGTACTAATGGCTAAGAAATTCACAAACAACGTCCTCTGTAGGCTAAAGAGAACAGGCAACAAAACACGACTCGATTCTTTATGAGACCCCTGAAAAACCAAAAGTTTGGGTGATATATATCAACTTTTGCCAATATTTATAACCATGATCATATATAAGGAGCATACTTTTATGTATATATTTTAAATATATTATGTAATTAATGTCATTTCCCTATTTTGTTATTTAATTTTAAGAAAATAAAATAATTAGGTATGGAGACTCGGGCCAATCCTAAAATATCCAATTCCGGACCAGGCCCATTTGGGCGTATACTAACAAGTCTGGGCCAAGCCGGACCCGTGCTTGGCGTGGATCAACTGGACCCAATCCATATACAATCATATTCGCCACATCTATGGCCCCCAAGAACGAGTCATCTCTTTTTCAACAGCCGAGCGTGAGAAGTGAGCATATTACCATGATCCATACATTTCGGATGAAGCTGCGCAAGGAACAAGTGGATCAGCATCTTCGCCTACAAAGATGAGTGATCTGTTACACCTGAGCTTCTAGACCATCCATCCAATAGCCAAATTGTAGGCAGAAATGATATCGGTGCCATCAACTTCTGCAGACTCAGTCAAGGGGAACAAAGTTGAATTGAGACATTGAGACTGCAATAAAAGCAGCAAGAGCATCTAATGTAGTTTGAATGTTTATATTTTGTGAGATTGAGTACAGATTCAGATTACAATTGAATTCAAGGAAAATCGAGTCTTTATTAAATGTTATACGAATTTAATTTCTGGTTTTCGGCTTTCCAAGATTTAAGAATTCCAAGATAAGAAAAGATGAAGAATCAGCCATTCTTGAAACCCCACTAGTGACAAAGAAAGAACAGGACAGCCAACAATTATTAGTGTTTACGAAATTTGGTTTGGTGGGTTGTGTCAAACTGAAATTCATAATTTTAGGAATTTAGATCCTAAAATTTAAGATCTTAATCCTTACTCAATAGGAGGTTAAATGGGGCGTAGATTAATCAAACTAAATCACGACCTTTTATGAATTTTGAGTTGTATCAGGAGTGAAACTATGAGTTGTCAATTTCTAGTTTCAAGGGAAATTAAATGGGCCAGATATAATAAGAAAATAGGACGTACTAGTTTTCTCACGTTGTACAATTTGTTAAGATTGACTCGAATCCATGACTTTTAAATTTCATCCCTGAGGAAAGTCAATAAAAAAATGATTATTGGATTTTCTATCTTTTCTTTTCCTGGAAGCTAAATATTCTTTTTCTTAATAGTGAAGGCAAGCAGTCTATTTGCAGGCGAAGGATCGAGTAGTGTAGTAGATTTTTATGAATGGCGATGTGGTTGAAGTATTTATTTGGCAATGGTTTCCACCGTGTCTCCCCACTTCTTATTCCTCTCTCAATCTCCTCTTTCTACTCCTCTTTTTTGCATATTTCTTGCAACTTCTGCTCATGCATGTTTGCTGAATTTCACCATCTACTTCTACTATTTAATCATTGCATTGACACTGAAATTTATATGCAGATCTTCCATGGAGTAGTTTTAGCGGCAAAGTCTTTAATTTCTGTATCATTTCTTCTTAGAATTGCAACTGAATTTCAAAGGTGTAGGCCAATAGCTTCGCTAAATTCCTTCCAATTTCCAACTCCAGACCACCCCAAATAATCGAGTAATTCCTATGCAAGGGTTACTCCAGACAAGATTAATCAGGTTAGCTAGTTGAACTATTTCAATAAGTTGAGTCGTTACCTTACGTTTTCCAGTCATTCAATTACTACATTTCCGCACATGTTAGATTGTATGATGAGGATTGGATAGGGGGAGGCTACGGATGATCTGTACTTCCAAAGGAATCGGTTGCCCCTTGTTGACCAATTGCAACTACCCAAAAACACAAAGATATACTTCTCCTTGATGAATAAGATTGATTTGATCGCAATTTTAAACATGGAACATAAAAAGAAAACTTCACAACTACAGCAAAGCACAACAATGAGCAAGAAGATCACTACTGTATCAGTTCCCAAATGCGTCGTTGTGATGCGATAACCACGCGCTCTCAGAGCCTTGAAGCATTCCATGGGTGAATTCCAAAGCTCAATGTCCAGCCATTTCTCAGCACCCATGCTGACATGGCGATTGTCTCTATACCTGCAACAAGAATATATGGTACTTAGGCATGAAGGGGATCTTCCATCCAAACCAATCAATCTAAACAACACCTCTTCCACAATTCCTTCTCCCGGATGATGGGAGGTTTCCTATCCAACAGCAACTAAGATAGACAACTGGTCACCCAATGGAGAGACTAAAAACCCCAAATCACAGCCCAAATTTAAAAGATGAATCTTTTTAGGTATAATGTGCTGATGAATCTGAGATAAATTTGTTATTGCAGAAAAAAAAAAAAAACTGAGCTTTCACCTCAGAGCTAGGTGCACCTTTTCCTGTTGTTACTGGAGATAACGTGAACAGACTGAATCCCGAGAGCGTCGGCCGAGCGGAAAGCAGCCGAGACATTCCCGAAATCCGAAAGCCCTTCGACCACGAAGCAGACCGAGTAGCTCCGGTTCTCCACCGCCCGCCTCATCCTCTCCTTCCGAGCCTCCAGAATGTACGGATCGAGCGCCTCGATAACCTCCCGGCTGTCCAGCGGCGCCGGTCCCGTCCTGAACAGATCGAGATAGGGGAACCACCGGCTGCGCACCTCCCCCGAGTTGGATCTCCTCTCCATCTTCATCGCCCGCTCGGCACTGTCACCCTTCGCAAGCAATTCCTCGACAGTGTCCTCCGAGAATTCATCGGTCTCGTCCGAACGATCCGCAGAGGGTTCCGACGAGTAGGACCTGGAGGAAGGCCTTTTCCCATTGAACCCTAACCCTAGATAAACGATGGAGAGGCGGAGAGGGGAGGAGAGAGACCCAACCACCATTAAACCGCTGGGATTCGGGGGAAATTCCCTTCTGCTTCTCCACATACTCCCATCGATGGAGAAGACGGATGCACGGGCTAGGGTTCTGCAGGCGCTCATTTGAACGGAGGAGGGAAAGGGAAGAACGTGTCCGTTTTTTGAAGCGGGAGATTGGGGATAACGCTTGAGGTCAATATCGTAAAATTATGGGTTATTTTGACTTTGCCCCCCAAATTTTGTCTTGAATTAGATTTTACCCCTATACTTTCATTAATTAGACTTCACCCCCTAAAATTAACTGTTCCGTCAGCTCACCCCCCAAAACTTTATTTCTTTTTCGTCAGCTCACCTTTCTCTTAGATGGTAAGCTGATGGAACAGTTAGTTTTGGGGGGTAAAGTCTAATTAATGAAATAATGGGGGGTAAAGTCTAATTCATGGCAAAATTCGGGGGGCAAAGTCAAGATAACCCAAACAAGGGTCCGGCTTTTTACATCAATGAGATTACTAGATTTTACTAAATTTTTTTCATATGAGCACCCTTATTCGTCCTAAACGGAATATGATCCATTTTATTGATGATGAATTTGGTGTCCGATACTCAACCCGGGCAGAGATCGAGGAAGTTTTTATCCTGCAATTTCAAATCAAAGTGGACTTCTTCCACTACTCCGGGCCCGGATGACCTCTTGAACCTGATCTCGACTGCTTCCGACAATCGACTCCTCATATGCCCTTTTACTTGGGAGGAAATCCGACGTACTGTTTTCTCCCTCCCACGGAACAAAACTCCTGGACTAGATGGGTACTCTACTGAATTTTTCACAACCAATTGGAAAGTGCTTGGAAGGGATGTTTGTTCTGTCATTGCGTCCTTTTTTTTATTCTAGGAGTATGTCTGCCACTTGGAAAAGTACCTATGTGACCCTCATCCCCCAAAATTTTCAAGGTCTATCGGTCGGGGCATTATAGCCCTATTAATCTTTGTACGGTTCTTTATAAAATTATCTCTAAACTTCGTGTGAACCGTCTTAAGCCTCTCCTCGGCAAACTTGTGTCTCCGGAGCAAAGTGTTTTTATCCAAGGTCGTAATATTTCTGATAACATTCTTTTAGCTCAAGAAGATCTGCATTCTATGAGGGTTGACACCTGTGATAAAGGTCTGGTGGCCCTTAAACTGGATATGGCAAATGCATACGATCAAATGCAATGGGGATTCCTCTATCGGGTGTTGGCTAAGCTTGGGTTTCATTCGATATGGATCCAACGGATTAAAGGTTGTATAGAGAATCCATCCTTTTCCATCATGTTCAATGGCTCCCCTACGTCTTGGCTTAGTTCTTCTCGCGGTCTTTGCCAAGGAGACCCTCTTGTTCTATATCTTTTCATCTTGGGTGCTGACGTTCTAGTGCGAAATGTTAATGTTCATATCCAACGTGGTACTAGGAGGGGCATTTGCTCTTCTTCCATGGCGAGATCCATTGATATGCTTTCTTTATGCGGTTGATAGTTTAATTTCACTGAGGCTTCCCCATCCAGTGTGTCGACTCTTAAATGTCTACTTAAACAATACTGTCGACTTTCAGGTCAAAAGGTTAACTACCAAAAGTCGACAATGTTGTTTGGAGACGAGGTCGTGGCCAATCGTCGCTTGGATCTTCTTCTATCTCTTGGGATGTCCTCCCATAATGCCCCGCTAACCTATCTGGGGGCTCACATCTCGGGTCGACGGATCCAAGCTTCCATTTGGCCCCTATGGTGAGTCGTATCACGGGACGTATCGCTGGCTGAAAAGCTCACTTGTTATCCTTCCCGGATGAGTTACCTTACTTCAGTCAATTCTCCAATCCCTCCTGGTGTTTTTTCAGCTGAGAGTGGTTTGGATTCCCCATAGTATCCTAGATCATCTTGAAAAGGAATTTCATCGATTCTTATGGGCTAAGGCAGATAAAAAACACGGGCTTCACCTAATTAAAATGGGCTGATGTCTGCCGGCCAAAGATGCAGGGGGTCTGGCCTCCGTCATCTCCCGTTAATTCATCAAGCTATAATGGGGGAAAAAAATTTCCTGGTTCTTTCGAACATTGATAGCCCTTAGGTGTCGTTTATTAAAGATAAATATAAGATGACTGAGGATCTGTGGCAGTGGCCAAACCCGGGCAAGTGTTCGTGAGCTTGGCATGCTATCTATGAGGGCCTGCCGATTGTTCGAAATCATATGCAACATGTGGTCTGGCTGAGAGCCTCCTACGACCTATGGTCGACCCCATGGTGCTCCTCTATCCTTTTCTCTCGGATGGTGTTCTCTTTCAACGTCGGACTCTCTTCCACCTACAAATTGATCTCGAACCTTTTTGGCCCCCCAGGATGGAACAAACCTACCTTGATGGATCTATTTCCGCCGGAGTGGGTCTCCAGAATCTGCAGAATACCAATCCTTCATCATCAACCAAGATCTACTTTCACCTGGGGCCCCCAGTTCACACTGGGCTACAACGTGGCCGAGCCTACCAACTTTGTTTATCAAGTACCACTACCTCGATGGGCCTTTGGTCAGGGATCTGGAGAATCCTTTAGAAAACTGCTATGGGGCCTCGAGTCTGATTATTTTTATAGAATTTTTTTCACTTGTGCATCCCAGTCCGAATGTATCTTCGATGGATTGGGATGTCTATTTCAATTTTATGCCCTCGATGTTTGGATCATGATGAATCTTTGATCATGTTTTTTTTCAGTGCCTTCCTGTTAGCCAACTTTGGTTGTGGGTTAGCACTAAGGTTGGGATGACAACTATCCCCACCTTGGTTAATGAGTTTGGCATTTTGTTTAACAATACTCACAATCACGGGGCGGGGTACAACAAAGTTGCCAAAGCCTTCCTTGGGTATACTCTTTGGCACATATGGAAAGCTAGGAACATAGGTGTTTTTGACTTGTTCAATCCGGCTGTTCATGTTACTTTTGACATTCTTTATGACAATTTTACTACCTTTTGTTTTGCTAACTCGATTCCTGCAGATCTATGCCCTCCCCCCAACCAAAGGATGTTGGAGGCGATCCCTGTCTGATGGTTGCCTCCAAACAAACATGAATATATATTGAATTTTGCTGGTTCAATGGATTACTCAACGTCATCAGTTGGTACGACCTTTGTTATCCGGGACCAAAATGGGTCAATTTTGTTAACAGGTGCAGTTTATCTAACTACAACATCTATGCAAGTGGGGGAAACTAGGGTCTATGGGTAGGTCTTCTTGCTTCATCGACCTTGTTTTCGGGACACACTCTGTGGATAGAAGGAGACTCTCAAAGTGTGATCTCACAATTGGCTTCAAACTCCACCTTGTCCCTTCTTCTTCTTCAAGACTGCAAGTATCTGAACCAATTGCTTGGGTGCGTCCGGACTTCCCACATTTACCGGGAAGGCAACTCAGTGGTTGATTGGTTTGCCGGTTGTGCTCGGGGCGACAAGAATGTCTGGTTTTTGGACATCCAGCTTCCCTCCAAACGCTATGTGGCGCGCTTGAGATGATCGTAGTCCTTGCTCTTATGCTCGATGGGTGTCCAAACACTGATGTAACTGTTACAATATATTAGTGGAATTTGGTTATCATATATATATATATATATATATATATATATATATATATATATATATATATATATATATATATATATATACCTCCCCCCACGCGCACGCCCCCCGGATGAGGGGTAACTCAGGCCTGCCGTCGTCCACCTCCGCTCGTTTGTATCCGTCGACCCCATGAAATCCATCATTGTCGCCTCGTCCTACCTCCTTCTTCCTCCTTCCTTCTCCTCTTACTCCTTCCTCCCCTTACTCCTCCCTCCTACACTCAGTCATTACAAGCCAAGGCATCACTAAACTGTGCACTCAGTCATGTGATGTTAAGTGCATCTATATCTCATTCAATATTTGGTCATTGGATGCCGAGTGCTTAACGGTAGCCAGATGGGCTGTAGATTCATTCGGCTCGAATGACCAAATACACATTTTAGGAACTTGGCCTGTAATGACCAAGTGTAGGAGGAAGAAGGAGGGGGAGCAACATAAATAAGGTGGAAGAAGGAGGAAGGAGAAGGGTTGAGGAGGGGAAGGAAGGACGAGGACACAACAGTAGTGATGGGTTATATGGAACCAACGTCAGAGGAAGGGTTGCATGTGATTGATGGGCAACAATCTCTATGAGTCAGATTGGTGTCCCAACGACGACCTGCATGGGTGGTGTCTTGCACCACACATTATTGGGTAATATGCAACTACTCCTAGTAATATGTGTGGTCTAAATGGTCAGACCCCCGAAAAAGGGTAGGTTTTATTGCCTAGTGTTGCTATTTATGCCCCACAAATTACTAGCCCCCTCCCCCCCCCCCCCCCCCCCAACTTAAAAAAGAAGAAGAAATGTTGGATGTGTCCCCAAAGCATCCCATGCTTATTGATACGCGCGCCACCACCTCCACTGTTAGAGCCACCGGTCCCATGCACCTCATCACTGCCTCCTCACTTCTCCAATCGCCATCATCATAACAGCCACATCAACCCTCCTCTCCCTCTCCTCTGATCACCCTATTGGAGCCACCAATCCCATGCACCTCACCACCACCTCCTCCTTCTTTCCTTCTTCCTCATCCTCCTCATTCTTATAGCCGTGTTGGTCGCTCCCAACTGACCCGGTTGTCAGTTGCTCCTGACCGACATGGTGTGGTCCATGTCAGTCGGGATTGATCGACCGACAACCATGTTGGTCGGGGAAGACCGACATGTCTACAGTAAGGACGAGGGGGAGAGAGAAAAAAAAAAGGAGGGGGGGAGAACAAAAGAAAGGAGGAGGATGCAACAACGAAGACGGTGGCGGGCAAAGCATAGAGGAGAGGGAGGAGGGAAAGACAAACTCTTATGTGGGGTGCAATATCAAAATGGGGGCATTAGTAAAAATTAAAATATGACAATAATGTGTGCATGATATAGTGTTAGCAATTTTGTGGGTGCAAATAGCAACACGTTACCGCCAGATATAACCGTATAACCACACACTGCGATTAGGATCGGCTTCAATGGGCTAAAAGCCCATCCTCTCTTTTTCTGTTCAGGAGTAGGAGGAACAACATGCTCCTCTCTTCATCCCTTCCCTTCTCCGCTTCCCCGCCCACTGTAGCCTCAGAGCGCCTCATCAATTCCAAGAGGAGGTTTCGAACCGCGCGGACCTCCACCATCCCCATTTCCTTCTCTCCATCCCGACTCCTCGAGGCGGCAATCCCTCTGGCTGCCTCCGTCTCAATCCTCCTATGGTCAAACCCAGGTGTGTACTCTTTGACCACTATCTATCAGATTTTTCTTTCGATTTTTCCTGAAAATCAACCGTTTTTTGGGTTGGCATGAGTTTTTCGCATCGAAAAGATCAAATCTTGACAATACCCACTTCGTAAATCTTACGATTTCATTTAGTTCTTAGGGTTTTGACGGATATGATTGGTGGGATTTTGCTTCTTGATTCACGGTTGCAGGATTAGGCCTTGCCGGCCTAGTTACTAATTGTTCAGTGATGATAATCTTTATTAGTTTTGAGTGAGTATGTGAGGGCTAATGGACCTTTGGAGATTGCAGTGAATGCAGGGATCCTATCAGGGTTCTCAGGCTTGGAATCGGTCCCCGGCCCCCAGCTACCGCAGATCGACTTCCTCTCGCGGTGGAATGGTTTGGATTTCTCTATCTTCTCGTTTCTATGAATTGAGGTTTTCCTTTTTCTTCTTCATCTTGAATTGGTGGCTGAATTTTTACTGTCTGTTGAAGAGGAAAATCAGAAGAAGTATGCTGAGTTTGATTCGAGATTCAAGTCATCTTCCGTACTTAAGGAACTACTGGAGAAATCTAGGTTGAATAAGGAAAGGTAACATTATCAACCGATCTCTATTGTTAGGATGCTGTATTATAAGTTGTTCAGTGGTGGATAGGTTCATTATAGATGACATCTCTATAGATAGTACATAAAAAATAGGATCCGATAGTTGCATCTCTATTGTATCATTGGAGAATATATATATTGTGGTGGATTTATTTGGGAGTCCCCTCACAATGATCGAATGTGAGTGTAAAGGGGTCGGTCCGGGCTCGTCTCAAGATGGGTTACGCGTGTGTATGGCAGTGTGGGGAGAGAGAGAGAGAGAGAGAGAGAGAGAGAGAGAGAGAGAGAGAGAGAGAGAGAGAGAGAGAGAGAGAGAGAGAGAGAGAGAGACGATGGAAAAACCCCTCTTAATGAGGATGGAAAAGCCACGGTGCCTGCATGCTGAATCCATTAAGCCTGTTGAGGGACGGAGTGTACACACACAAGGCTCACTTGCACGAGAGAGAGAGAGAGAGGGCATTGGTACGACCTTTGAATCCTTCTTCCAAATCTGTCCTTTCCTATTTATAGGGGGGCTTGAGGAAGGTGGCTGGTGAGGGTGCCAGTCTGGATTTCTAGATGTCGTTTCCTGAGTGGTCGAGATTGTCTCTCACTCTCTTGTCGGAGGGAACTTTCAATAGTGCCAGTTGTCCAGTCATTTCCGCCTAAGTCGTCGCCTCTACCAGCTGGTTGCGTGTCAAGGTTTCTTCTACTGCAGCCTGTTGTGTAGTTTTATAGCGAGCGTCATGGACTTTGGAGGGAAAAGTTGATTGAGTCTGCCAATTTTGGCGAGGTCATCTCTGAATGGCGACATCTTACTGGCTACCTGGTCCTTCGGTGGTCGTAGTTGATGCTCGGGCTCCTGGGCTTCGTGGGTATGCGGGCGGCTTCAGAGTGGCGGGCTCTTGCGAGGGTGTCTTGCACTTGTGAGGGTGGGCAAGTTGTGTGATGCTGGATCTTTGCCTTCAGTGGTCGCCCTGTTGGCGCCCTGTGTCCCTACGACATTTTGATGGTCATGATCAACTTTGCGAATTGATCTGGGTCATGTCGCCAGGGGTGTTCCAATTGGCTTGGGCAGCATCTTCCTTCGGTGGGCTCTTCAACCCTAAGTGGGGTCCCAATGACTACTTTGGTGGGGATAGTGCCCTATTCAGATTGGTCCATGAGGGTGGTGTATTTTTATGCACCGACATCTATGCCGACCAAACTCGATCAAATCGAATCTGAACTCACTTGAATAAATCAGTGTTATACATTACTCCCTCCCGTGTGAGTGTAGATTGCCTAATATACCCTTTTCGTATTCCCTTGGAGTAAGCAAATAAACAATCATGTGAACCCATATTTTACATTTTTTTTGTTCCTTCAAAGCACAAATTGACTCATGATATGGCTTCTGATAACCATCAATCTTGAGGGTTAGACAGTTACATATGTTAGGTATAGGAGGCTCTGGATAGAGTTCTACTATACCTAAGAATGACCAAATACTAGAAGATAACTCAAGATAAACTACCTAGAGTAGAGGAGGGGGGGGGGGAATAGGTTAACACCCAATATTTGACTTTATTTAAATGTTAACCAAGCACACCACAAAATATTTATGCAAGATTAAATATTCAATACGGAAATTAACTAGAGCATTGCAGCAAAAGAAAGCATCACAGAGAGATACAAAGATTTTTACGTAGTTCGGGAACTCCATACTCCACGGGACAAGCCTGTCTGAGGATCCTGCACTATGAAAGTCAATGGTTGATACAGCTACAAAAGCCCACACTCACCTCGTAGCACCCACTTGGTTGATACTCAGCAGTGCAATTTTGAAGGTTTCATATCATTCGTGGCCAATTCTCACTAGATCTTGGACCCTTTCCCAAGAGTGATGTCTTAGCTAACTTTCCTCAAAGTGTAGTCCTTCCTCATGAACCATTCCAATAGTTCACTAGAATCCAGATATGAAAATCTTCACCTAAATATCTCTTGGAATGAGATAATGGTTGGAAGAAGGTGAAAGGAACTAGGTTATCCTAACATGATGATCATGAAGCAACTAGGATATCCTAACAAAATTTTCTCAATTTTAATAATGTAGAAATCATAAAACAGTGAGAGAGAAAAACCTGAGAGATGAAGATCAAAGATCGGATTCGAAAACCCTTTCTTCTCTCCTTGAGATCCCAAGTCGTCTTCGCGTCAAGATATTCCACAAACAAGGTGCAACAATATGTCATTTTATAACCCTAAAACCCTTGGCGCAGATCCAAAAAAAAAAAACAGGTCAAAAATGACTGAAAACAGGTTGTCGATTGGGCTTCCAGGACCTATTCCCGATCGGCCCGATCGGGATGATCGATCGATATCCAAAACTGTGTTATGTTTCAGAATTCCTCTACAGTTCTGTCCGCCAAGGATTGATCAATAATTCAAGACTGCTCTCTATCCTGACTGTAAGAAAACTCAATGATCGATCATTGATCAACCAGTTCTGTTTTGACTGTGGGAAACTATCTAGAACTGATGATCAATTATCCTACACAGAATTGACATTTGAAACCATTTTTGAAACCGATCGAAAGTCAAACTTGAAGAGCAAATCAAGATCATTTAGGAACCTTTTCATTCTTGAAAATCATCAAAAACCAATCGATTAAAGCCATCGAAAACGAATCAAAACCATCAACCACGATGCATAAAAAGATATAAAAATCTAATGAGATACATCATCTATGTGCCATGGGTTGTCTACGGTTTTTAGGTCACATTACATATCTACTTGCCCCTATAGAGGAAGATATTTCACAAATGCACTTGAAGAAGCTTTTTCTTGGTCTTTCATCTGTCTTCATGCTTGAAGTAGTTGTCTTCTACTGATCTTCACCCAAGGAATTCAACAACCTGAACTTGGCCTATTCACCTATACAAAGTCTCATTACAACACACCCACGCACATACACTTGGATATAGTATTGACCTTGACATCGAGTGAGCCAGCACTAAATACTCAACAACATAGGCTACACCAAGCCATTGTTAGTCCATATCAATCCTTGACATAACTTTGGCCCTCCCATTGGAGTGGCTGTTTCCGGTTGGATTACTTATCCTTTATTATCTCTGCTGAAGTTTATCGGTTTTCTGTAATTTTTAATAGTAAGTTCTGGTAGTTGTTGTTGCAACATGGCTGTCAGGACATCGTATGATATTTCCGTGTTACAATAATTCCCGCACCATTTTGACAGGCAAATTGTGCTTCACTGTCTTTTAAAAATAACCCATTTTTAATTAATCATGCTAAATCTCTCCACCCTTGGCAACATTGGCCAACCAAAGGATTTTCAATCAAATGAAAGCATTTCGACTCAGTAACCATGTTCGGACAATAGTCACATGGGAAATTATATGTTTTCTGAAGCTCACTTGGAGGTTTTTTGCTGAATCTGTATTCTGTGACCAAGATTTCTCTTATTGTCATCGACGAGAACTTACCTAATTCGCCGTATCATGACAAATTCAATTGTGGTATATTGCCAGAAACCAGAGGGGGATCCAAGATAAGTATTGCTTGCGTGGTGCGGAGTGGGGTGTGGGAGACTGCTCCACTGAAGGGATGACACAGGGTGAAAAAGATGAATTCATTGCAATGTTAAGAAAGAGGAGTGAAGGAGAGTGAACTAACCGTGCAACTCGCATCGCATTCATAGAAATGTAAGAAAATTTTCTATTATATGACATTTTTGTTCCCCGACTTTTATGTCTGTAAGTCGCATCTTTCATTCATTTGGTGCATTAATGTAATAAGGGTAGTTTCGTTTGTAGAGATTACCATCAAAGGTAGGGCTGCAAACGAACCACGCTGTTCGTGAGCAGCTTGTCAGCAAGCTCGGTAAAGGCTCGTTCGATTACCATTTGAGCCAAGCCCAAGTGCAGAGTTTAGGCTCGTTTAATTAACAAGTCAAGCTCAAAGAGACTCGGCTCGGTTGGGCTCATGATAATACTCGTTTTGGGATCACGAGTTAGCTTGTGAATAACATCATAGAAGGCATGATAATCCCATTATATATAGTGCACTTTTTGTTCTTAGTATGTAGTTCGTGAAGAAGCTTGGTTGGTAAGGGCTCATTTGAGTTTGTTCGAATACCAAGCTCAAGCTTGGACTTTAGGCTCGATTAGTGAATGAGCTCAAACAGTCTATTAGGTTTATTTCGATAATAGCTATGGGTTTCGGTGTTTAACAAATGGTTTTTAACTAGGTAGGACTCGTAAGGATTTTAGGGACCGTCGTAATAAGCATGGATCGAAGTGTGACTAAGTAAGAAGGATTAATGTATATGTTTTAAAGACTTAACAAAGCCTTGTAGAGAGAAGGTATATAAAATGTGTAATTAGAAAATTATTGCATGAATTAAAATTTTATCTCAAGAAGAAAACAGCTGATTCTTTTTCTTTTTACGGCAAATTGCACTTTACTCCCCTGAAGTTTAGCCTAAGATCACTTAACCCCCCTATAGTTAATAAACTACATTTTGCCCCCCTTCAATTCATTTTTTATTAGATAGGAATTATCAAAAGAAGAAGCTTGGTTGATGACAAAAGGGTGTATTGTGCTAACATTTAAAACTATATGGACCGATTTGGAACAAAAAAAACTTCAGTAGGGGTAAACTGTGTAGTTCACCCTTCTTTTTAAGATATGTAAATGGAAATCAAGCAAATGTGTGGAAATGCTTTCTTCAAGGTGTGTGCCGATGTTTAAGAGTCGCATATATACACAGTACACACACAGCTTAAAAGAACCTGTTCTGCTGCTCCATTCTTTTGTTCTTAGGATCTCATTCCCTGCATCCTATTTAAGGGCTTTCATATTCATTGCAAACAGGTTGACTCCTCACCCAATACCGTCTGACCCCACCGCTGTTCGGCATCCACCGCATCCTCCAGACCCCTAAGATGATCCTGCTCATCGACCGATGACCACACCTCCTCCGCCTCCCACTGAAACCTCATCGCTCGTCATTGATGGAAGGTGACTTGGAGTAGGAGGAGGGCTCGCTATCGGTGGATGCAATCAGAGCCGAAGAAATCGTTGCTAGGGTCTGGATAGTGCGGCACAATGGTGGTGTTAGATATCCTCACACCCTAAAACCCGGATCGTAAGGGGAGGTCCACAACGGGTATATTAAGCGGGTGATGAGTGTCTCCCTCACCAATGTGGGACTATCCGTTAACACTCCCCCTCACGTGGAGCACACGTGGCAAGGCACGATCGGTGGGGAGCACCCAGAGCAGGAGCAAGAGACGGGCTAGCTCTGATGCCATGTTAGATATCTTCACACCTCAAAACCTGGGTCGTAAGGGGAGGTCCACAGCGGGTAGATTAAGCGGGTGATGAGTGGTGGGATGTAAAGAACTATGTGTCGATGGCAGTACGCCAATCGGAGAACCGGAGGAGCTCTCGAAGCTCCACTTAGCACGTATACGTGCTCATCGAGCCATACGACGCTCATCGTGCTACATATTGGCAAAAAATGGGGGGACAATTTTGTTCCAATCTCTTTAAAGAGGTTGGAAAAACACCTCCCACCTCATCTAATGAGGAGGGAGGGGTTGTTTTTGGAAACAAAATTATTCCCCAAAAATTGAGGGGCCGATGGGCTTAGAGGAGCTGAGCCCAAAAGATTTAGGGGCCCT
The DNA here is from genome assembly GCA_947650365.1 of Chamaelirium japonicum. Classification (NCBI taxonomy): domain Eukaryota; kingdom Viridiplantae; phylum Streptophyta; class Magnoliopsida; order Liliales; family Melanthiaceae; genus Chamaelirium; species Chamaelirium japonicum. The sequence goes on along the minus strand of OX393557.1, from coordinate 33,229,716 downwards.
TTTTTTTTTAATACTAAAATCAGATTTTTTCGGCAACATACTTTATATGAATTACAGAATGAGCATAGGCCTCCTACTGCGGTCCGGACCCTGGTCGGCACTGCGGACCCAGGAAGGCTGGGGTCGGCCCAGGGCGGTCCGCACCGAGCTAGGGGGGTCCGATCATGCATAAGTCACGGTCCGGACCCGGACCTTAGCTCACCCTGAGCGGTCCGGATCGTATAGTGCCAATAGGCACACTTAGGATTTGGAGAAAATTTCAGAATTGCTGAAAAAAAAATTCCGCTCCCTCCACCAAGTGTCATTGGAAGGATCATCTCGGTTTGACCAAGGGTCAACACCAGGCTGAGTAGGACTGCAAAGGGCCGAGTCTATGCTCTCATGCACAAGGTACACTTAGCCAAATATCCACTTGCACAGGGTGTGCAATGCTCTTTTAGCCACATTAGGTAAAATTCGAAACCTTGAAATCACAAGGGACATGCTCAATCGATAGACGATGCAAGATCAAACTTACAACTCGATATCATCGGGACTATTTTGAGCACACAATTTATGCCAAAAAGGTGGTACGCTCTTGGCGTTAACAAAAGAGAAAAGAGAGAGAAAATGAGAGAGAGAGAGAGAGAGAGAGAGAGAGAGAGAGAGAGAGAGAGAGAGAGAGAGAGAGAGGGGTCGGAGACACTATGCTGGTGAATGCGAAGTAGTGCCCAGTTTGCCAACTAAGATCTAGATAATCCTCCACCTGTAACGACTACCATAGAACTTTTCCTCCTCGAAGGCCTCTGCCTTGAACTTTTCCAAAAAAAAGAAGGCCTCTGCCTTGCTCCTCGTCTCCAGCATTGTCCTGACGAGCCACGACCCTCTATCTACCATATTCCCTGAGTGTGTTCATCACGCCAGGAGCCCAGCCCTCCGTCGTGCCGTATTTCTTGGGTGCCCTCATCATGGCAGGAGCTTGGCGTCTTCGTCGTGCTTTATTCTCTGGGTGTCCTTAGCACACCGGGAGCCTGGCCTCTCTTGCGATTTATTCCCCAGGTGCCCTCTACTCTACACGTCGGGAGCCCGGCCCTCACCGTATTCCTCGGGTGTCCTCAGTACACCGGGAGCCCGACCTTCTGTCGCACTGTATTCCTCGGGTCCCCTCGACACGCTAATAATATGATCATTATCTTCTTCTTTTTCTGTCGTATTCCTCGGGTGGGTACTCTTAGCACGCCAGGAGTCCGATCATCGTTTTCTCCTCTAATGTTGTATTCCCCGGGTGGGGTGCGTTCAGCAACAAGAGCTCGATGATAGTCTTCTTTTGTCTCCGTTGTATTCCCCAAGTGGGTGCACTCATCTCGCATGGAGCCCGAGCGCTATCTTTCGCTCTTTTCACTATTTTCCTTGGGTGGGTGCGCTTAGCATATCGGGAGCCCGGTCGTTGTCTTCTCCTCTCTCTGTCGTATTTCTCGGGTAGGTACGCTTAGTACGCCAAGAGCTCAGCCATTATCTTCTCCTCTTACAGTCGTATTCTTTAGGTGGATACGCTCAACACACCGGGAGCTCGACCAACATCTTCTTCTCACGATTGGACAATGTCGATCTATCCTACTTTTCTCACAATCGGATTGTGTCGATCCGCCCTTCTTTCTATCCATGATCCACATATCTTCTTCAGTTGTGACGATCAAGATATCTTAGGAGGTGTCAAGCACTTGCTTCGACCGGGTGCTTATCTCCTACGGGATCTCACATGTCCACATCTCTCTGCCTCGTGCCTTGCATGAGTGTGTGCCCTTTACTCTCTTCTCTATCCTACCCCGGTCTCTTCTGCATCAACTTCTATCACTATCGACTGCCTTTATCATTGCTCCACGTATTTGGCATCATGCCTCAACGACCTTTGCATGTTTTCTGATTGGCCTGCTTGCAAATTGGCCAGATTCTCCGATTGTCCTGCTTGCAGATCAATCAAGTTTCCAGGCTGACTTGTTTGCAAGTCAGTCTGGCACTATCTTTACTTTACATAAAAAAGTGATGTTAGATGTATTTTGTTATTTATTTTGTTAGTTAGGCAAACTAATGTTGGTTTATACCCTACATGTGAGAGAGAGAGAGAGAGAGAGAGAGAGAGAGAGAGAGTCGGGGGGGATGTTAGATGAAGTCATAGTTTAGTCCTACATGATATGTGGTATTGTAATAGTGTGTGTTGTCTCCCTTTGTAAGGAGAGTAGTGTTATGTAATATGATAATTAATACATGAGAGTATTCTCTTCATACTCCACTCTCTCTCTCCCCGGTTAACATCTTCCATCATGATGACCCCCATCCCATCGATCCGACTATGGTGATCCATATTCCATAACGGTGATATCTCCTCCCCTTGAACTCCATTGTAGAGAGAGAGAGAGAGAGAGAGAGAGAGAGAGAGAGAGAGAGAGAGAGAGAGAGAGAGGTTTTGCCAAAATTCTAACTAGAGAGAGGTTTTGTCAAAATTCTAACAAAGCCGCATAGTGTGGGTATTGTGACCCATTGCAACAGTGTTTACAGGAGCCAAACGGTTTGTTGGAGCACACATCCATAAGGCGACAATTAGGACAGGGCCTCGCGGCACATGATATGCATAATCAACCCATTACTTATTGAGAAATCTATATAACATGGCACGGCGCTTTCGTGCTGACTAGACAAAATGGCACCAAAGCTGACTAGACAAAAAAACGCTGACTAGACAAAAAAACAAGTTGACAAAAAGAGAGAGATAGTCCAGCTCATGCCCACCCCCTCTCCCCAACCAGAGTTCAGCTCATAAACCAACCCATCCATTTACGGCACTGCCCCCTCATCATTTCGGTCGCCACAATTTCAGCCGATCAAATCACCCCACCTGCCTAATTTTCTGGCCGCCCACCTAATTGCACCCCGCCTAATTGCCGCCCCTCTTTAAACAGATGAGATCCCCCCCCTCATTATTCCTCTCTCTCTCTCTCTCTCTCTCTCACTCTCAAAATCGCACCAGAGCCCCCTCCCCCCTGCGATCTCACCTTCACCCTATCCCGCACCCGCCTAATTTTCCGGCTGCCCCTCTTTAAACAGATGAGATCCCTCTCTCTCTCTCTCTCTCTCTCTCTCTCTCTCTCTCTCTCTCTCTCTCTCTCTCTCTCTTTCTCAGAATCGCACCATAGCCCCCTCCCCCCTGCGATCTCGCCTTCACCCCATCCCGCGCCCCATGCGATCCCCCCAAATCCCCCCTCCCATGTGATACCGCCTTCCAACCATCTTGCGCCCCCCGCGATCCCCCCTTCCCCTCCCCTGCGATTCTGCATTCCCCCCTTCCCTGCAATGCCCAAATCCCGTGCCCCTTTCTCGCGCCATTCCATATCAGTAAACCGCCCACGCCCAGATCGACCCCGATTATTCAAGAAAACCTTCCAAATCAAGCAGCCCGCCAAGAAAACCTCCCAAGTGCGGCACGATCCTGGTATGGAAATCCCAAAACCTCCCAAGTGCAGCACGATCCTGGTATGGAAATCCCAGAACCTTCAAGAGGCTGTGATTCTACAAAAGGATGGATCTTGCACCCCGCAACATCGTGTAGAAGGCATCGCCCGGTCGCAGGCTCTAGGTCCGCCAGGTTAGTTCTTTGATGATGGCCACAACCATCCTTTCTATGGCTAAAAGAAGTGATCATATTGGCTGTACATTTTTTACTTTCGAATTATTCACATTGGTTGTAGATTTCTATTGTAGTTATACTCCTTCTGATTTTTTTCATGATCAGATGCAACTATGGATCTCATGCCTTCACCCCCAAGTACACCGGAATACGTTCTTGCGACCCCTCCAAAGACACTAGTAGTTGGGTGTGATCAAGAGGTGGTGGCCAATGATCAAACTGAACTTGAGGACATAACACTTCCAGACCTGTTAAATCAGATCGACGTAGCCTTTCACGCGGTTACCCCGAGTAATGTCGCTTCAAAGGTACGGTGTTAGTTTCAGTAGGTATTACACTGTTGTGGCTTAATGTCAATTTAACGACTTCAAAAATATCTCTTTTTTACGTGCAAGCATTGTAAGGAGTGTGGCAGTTTGCGAGCTTTGCGTTTCAGGTGGATAACAGAAACACTTTGGCAGTCAAGCGCGCCCGAACTGATGGTAACACACTACCTCGGCTCAGGATTTGCACACTATGTTTTTGTTGTGACATCCCTCTCTATTCTTTTTTTTGGCTGATTTTTTTCTTTTGGGGTTTGGATTATCCTTTTATTCGATCGAGGATATACAACGTTATAGTACCAATTTAGGAGTATTATCCTTTTTTGCTGTTTTTTTTTCAAATGATTTAACTGGGTAGAGAGGGCTATGATCGCCCATCATAAAGTGAATCTCTTGGCCATACCTTGACATCCATTGATCACATTATTTTGGATACCTAAGTATATGTGCCATTTATTTTATCCGGTTGCTAATATTGATTTCTTTTAAATTTTGGTTCGCACAGTTGTACCCCACATCTGGATTCTTACCATGTACATTGGTATTGAAGTTTGGCTAGAATTGTCTTTGATGTTAGGAGAAATCATAGAACGGTGATTTGGGTAGCAGCGAACGTGATGCACATCCTGCATGCTCATCACGATGACCGTGGGCCGCTACTTCAGCATCGCATGTTCATGATTGTTCCCGGCCATTTTGGATAGAAAACACACAGTTCTCATGTTTTTCTCACGACAAATGGTTGATGGTCATGTGGTCTTGCAGAGTGGAGCTCCAAGGGTGGTGAAGGACCGTCGTCGACCGACTGACGATTTGTGACTTCTGGTTGGGTGAGGTATGAAGGTGATTGCAACTAAGTACTATGATTCAGTAGGTGGTGCGACCTTGGTCAAACTGTATTTCTTATCAGGACACTTCTTCTGACGTTCTCTGTTTGGTCCAACTGTTATTATGAATTTTCTCATGTAATTCAATGGCTGTGGTAGCCGTTATGAGTTCTGTTGGTGATGTCCTCCATCTAATGTAATGCACTCTCAGGCCTTGACAATTTTAACCATCACACAACTTGGTGAGCCAAATCCTATGCCTTTATTCTCTTAACCCCAACTTGATCGAGCACGGCCATGATCGAGTCTTAGCGGTTGTTTGTCGGACGGGGCAGGCCGGTGTTGTCGCCGAAAGTTTTTTGTTGCCGAAGGTGGTCAGCTATGCTGTCGCCGCATACGATGGTGGGGGTGAGGGTGGTGATGCCCGGGGGGTGTTTTGCCGCCGAAGGCGGCCCGCTGTATTGCTGACAGGTGTACTGCCGCCGAAGGCGGCCCCGCTGCAGTGCCGACAGGCACGGGCATGCACTAGTGACCCAATAAGACGTCGCGTACGTACGGTAACGCATCACAACAATCAGTTCAGGCCGAGTATCATTCACCTTTCGGAAGTCCATAAGGCGTCCCGTACAGACGGGACGTGTCCCGCCTTATGGAGTCACTGCCCTTTTTCATTTAGAAAGTGATTATGTTACTACCTATGGATTAATTGATGGAATTGTAGCAAGGTGAAAAATATGTGGCCAAAAACCGGCTCCTACTAGGGGTGGCAACGGGTCGGGTCGGGTCGGATTTGTGTCGTGTCTAGTTTCGGGTCGTGTCCAAAACCCCTAAATCTGGACCTGACCTGTTTAACTAAACGTGTCTAGATCCTAAACCCGTACCCGACCTGTTTATAAACGAGTAGACACGTTAGACCTGTTTACCACATGGGTTTATTCAGTTGACCCGATCCGACCCAATCCAACTCGACCCGACCTAACCCGATAGACCCGCTAATACTATATATTATAGTATCGAATTGCGGGTAGACCCGACCCGACACGACCCAATGAATTTTAAACAGGTTTTCCCGGATCTATCGTGTTCCGATCCTAAATCCGGACCCGATCTGTTTATTAGACAGATCTATCGTGTTGACCCGTTTACGACCCTGTAGACACACGAATTTCGTCGGACCCGAACCCGACTTACGTGTGCCGACGCGGATGCAAACCCGACACGCGGACCCAACTCGCTCGCGCCGACGTGGATGCAAACCCGACACGCGGACCCGACTCGCGCGCGCCAACACGGACTCGGACCCCGCCCCAAGAGGGGCCGGCCCCTACTAGGGTCCGAACCCTATAGGGCCGGCCCTAGTGGGGACCGAACCCCATGGAGGGGCCGGCCGGCCCTGCAAGGAAAGGGAAGAAAAAAAGAAAGAAAAGAAAAAAAAAGAAAGAAAAGAAAAAGGAAAGAAAAGAAAGGAAAGAAAAGAAAAAGGAAAGAAAAGAAAAGGAAAGAAAAGAAAGAAAAGGAAAAAATACCGCCATGCGCGGGGGGAGGTAGCGTATGACGTCTGCACACACGCGGATCTGCGCCGATCCCTCGATCCGACGCACAAGACGAAGCGCCCGATCGCCATCGATTTCGTGCGCAAAATCCAGCCATAATTGCACCCGCCAGAAAAGGAAAACAACTAAATGTTATTCCCTTCATCAATGGATGAATAAAATCCGGGTAATTATGAGAGAGATACAAAAGGGATTTAAAATTAAAAAAGTTCCCATATCTCTCTCCCCACCTCTTTGCCTATAAATAGAGGGGGTGGGGGAAGGAAAAAATGGTCGGGAAATTGAAGACGAAACGCCAGAGCTCTGCAGAAGAGGAGACGCTTCTTCATCGACCCAAGGCTTCACGAGGCACAGTCAAGCCTGTCCCGAGGGATCGGCTTACTGAAAGTCCTCATCAATGTGAAGACCCTTGCACACGAAGATCATCCCTTCGACTCCGTGCACGAAGAAGAAAGCTCGGAGAAGAAGAACCCTTCGACTCCGAAGACGCCAGAAGCAAAGGCCGGAGAAGAAGAGGAGCGGCACTACCCCGTCGTCTCCAACAAGCTTCGACTCCGATCAAGCCCAAAAGCCCGGAGAAGAAGAGGATCGGCACTACCCCGTCGTCTCCAACAAGCTTCGACTCCGATCAAGCCCAAAAGCCCGGAGAAGAAGAGGAGCGGCACTACCCCGTCGTCTCCAACAAGCTTCGACTCCGATCAAGCCCAAAAGCCCGGAGAAGAAGAGGAGCGGCACTACCCCGTCGTCTCCAACAAGCTTCGACTCCGATCAAGCCCAAAAGCCCGGAGAAGAAGAGGAGCGGCACTACCCCGTCGTCTCCAACAAGCCTTCGACTCCGATCAAGCCCAAAAGCCCGGAGAAGAAGAGGAGCGGCACTACCCCGTCGTCTCCAACAAGCTTCGACTCCGATCAAGCCCAAAAGCCCGGAGAAGAAGAGGAGCGGCACTACCCCGTCGTCTCCAACAAGCTTCGACTCCGATCAAGCCCAAAAGCCCGGAGAAGAAGAGGAGCGGCACTACCCCGTCGTCTCCAACAAGCTTCGACTCCGATCAAGCCCAAAAGCCCGGAGAAGAAGAGGAGCGGCACTACCCCGTCGTCTCCAACAAGCTTCGACTCCGATCAAGCCCAAAAGCCCGGAGAAGAAGAGGAGCGGCACTACCCCGTCGTCTCCAACAAGCCTTCGACTCCGATCAAGCCCAAAAGCCCGGAGAAGAAGAGGAGCGGCACTACCCCGTCGTCTCCAACAAGCTTCGACTCCGATCAAGCCCAAAAGCCCGGAGAAGAAGAGGAGCGGCACTACCCCGTCGTCTCCAACAAGCTTCGACTCCGATCAAGCCCAAAAGCCCGGAGAAGAAGAGGAGCGGCACTACCCCGTCGTCTCCAACAAGCTTCGACTCCGATCAAGCCCAAAAGCCCGGAGAAGAAGAGGAGCGGCACTACCCCGTCGTCTCCAACAAGCTTCGACTCCGATCAAGCCCAAAAGCCCGGAGAAGAAGAGGAGCGGCACTACCCCGTCGTCTCCAACAAGCTTCGACTCCGATCAAGCCCAAAAGCCCGGAGAAGAAGAGGAGCGGCACTACCCCGTCGTCTCCAACAAGTCCTCGATCCCGATCAAGCCCCAAAGCCCGGAGGAGAGAAGCGAAGCGTCATCACCCCGTCGTCTTCGACAAACATCTGCACCATCCACGAAGAAGAAAGGCTGGAACAGATCATCTGAAGCGTCACTACCCCGTCGTCTTCATCAACAAAAGCCGACGCTACAACCATCGCACGGAGATCGGTGCTACCCCTACCATCTTCAAAAGCATTCTTCGACCCCGATCACGCCAAAGAAGCCCGGAGAAGAAGAGAAGTCCAGTCGACACGCAAACCGTCGAAGCACCGGAGGAGTAGCCAACGTCGTTCGAAGAAGAAGATCGAGTAGACGCCAAAGCTAAAGCAACGCAAGAAGCCAAAGTAAAGCCCCAGTAAAGCTCGCGCCAAAGCAAAGCAAGTGCCAAAGCCAAGCGACTACGCCGGCCACGAGCAAAAGCACCGCACGTTCTAGCCGATACGACGCGAAGTCCGGAAGAACGAAAGCATCGCAAGTCTCTCCCAGCTACGTCCAAGTGCAAGCGCCGAAGCAAAGCAAAAGCCAGAGCCACGCCGGAGCCAAGCCAAAGCCAAAAAGCCAAAGCCAAAAAGCCAAAGCCAAAGCCGACGCCAAAATCTCGATCGACGCCGCGAACCGACGATCAAGGACACCGAGGTCAAGCAAGGAACGAGGAAGACACGAAGACCGAGGAACGAAGCCGAAAACCCCCTAGCCGAGAAAGCGCGAAGCACGGAAGGGACAAAGCAACGGTGGACATTCCTTAGCCTCTCCAAAACCCTCTCCCTGTAAAACCCCTGTCCTGGGCAGCCCCTTCAGAGCTCTCGCACGAACACCACGTGGAGACGCGGATCAAAGGGATCCCCCAGAAGATCTTTCCCACAATCCCCTGATCAAAACTCGCCGCAACCCGGACTCGCTACACCCGAGCAACCCGGGTCCCGGCCACAATTGTAATCTCGTGTGATTCGCAATAAAGACGACCCGCGCTTTTTTCCGCGTCCACAGACCCGAACCAGTTTAGTCCTGACCCAGACCCGCTAACTTCATGTCGGGTCGTGTGGGTCTGCCGTGTCGGGTCCGAACTTGCCAGCCCTAGCCCCTACCATATTATCTCTATTGGGTTTGGTGGATATAGGTCGTGCTATAGATACAGGCTAACCATCAATTTGAATGTTTATGGAAAGCCTATGGGCCGTGCATGACACCGATGCATTGGTATCATTGTGCAACTAAATATTAGTCCCACATCGGCTGTGGGAGAAGGGAGAGAGGAATCGGGTGTGGATAAATATTGGCACATGTGGGACGTTGGACCGTACTTACCTGGACGGGGTCAGTGGATGATCAATGAGGTCTGTGGCCTAAGCCAGCGGCCCCCATTGCACTGCGGGGGAGCGCTGGCTTAGCATCTTCCCAAGTGGAAGAGTGCACGTCATTATTTGTTGTGGGGGCTACGCATACTGCGAGGCCCCCATCAAAATATCAATCCTAAAGTTTTTATTCCTTAGGGAGCATAATGAGCTGAAGGTCTGGGATGAGGGGCGTTTTGGAAAAACCGTAGGTGTAAAAGTAGAAAGAGAAATTTTTTTTTTTATTTTCAAAAACCTGAAGCCACAAGCAATTTTTTTAATGACATGTTTTGAGACACTGGATGGCCAAGAACCAAACAACAAAAACTAGGAGCAGGGAGTCCTAATTATCTAAAAGTAAAGAGGATGAGATATACCTTTGGATAGAAGTGAGCTGGATCTTTCATCTGAAACTATACAACACTGATGATGCCATCGTGGGTTGCGAATCACTGATACGTCTAGACATGCAGAACTCAAATTTACAACTCGATCTCACTGAGACTATCTTGAGCACACAAATTATGCCAACAAGGTGGTACGCTCTTAGCGCTAATAGGAGAGAGAGAGAGAGAGAGAGAGAGAGAGAGAGAGAGAGAGAGAGAGAGAGAGAGAGAGAGAGAGAGAGAGAGAGAGAGTATAAATGTGTAGTAGTGCCCAGTTTGCCCACTAAGTTTAGATAAACCTCCTCTAGTAACGACTAATGTAGAATTTGTCCTCCTCGAAGGCCTTTGCCTTGCTCCTCTTCTCTGGCATTGTCCCGACGAGCCATGACCCTCTATTTACCGTATTCCCCGGGGGCGTTCAATACACCAGGAGCCTGACCCTCTGTCGTGTCGTGTTCCCTGGCTGCCCTCAGCATGTCAAGAGCTCAGCCTCTCCATCGCGTTGTATTCCCCGGGGACCTCAACACACCGGGAGCTCGACCCTCTCTCTAGCCATATTCTCTAGGTGTACGTCCTCAACACGTCGGGAGCCCGACCTCTCTCGCACTGTATTCTTCGGGTGCCCTCGACACGCTGATAGCCCGACCGTTATCTTCTTCTGTCTCTATCGTATTCCCTAGGTTGGTACTCTTAGAAAGCTGGGAGCCCGACCATCGTCTTCTCCTCTCTCGTTGTATTCCTCGGGTGGGTGAGCTCAGCACCAAGAGCCCGACAATTGTCTTCTCCTGTCTCCATCATATTCCCTAAGTGGGTGCACTCAGCACGCCTGGAGCCTGAGCGTTATCTTCTCCTCTCTTTGCCATAATCTCCGGGTGGGTGCGCTTAGCATGTCGGGAGCCAGGTCGTTGTCTTCTCCTCTCTCTATTGTATTTTTCGGGTAGGTACTCTCAGCAAGCTAGGGGCTCAACCATTGTCTTCTCCTTTCTCTGTCGTATTCTTCGGGTGGGTACGTTCGATACACCGGGAGCCCGACCATTGTCTTCTTCTCACGATCGGACTATGTCGATCTATCCTTCTCTTCTTATGATCGAATTATGCCGATCTGTCGTTCTTTCTCTTTATGATCCACATCTCTTCTTTAGTTGTGACGGTCAAGATATCTCAGGAGCTGTTAAGCACTTGCTTTGACTGGGTGCTGTCCTCCTACGGGATATCACATGTCCACATATCTCTTCCTCGTGCCTTGCACGAGTGTGCACCCTTTGCTCTCTTCTCTATCATACCCTAGTATCTTTTTTGTTGACTTCTACCACTGTCGACTGCCTTCATCATTGCTCCACGTATTTGCATCGGGCCTTAGTGGCCCTTGCATGTTTTTCGATTGGCCTTCTTGCAAGTTGGTTAGGTCTCCATGTTGTCTTGTTTGTTCATCCCTACGCTCCCTCTCTTTCTCAACAATGGAGTTCAAGGGGGAGGAGATATTTTCGGTATGGAATATGAATCACCGGAGTCTGATCGGTGGGATGAGGGATCTCCATGATGGAAGATGTTAACTAGAGAGAGAGAGAGAGAGAGAGAGAGAGAGAGAGAGAGAGAGAGAGAGAGAGAGATGATTTATAGTTGGATGAGAGGGAAAAAAAAAGATTTTGCCAAAATTCTGATGAAGCCGCGCAGTGTGGGTATTGTGACCCATTGTAGCAACGTTTACAGGAGCCAAGTAGTTGTTGAAGCACGCATCCCAAAAGTTATGCGGTGTACTCTGATAGTTGGGATAGGGCTTCGCGGCACACGATATGCCTAATCTATGCATTGTTTATTAAGAAATGATCCAATAAGATGTCCCGTACGTACGATGACACTCAGTTCGGGTCGAGTGTCATTCACCTTTCGGGACTCCAAAAGGCGTCCCGTACATACGGGACTCCTTATAGAGTCACTTCCCCCTTGTTCATTTAGAAAGTGACTATGTTGTTACCCATGGATTAATTGTGGGAATTGTTGCTAGGTGGAAAATATGTGGCCAAAAAATAGCTCAGACCATACTCTCTATTGGGTTAGGTGGATAGGTTTTTTTTTTTTTTGGTACACCAAAGGTGGTCATGCCATCATAATCTGGAGATCTTCTCTAACTAAGGATGGAAGCAACAAAAGGGGATTGGAGTGTTGGACGGTTTTTCTCCATAATACGGAATAGGATCTAGGGGATTTATGTCGCAACAATCTAAGAGGGAGAGAGAGATGGTACCTGATGATCGAAAACCTTAGCGATGATCTCGGCAAGTAAGAGATACGCGACGGCAACGATCTTTGCGGGTGGAGGAGAGGAATACACGAAAGGAACTTACATCCTTGTTCTCCAAATACCAAATGATGAGGCTCACGGCATGTATGACACAAGGGTGAGACGTCCTCTCTATATATATTGTCAATCGATCTCCTAACCCATCAAGGAGATTGAGTCGATTGGGGCCGATAGGATTCCACCCAACCTATTAAACATATCTTGAACATGTCCTGACTTGATCACACATGATTGAGACCCAGTGGGTTTAGCCCACTAACATATTGGCACATCTTTTAATAGCTTGATCCAACCGAGGTTTTGGCAAACGGTGTTGATCCCTAGTGTCACATGGTGAAACCTAACAGTCTCCTACTTGGCCTAGAAAGCAATACTGAATAATTTAAAAAATAATTTTAATTAAAACATTTTTGTTATAGTTTGTATCTTTTGAAAATTTGAGTGGCTACTCTAAATTTTTGAAAAAAACTTGTATATTAAAAGATGCCAACAGTTGTGTTCTTGAACTTCCACTTAAACTCAAGAGAACCACTATGACTAATCATGAAAACCATTACGCTTCTGATATCGCAAGACCGTTCCACGGTTCAACCGTTAGTACCTCTAAAGAGTCAAGTGTATGCCTTTATGGTGTTTTATTAGAGTGTTTATTTAGACAATACATCTATTGTATGTGATTAGTAATTGATATACTTCCAATAGTGTCTCGCTTCACATATATGAGTAAATGTGTGTCTATTGCCAAACTATCCAGATTGTAGGCTTAGGAACATGGTGCTTATTCATGTTCAGCCCAAGAATTGAGAGTTTTGTCCAGATTCTCAGGCAATCAACTTGGTATATATCGGCTACCGCCATATGACCTCCGTTATCTTTGTCTTTTATGCACGCTATGTGACCTCCGTCACCCTTGACATTTACCGACTACCCCCATGTGACCTCCGTCGCCTTTGTCTTTTATGCACATGCAATAAACAACATATATGTATGATTTTTAGGATAATAAATACATTGTATTATTAACTAAGATAAATATGAGAGATACTAAAGAACTCCCACTAAACAACAAAATCAAAGGATTCCACAATACCCATGCTAGTAATATGCGCCTTAAATACACTAGGCGCTAACACCTTAGTCAATGGATCTGCGATCATTATGGATGTGGAAATATAAGAAATTTCAATAACCTTATCCTTGATATTTTCTATCACGAATAGGTACTTCAGTTTGATATGTTTGTTCTTGTCTGCCACTTGAGTATTCTGTACAAACTGCATTGCAACCCTTATTGTCACAGAAATTTCTTATTGGTCGCTGAATATAATCAACGATCCTAAACTCAGAAACAAAACTTTTTTAACTATGAAGTATGTCTAGCAGTCTCGTTTCATGCAATGTATTCGGCTTCCATTGTCGAAGTTGCTATCAAAAATTATTTATTACTCCTCCATGACACAGCACCTCCTATCATTAATAATATATATATTCTGATATAGACTTTAGACTATCACGGTAATCCGATAAATCTGAATCTGAATTTCTTAGAACGTTAAGTTTTTTGGATTTCCTGTAAACCAGCATAAAATCTTTCATCCTCTGTAAGTTTCTAAGTACTTTCTTTATACCTTGCTCATGTGGCCTGTCCGGATTTTACTAATATCTTTCCAACATCCCAACTGCAAACAGATGTCGGGTCTGATGTATGTCATAGTATATATGAGACTACCAAGAGCTGAAGTATACTATTTGGTATTTATCTTCTGCTTCTCGAAATCATTCTACTGCACCAATTTGAGGAATAAATTATATAAATAAATAACGAAAAAAGTTTGTCTTTTAATAAACGACAATCAATTCATATTTTTTAGTGGTAAAAAATGACGGGCATTGAAAAATGATGATCATTGTCCGTTATTTTTCAACAGTATTAGTGTAATGTTCTTGGGACACTGCTTCTTATGGAAAACATCTCCTTTAATCATAGGAGCCTCGCTAGTGTTGCAACTAGCCATGCTATACCTTTTCAGCACTTTATCAATATATGCCTTTTGGGATAAACCCAAACACCCTACAGCTATGTCCCTCTGAATCTTGATGCCTATGGCAACTAGCCTTGCCTTGAACCTTTCTACTTTGCATTCAGAATCGCTCTTGATCTTAAAGGCCCATTTTGTATTCTATGGCTCTGAATCATTTAGATAGAGAAGATAGTTCCGATACAGAGTTCCCCATGAACAGCTGATCCTCAGCTCTGGCCTCCCTTTGGCTTATGAATGCCTTCCTTCATTTTTTGCCATTTCTTGAACTTGTAGCAATCCTTCTTCATGTGCCCCTTCTTGCCATAGAAGTAACAGTCATTAGCCTCATCCTTTTGTTTCCCCTTATCATTGGGAGAGAGGTTTGAAACTATTATCTTTCCTTTCTGAAAACTCTTCTGAAAAGTCTTTTTGAAGACTTCCTTGCTAGGCTTATGTAAGGCCAAATTGTTAGGATTGATGTGTTCTAAGCTTGTAAAACTTTATGTTTTGGTCTAATAAAGATTGATAGTTATTATTATATGAGATGCATATAGGTGCATAACATAGTTACGTGTTCTTTTAAGAACAGAGAGCCATGGTTATATGGTAGTCCACTGAGTTGAAGACTGAGTGGATTGGTCCCATATAATCTAAATAAGTTCGCAGCTATGATCAGGTTGGTCGCCTCATCATGATAAGCTGTTGGCGATGACAGTTCATGGGATGTCTTCACCATTAGGGGTGTGCAGGATCCAAACCAAACCGACCAAACCGACCGAACCAAACCAAACCGACCGAATTTGATCGGTTTCGCCACACTCAACGGATCGGATTGGATCAGGATTTCTCAAAACCGATATGATTGGATCGATTATCGGATTTATCAATTAAAAACCGACCTAAACCGAACCGAACCGAACCGGACTCCGGTTTATAATTTACTAATTTAGTGGTAATTGTTGTGAACTTTTGTTTAATTGTTAAAACTGAACTTTGTAGTTTTTAATATTTAATGGATATGAATATTGTGGACATAATGGTATTGTTGTTGATAACTTAGTATTTTGGTAAGTAATATAGTATCATTTTATAATTTTTAAAATAATCATTTTAAAGTTGAAACTATGTCCAAATAAATAAATAAAAAACTAGTAAGCATATGGGCCAAAGCCCAAACCGACCATCCAATCCAATCCAAACCGACTTTAATTGGATTGGATTGGATTGGATTCCAGTCTCAATCGGTTTGGATCGGATTGCAAATTCTCAAAACCGACCTAGGTTGGATCGGTTTGGGTTTTGCCTAAATAGGTCGGTTTCGAACCGATGCACACCCCTATTCACCATGGTCATCACCAGGCACAGTGTCTGTGGCTGAACAGAACTAGCACGATGTACAGATCAGTGAGCAGACACTGGTACACTAAGCCGTGTTTCTGCTTAGGGTAAAACGGTCCTAAACCCTGAGGAACCACGTCTGATGGACTAACCAGTTGCGTGGTGCTTTGGCGCACCAATATGTGAGGATCCGTATGCAGTGATCCAAAACCACGGTGTACTGGGTTACCCGGCTGGCGTTACATTAGCGTGTCACTCCTGCAGGCCATCCACACCTCTGAAGGGAGGTGCGTTCCTTGGTGTGACTTACACTGTACCAAACCCAGGCCTGGTGGTCACCAGTTTGACTGTTGACCGGGTTCGATTACTCGACGATATAATCAGAGGTACGATGTATAGGTCAACCTGGAAGGAACCAAGTCATATGATCATTCGAGTCTAACGGTAGTCTTCACCGCTCGAAGTGAATCATGGCATCAAGTGGAGGGACAGCGGGTTTACCACTACTAAGCGGAGAGCAGGGGTATGATGGAGAACATAGTAAGTCCGGGTGAATTGGAGTGCAGCCTGCGTCGCACTCTGGGTGGCTACGCAGGTTAACTCGAGCTCAGAGGATCGATGGTATACTCGGGTAGTGTGTCGATCGAGCTTGAGTTGGAAGCCATGAACCCCGGTCCCTGATGGTTCCACCTTATCAACATTATGTACGGTTCTTGAACCATCTCCTCGGAACACCATAAGCACTAGGAGGAAGAAAGAAGTAAACGCTCCGTGTGTGCTTGGCACTAGAGCACGGTAGATGCGTAACTATATGCGAGTACTAAGGGTTGTGCCCGAGACTAGTACAGAGTCGCATGTAGTAATCCCTAGCCATAAGTGAACTTCGCTGCACAGGTGCGATGCACCGGGATGTGCTGCGATTTGACTAGTTGACTTTGCTAGAGGCACCCTCCGGTGGCCTCAGTTAATAGTAAGTAACTAGTAGATATCACTTAAGTAATGGCCGCTAGGTATCGCACGCTAGAAATGGTCAAAATGAGGCGTCAGGGCGTTTTGGTAAAAACCTCACTCTGCCGGACCTCACTGTTGGCCGACCCTAGTGGTGGGACACCTTGCTAGGGCCGGCCCTATGATGTAGGGATAAGAATCCCTCATCTATAGGGCCGGCCATATAGATAGGGATGGGGCGATAAAAACGGATAAAGTCGAGCCCTAAAAAAGTGGGAAAACGGATAAATACGCGGAGAGATAAAAAGGAGATAATGGAGAGATAATTATGGGAGGTCTTTATCCCCTTGGATCCTTATCCAAGGGGGTAGGCCGGCCCTATAAAAGGACCTATAGGGTGCCGGCCCTATGTGGTGAAAAACCGAACCCCCTCTCCTCTCATTTCTCTAGTTCTCTCCCGAATTCATCTCCCGTTTCCCGCTTGCAACTTCGTCTTCCTCGCGTGGAGTTCTGAAGAAGGAGAAGGGTCGTTCTTCGGAGGCACTCAGAGATCCGAGAGCGACGTTCCATGCATCGTGTGAGATCGGGTGAACAAGAAGGCAACGTCTCTAATCGTACCATCGACATCTTCGCGAACGATCTTCCGTCTCCATCGACAAAGAAGACAATTCTCCACGGTTAAAAGATCCGTACGAAAGGTATGCGTAATCTAACAAGTAGATCTAGCGAGTATTATGATTTGCATGCATGCTAGTTAATCATTACGCTAGATTGCCGTTAGGGTGTTCGATTCACGTGCATACACATGCACACATATGTAGATTAGTTTTGATGAAAGTTTAAATCGTGTAACGTGCACCATGAACGGTCTTTCGACCACCAAATCGCTTCCGCTGCGAGCCTCGACCAAGGATTAATTTCCAACAATTGGTATCAGAGCCAGGTTAGTGGTGTGTGTTTCATGTTTTTTCATGAAACCAACATGTGTGCGCATGATGAATGCGTGAGATCATCGGGGTTCTTACGCTTAGATCATGCATATGTATAGATTGTGCTTGTTCTATTAATCATTCTTGCAGGATGCCGCTATAAAAATCCTAGATCTATGTTTGTGCTTGCTACCGGGGGTCGGACCCCGAGTTAGCAATTGTCTGGATTTGCTTTCTGTGTGTGGATATGTAATTGAGCCTTAGATTGGGAGAGTGATGGAGGTTGACCATCCTCGGTTTCCCATGGCCTTTTTCTAGGTGTGTTTTCTTTTCTTTCTAGGAAATTATGTACGAGCGAGCACTTGCTCGAAGCGTACTAGATTTTTCGGTTACAGATCAAGAAGAAAGATGTGCCAAAGAAATCCACCATCGGGAGCGTGAGCGGAACCCTGGAGGATGAAAATGATCCGGCAAAGTGTTCGCGAGCGCGACGGAAGAGCCGGACCGAGGGACCTTGCGAAGAAAGCTAGAAGCCTGTGCTGTGCAAATTAGGTTCAGGGGTCGGACCCTGAACTTAATTCAGTCTTTATGGTTGCTTTCTTTATTAGTTCTTTATGCTTCATATCGAACCCCGATGAGATAATATGATTATCTGTTTTCATAGGGATGCCTTTCCCCTCCGGTCCATGCGACTGTTTGAGGATAGGATCCCGCTAGATGACGCCTATTATTTAGTTGACTTTTGATGTTAGTGGGATCCCATCACATATGGTTATGCCACCATTAGGTTAGCACCCGACTAGTCGGGTGTGCCTATTTGGCCAGCATCGAAATCAAAGATGAGATGGAGATCCATTGAACATCAATTGTCAAATCTATAAGCGAGGCGCCATGACTAGTGGGAGTCCTTTCCAGTGAGTCTGACTCTAGGATTAGCTCCAGAGCATTAGCGTGATAACCAATTTTGCAAAGCATCGATATTCTCGGAATATGTAATGTGACCCTTGAATGGAGAAATCCGCTTGAGGCAGGGACTATGATATTCCGAGAATGATTAATGCTAGGCGAAGGGCTTGAACGCTAGTGGGAGCATGGTGTGACCAGGGTCTAGTATATAGGAGGTCGCTATCTTTGCATTTGCATAAATTCATACTTGCAAAAATAACCCTCATATATATAAGGGATGTAATAGAGGATTTTTTTTAGAGATCCTCTGGCCTCCATGGCTAATCACTTTGTACTCGGGTGGAAGGGCATAACTCAACAACCCCCTCGGGTGAGAGCTGTGTTTTTTCTATGCCAAGCTAGTTAGTGATCTCCTTCGGGATATGACGATTACGGTGCCAAGTGTTCAGGCTTTACTCACCCTCGTGGGGGCCGTTAGAATTCCCGTGCCGTAATTGCCTAAGCTCGTGGGTAAGCATCCTAAGTACGCGTGAGGTATTTGTTGCGAAGACAACGGTGATCACGTAGTACTGGCCAAAAGATAACCATGGTCCATCAAAGCCCGTAGTTGGCAGATTTGGATAAGGTCAAGGGAAAGACCCATGTAAGCGGAAGACCTGCACACTGCCCCCTCGGACAGGTGTAGCCTACTCCGAGATCTTACATACATGGTTAATTAATCCATAGAAATGGCTTCGCTTGAGGGTAGCGTTGATATATGGATATAATTAGCTTGTTTTAAAAATCCATAAAATAAGTTTTTTCATGCATCTCATATATTCAGTCTTTTATTTTCAGATGACCAAGTTAGACCCCCTGTCCGCTATCCTAAATGACCACAAACTTACCGGTCCCAACTATGAGGACTGGAAGCGCAACCTGTACCTAGTCTTAAGGATAGGTAAACACATGTCAGCCCTAAATGACCCTGAGCCGGATTTGCCAGGACCCAATGCCACAGAGGCACAGTTAAAGGCTTTTACTGACTTGAAGGAATCTAATGAAATATGTAAATGCTATATTATAGCATCCTTGCAAACAACTCTGCAGAAGCAAGTCGAGGAGATGACCGATACTTCTGACATGATGTTGTATCTGAAGGAGATGTTTGAAGGTCACAATCGCGTTACGCGATACCTTACCATCAAGAAACTCGTCGGCACTAAGATGTCCAATGGGACGCTGGTTCGGGAACACATGATGAAAATGTTTGGGTTCCAGAACGAACTAGCTACCATGGACATTGTGCTAGAAGGCGAGGTGATGCAGACATCTTCCTCTCGTCACTGTCTAGAGCCTTTGAAGGCTTTGTCACCAACTTTAATTTAAACAAGTTGGCTATGACAAATGCAGAGCTTATGGGAGCTCTCTAGGCAGCTGAGGATGGCTTCAAGCAGAAGGGCGAAGCACTTCACGTGCAGCGCAGATCCTTCAAGAAGTCTGATAAACCTCAAGGTAAGAAACATAAGAAGAAACCTAAGTCAGCGCCTGTGCAGGACTCTGCTGGGGCCTCTGGGTCTGGAGAATCAAAGAAACCGGGCACGAAGTGTTTCCGGTGTGGCCAGAAGGGTCATTGGAAGAAGGACTGCAAGCAACCTTGGAATGCTGGAGAAGGTAATCTACAACTCTTGGTTGTTGAAACATTTCTTTCAAGTAATAGTTCTTTTGCTAGTTGGATTGTGGATTCTGGATCCACTAACCATGCCTGTAACTCTCTTCAGGGGTTTCGGGAAAGCAGAAGGTTGCTTGATGGAGAGGTGACCTTGAGCATGGAAACTGAGGCCGTTGCTGCTGCTGAAGCTATTGGAGATGTTACTCTTAGTTTTTCAAATAATAAGACTTTGACTCTTAGAGATGTCTTTTATGTACCGTCCTTGAGACGTAACTTGATTTCTGTTTCTTCTTTAGTTAATGAAGGTTATTCAGTTTATTTTGATGCTTCTGGTGTATCGTTTAAGCTGAATGGAACTTTTATACTAAGAGGAATGGTTCAGAATCATCTCTATATTGTCAGTTCTAAATTTGAAAAAGATAACATAATAACTTCAGCATTTAATGTTAATTCATCTAAGCGTAAGAAACCTTTGGAGAACTTAACCCAATTATGGCACTTACGATTTGGGCATATTGCCTTAGATAGGATCCATAGGTTGGTAAAGGCCGGGCTTCTGAAAACAGATCCTATGGAGATCCTTTCCACCTGTGAATCCTGCCTAGAAGGCAAGATGACCAAGAGAGCCTTCAAAGGCAAAGGAGTAAGAGCTACTGAGGTATTGGAGTTAATCCATTCAGATGTATGTGGATCCATGAGCGTCAAGGCGATAGGAGGCCATGAGTACTTCATCACTTTTACAGATGATTACTCAAGATATGGTTACATTTACCTTATGCATCGGAAGTCGGAATCCTTTGACATGTTCAAAGAGTTCAGGGCTGAAGTAGAAAAACAGACAGGTAAATGTATAAAAAACCCTTCGATCTGATCGAGGAGGTGAATACCTATCTGACGAGTTCCTTGGGTATATGGTGGAGCATGGGATAACATCCCAGTTAACTGCTCCAGGTACCCCACAACAGAATGGAGTCTCTGAGAGAAGGAATCGAACCTTGTTGGATATGGTTCGAAGCATGATGAGTTATGCCTGTTTACCAACGACCTTTTGGGGATATGCCCTTCAGACAGCAGCATATGTTCTGAACCACGTTCCATCTAAATCAGTGCCTCAGACCCCTAGAGAACTGTGGTCAAGGCAAAAGCCAACACTACAGCATTTCAGAATATAGGGATGTCCTGCACATGTGCGGATAGACAAGAGGGAAAAGATGGAGCCAAAGTCCAAAGCATGTCTGTTTGTAGGGTATCCCAAAGAGACTAAAGGTGGACTATTTTATGATCCTGAGGAAAAGAAGGTAATCGTTTCAACGAATGCCATTTTCCTAGAACATGATTATGTTATGGACCACAAGCCTGCTAGTAAGGTAGTTCTGGATGAGCTACTGGGTACTAGATCAGAGAGCGCATCCGAAAGCATAGTGGGAGCTGGCATTACATATAATAATATACTAGATACTGTAGAACCTATTAATCCTGTAACACCACCACCACCTCGTCGCAGTGGGAGAAACATCAGAGCTCCTGACAGATACTATGGAGAAACCTTATTGGTTGATCCAGAGGGTCAGGAGGATGACCCACTGAGCTACGATGAGGCAGTGGGAGCTTCTGACAGCTCTGACTGGCAAAAGGCAATGAAGGCAGAAATTGCATCAATGTCCCATAACGCTGTCTGGACTCTAGTTATACCATCATCCAATATTAAACCTATTGAGTGTAAGTGGGTGTACAAGAAGAAGAGAGGATCCGATGGTACAATAGAGACTTATAAAGCTAGATTAGTTGCCAAGGGTTATACCCAAAGAGAAGAAATCGACTTTGACGAAACCTTCTCGCCGGTGGCTATGATAAAGTCTATTCGGATCCTCCTATCCATTGCAGCCCATTATGACTGGGAGATCTGGCAAATGGATGTCAAGATAGCATTCCTCAACGGGAATTTTGAAGAAGACATTTATATGATTCAGCTACCAGGCTTTGAGTCAGAGGGTCAGGAACATCTAGTTTGCAAGTTGCAGAAGTCCATTTATGGACTAAAACAAGCATCTAGAAGTTGGAACATCCGTTTTGATCAGGCAATCCAGTCGTATGGATTTACTCAAAACGAGGATGAACCATGTGTATACAAGAGGACTGATAAGACCACACTAGTATATTTGATACTTTACGTAGACGATATTCTACTCATTGGAAATGATGTAGGAACATTGTCAACGGTAAAGGTCTGGTTGTCAACACAGTTCGATATGAAAGACCTAGGTGAAGCGAGTTATGTTTTGGGGATCAAGGTAACACGTGATCGCCAGAACAGGGTTCTCTCGCTATCACAGGCTGCGTATATAGATAAGGTTATGGCTAGATTTGACATGCAAAACTCCAAGAAGGGTTTTATGCCATTTAGACATGGCGTAAAACTGTCTAAGGATCAATGTCCTAAGACACCTGAGGAGAGAGTAGAAATGCAGAAGATACCTTATGCTTCGGCATTAGGTAGTCTAATATATGCTATGCATTGTACAAGGCCTGATATCTGTTTCGTAATAGGAATGATGGGTCGGTTTCAGTCGAATCCGGGTCCAGATCACTGGACAGCTGTGAAGTGTATACTCAAGTACCTTCGTAGAACAAGGGACTATGAGTTGGTTTACATAGGACAAGAACTGACGCCGATTGGATATACAGATTCTGACTTTATGTCAGATATGGAATCCAGGAAGTCGACATCAGGTTTTGTGTTTATGTTAGGAGGAGCAGCGGTTAGTTGACAGAGTGTGAAGCAGAAATGCATCGCAGATTCTACCACAGAGGCTGAGTACGTTGCAGCGTGCGAGGCAGCCATAGAGGCGGTATGGCTCAAGAAATTCCTTACGGATTTGGGGTGCGTACCAGAGGCCCAGTTACCTATTGTGCTTTACTGCGACAATAGTGGGGCGGTAGCACAAGCAAAGGAGCCAAGACATCACCAAAAGGGGAAGCACATCGAGTGCAAGTTCCACTTGATTTGGCAGTTTCAAAAGCAAGGGCGAGTAGCGGTGACATAGATTTCATCTATAGATAATGTTGCTGATCCTTTCACAAAGGCAATACCTACCAAGGCATTCGAGCAACATGTGGACGCGATGGGAGTCAAAACCGTTTTGCTTCGCTAGACCAAGTGGGAGATTGTTAGGATTGATGTGTTCTAAGCTTGTAAAACTTTATGTTTTGGTCTAATAAAGATTGATAGTTATTATTATATGAGATGCATATAGGTGCGTAACATAGTTACGTGTTCTTTTAAGAACAGAGAGCCATGGTTATATGGTAGTCCACTGAGTTGAAGACTGAGTGGATTGGTCCCATATAATCTAAATAAGTTCGCAGCTATGATCAGGTTGGTCGCCTCATCATGATAAGCTGTTGGCGATGACAGTTCATGGGGATGTCTTCACCATGGTCATCATCAGGCATAGTGTCTGTGGCTGAACAGAACTAACACGGTGTACAGATCTGTGAGCAGACACTGGTATACTAAGCCGTGTTTCTGCTTAGGGTAACACGGTCCTAAACCCTGAGGAACCACGTCTGATGGACTAACCAGTTGCGTGGTGCTTTGGTGCACCAATGTGTGAGGATCCGTATGCAGTGATCCAAAACCACGGTGTACTGGGTTACCCGGCTGGCGTTGCATTAGCGTGTCACTCCTGCAGGCCATCCACACCCCTGAAGGGAGGTGCGTTCCTTGGTGTGACTTACACTATACCAAACCCAGGCCTGGTGGTCACCAGTTTGACTGTTGACCGGGTTCGATTACTCGACGGGGTAATCAGAGGTACGATGTATAGGTCAACCTGGAAGGAACCAAGTCATATGATCATTCGAGTCTAACGGTAGTCTTCACCGCTCGAAGTGAATCATGGCATCAAGTGGAGGGACAGCGGGTTTACCACTACTAAGCGGAGAGCAGGGGTATGATGGAGAACATAGTAAGTCCGGGTAGATTGGAGTGCACCCTGCGTCGCACTCTGGGTGGCTACGCAGGTTAACTCGAGCTCAGAGGATCGATGGTACACTCGGGTAGTGTGTCGATCGAGCTTGAGTTGGAAGCCATGAACCCCGGTCCCTGATGGTTCCACCTTATCAACATTATATACGGTTCTTGAACCATCTCCTCGGAACACCATAAGCACTAGGAGGAAGAAAGAAGTAAACGCTCCGTGCGTGCTTGGCACTAGAGCACGGTAGATGCGTAACTATATGCGAGTACTAAGGGTTGTGCCCGAGACTAGTACAGAGTCGCATGTAGTAATCCCTAGCCATAAGTGAACTTCGCTGCACAGGTGCGATGCACCGGGATGTGCTGCGATTTGACTAGTTGACTTTGCTAGAGGCACCCTCCGGTGGCCTCAGTTAATAGTAAGTAACTAGTAGATATCACTTAAGTAATGGTCGCTAGGTATCGCACGCTAGAAATGGTCAAAATGAGGCGTCAGGGCGTTTTGGTAAAAACCTCACTCTGCCGGGCCTCATTGTTGGCCGACCCTAGTGGTGGGACACCTTGCTAGGGCCGGCCCTATGATGTAGGGATAAGAATCCCTTATCTATAGGGCCGGCCATATAGATAGGATGGGACGATAAAAACGGATAAAGTCGAGCCCTAAAAAAGTGGGAAAACGGATAAATACGTGGAGAGATAAAAAGGAGATAATAGAGGGATAATTGTGGGATGTCTTTATCCCCTTGGATCCTTATCCAAGGGGGTAGGCCGGCCCTATAAAAGGACCTATAGGGCGCCGGGCCTATGTGGTGAAAAACCGAACCCCCTCTCCTCTCATCTCTCTAGTTCTCTCCCGAATTCATCTCCTGTTTCCCGCTTGCAACTTCGTCTTCCTCGCGTGGAGTTCTGAAGAAGGAGAAGGGTCGTTCTTCAGAGGCACTCAGAGATTCGAGAGCGACGTTCCGTGCATCGTGTGAGATCGGGTGAACAAGAAGGCAACGTCTCCAATCGTACCATCGGCATCTTCGCGAACGATCTTCCGTCTCCATCGACAAAGAAGACAATTCTTCATGGTTAAAAGATCCGTACGAAAGGTATGTGTAATCTAACAAGTAGATCTAGAGAGTATTATGATTTGTATGCATGCTAGTTAATCATTACGCTAGATTGCCGTTAGGGTGTTCGATTCACGTGCATACACATGCACACATATGTAGATTAGTTTCGATGAAAGTTTAAATCGTGTAACGTGCACCATGAACGGTCTTTCGACCGCCAAATCGCTTCCGCTGCGAGCCTTGACCAAGGATTAATTTCCAACACAAATTTGTTGACTCGGCTTTGCCTCTCTTAAGAAGCTCCTCCTCAGCTGAACAGACTGCTATCGATTTATGTAGCTCTCATTTTCTTTCTTGGGAAGAATAGTTGACCTTAAAAGCATCAAACTTGTTAGGGAAAGAAAACATTGCTAGGTGAATCATGAAATCATCACTAAGGGTTATCCCAAGCACCCAACGGTTGATAACAAGTTTGGACATTTTTAGAATATATTCATGAACGTTCCCATTGCCATCATAATAAAGGGAAATAAGTTGGGTCATTAGATGATACTCCCGAGACCTGATAGAACTCAGAAACTATTTCTTCAGTAATTTCATAAGTTCCTTCACAGTACTGGTGTTTGGAATACCACCCCTGATAGTATCGGTGATGGAATTCCTTATGACCATCATGGAAAGATGATTGACCCTCTTCCATTTCTAAAAAGTAACTTTATCAGAATATAAGGAGTTGTTAGTGAGTGCAGACGACCTTTCTAAAGTGAGGACAAAATCAAAATCCATAAGGCCCAAATATAGCTCTATTTGGTTCTTTCAGGAGAAATAATTATATCCATTAATTATGTCTACCTTAACAGGGCAGTTTTGAAGGAAAATTCTTTTCATTTCTAAAAATATAAATAAAAAAAGATATATGCATGAATATGGCACACAAATTATACTAATCATGCAATATTGTGACACTAAGCCTGAATTTTAAATTAATACTAAGGGTTAAGCTGGAATAGCCAGAGTGTATGACTGTTATCTAACTGACTACTCTGCAGGACAGACAAGTGCAACCATCTAATCACACTTTTGAGCAGAGATTCGATGTGCTATTAGCCCCCCTTCCCCCCAATTTGAAGACAACCGTCGTGCACAGTACTAGCCTAACATGATCAGATTCAATCTAGGCACTTCCTCACCTTTGGGCAGAGGGTTATCCATTCTTTCCTTAACACTCAAGCTATCCTACCCCACTCAATCCGTAAAGAAGTCCTAATAACATCTTTGGGTAGTACATGGATATTCGAACAGATAAGCAACAATACCGATTAAATTAAATACACACAATATCGATGAGACGGTCACCTTTGGGCAGACTAGCTAACCCATGTCAATTGGGTATGTTCAAAAGACTCGTTTGACTGATCAAATCCTAAATCCTTATAGTAAGACCCATAAAGCATGCTGGAAGGTATATGTTCAACTGATTCAATATTTAAACAATATATACATATGAATGAGCACATATGAATCGACTGAAAAGGCATGCAACATATAATTTGTATCATAATTATATACTAAACTGAAGAGCTTGATAATACGAGCAAAATGACACATGACGCGCGAAGAACAGACTAAAAATGGACAATATATGTAAAGTAAAAGGTTGTTACAAATAAAGACAAAATTGTCCTCATCTGTAAAATAAATAACTATAGTTTAGTCTCAGGCCCCTTTCTGTAACAGAAAAGAACTGCAAAATAGTTCTTACATCCTTGTCTGTGACTACAGAAAACCTTACATGCATAGTTTTTTTTTGTTATTGATTCATTGAACCGGGCCGAAACCGATCTGAACCAGTTCGGGTCAGGTCAGGTCTGATTCGAATTGGATTCGGGTAGGGTAAGGATATGAATTGGGTCGGGTCTAGCCAGTTAAAATAACCCGATGGGGGCAATGTGGCAAATGGCTAACCCCTCTTCCTCTTCACGCTACCGCCACCATCGCTGCCTTCTTTTACCCTTTAGAGTTTTGAGAACGGCGGCCTCCCGGCCTTCTCCGGTGCATGAAGCGTAGGCCACCGCCTGCTCCACCATCCACAGCTGCCTTGCAAGCCCGGAATGCATGCAACCACTCCTCGACAGCGGCGTAGATCCGTGACCCATCCGGCTAGCCACTGTGAGCCTGAGACCTCCCGGCCTCCTCCGGTGCCAAGCTGCCACGGTCGATGTGACGACAAGAGCCAATAGTCAAGAGCCAAGACTCCTGAGGCTGGGATGCCAAGATGGATGAGGGGAGGTGAGGTGTACAAGGCCATGAGTTAGTCCCACATCGCCTGGAGAGAAGGAGATCATGAGCTACTTATATAATTTCCCCTCATAAACATAGAAGACACGTTTTAAAACCGTGCGTCGCTTCGGATTTCGTAAGAACTCCGTAGTTAAGCATGCTCGGGCGAGAGCAGTACTAGGATGGGTGACCTCCCTGGGAAGTTCTCTTGCGGGCACGTAGCGGACAATATCTTGTGTGTTTTGGGGCGGATGTTACAAAATGGTATCAGAGCTGGTTCTCCTCGGGATGGGGGGTCTAACCCTACACAAGGACGTGTAGCCCTAAGGGGGGTGAATTGTGACGACCAAGAGTCAAGACTCCTGAGACTGGGATGCCAAGATGGATGAGGTGAGGTGTACAAGGCCATGAGTTAGCCCCACATCGTCTGGAGAGAAGGAGATCATGAGCTACTTATATAATTTCCCCTCCTAAACATAGAAGACGTGTTTTAAAACCGTGCACCGCTACGGATTTCGTAAGAACTCCGTAGTTAAGCGTGCTCGAGCGAGAGCAGTACTAGGATGGGTGACCTCCCTGGGAAGTTCTCGTGCGGGCACGTAGCGGATAATATCTTGTGTGTTTTGGGGCGGATGCTACAAAATGGTATCAGAGCTGGTTCTCCTCGGGATGGGGGGGGTCTAACCCTACACGAGGATGTGTAACCCTAAGGGGGGTGGATTATGACGACCAAGAGCCAAGACTCCTGAGGCTGGGATGCCAAGATGGATGAGGTGAGGTGTACAAAGTCATGAGTTAGCCCTACATCGTCTGGAAAGAAGGAGATCATGAGTTGCTTATATAATTTCCCCTCCTAAATATAGAAGACACGTTTTAAAACCGTGCACCGCTCCGTACTTAAGCGTGCTCGGGCGAGAGCAGTACTAGGATGGGTGATTTTCCTGGGAAGTTCTTGTGCGGGCACGGGCAAAGCGGACAATATCTTGTGTGTTTTGGGACGGATGTTACAGCCGGCCGACGACCAATTCGCTGTCTTGCAGTCAATCTCGACCACCTCCAACGACTGTGACGCCGAAAAACTTGTCGTCAGTCTCGATCCAAGTCCATCCCCCATGCGAGCCGTCAGCTATCTCGCAGGCACCTCACGGCCGACAAGGTCAACGCCTAGCCCCTTTGCCGAGGGGTATGATTATAGGACTATCGCACTCGGCTATCGTCGACGCGGTTGATTCACCTCCAGCCAACCTTGATCTCGATGTCGACGAACAGCCGTCGACGCCGAATTAGTCTCCCAAAAAAATAAAGATCGAATTGTTTACAAACAATTGCGCATCCATGGGCTCTGATACCATTTGTTGGACTGTTTTCATCTATGATGTAGAATAGGATCGAGACGATCTATGCCGCAACAATCCGAGAGGGAGAGTGAGATGGTACCAAACGATCGAAAACCTTGGCGATGATCTTGGTTAGGAAGCGATTCGCGACAGCAGCAAACTTCGCGGAAGGAGGAGAGGAATACACCAGAGGAACTTGCACCCTTGTTCTCCAAACGCCAAACGATGGAGCTCACGGTATGTATGGCACAAGGGTGAGACGCCACCTCTCTATACATATATTGTCAACCG
Source organism: Chamaelirium japonicum (assembly GCA_947650365.1). Lineage (NCBI taxonomy): Eukaryota > Viridiplantae > Streptophyta > Magnoliopsida > Liliales > Melanthiaceae > Chamaelirium > Chamaelirium japonicum. Next base: position 33,200,983 of record OX393557.1, on the reverse strand, counting down.
ATCTCCTAACCCATCAAGGAGATCGAGTCGATTGGGGAATAAAACACTCCTAACGGATAGGATTCCACCCAACTTATTAAACATATCTTGAACACGTCCCGACTTGATCACACAGGATCGAGACCCAGTGGGTTTAGCCTACTAACATATTGGCACCTCTTTTAACTGCTTGACCCAATCAGGATTTTGGCAGACGGTGTTGATCCCTAGAGCCATATGATGAAACCTAACATGAAGGTCCAATAACCTTCCATATATCATGAAACCTAGTTTTTGAAGCAAACCAATGAGATAGATATAGGCTAACAATCAATTAGCATCGTTGCGCAACTAAATATTAGTCCCACATCGACTGTGGGAGAAGGGAGAGAGAAGTTGGGTGTGAATAAATGGTAGCGCATGTGGTACACTGAGCCATACTTACCTGGACGGGGTCAATGGATGATCACTGAGGTCTATGGCTTAGGTCAGCGGCCCCCCATTGCACTGCGGGGGACGCGCTGGCTTAGCATCTTTCGAAGTGAAAGAGTGCACGTCATTATTTGTGTTAGGGGGGTACGCGCACTGCGCGGCCCCCGCCCAATTCTCATTTCCAAAATTTTTGTTCCATGGCCCTCTCCCCCTTCGGCCGACTTTATCTTGACACTGCCTTCCTCTCCTCAACCACCCCAAAGCGGTTATTAGTGATAGGTCCTTCTATTAGATGATATTTAGATTTTAAGTTAGTTCATATTTGTCATTGGTGATAGGTTTTTTTTGAGTGATAAATGTCCAAATTATCCTAATGTATAGTTAGTTATATATGTGAGCACCGGTCCGAGCATGACCCCTACTTGTGGCTACTTGTGGTTAGGGTTGGCAATGGACTGGACTTAGGCCTAGCAAAGACATATTTTTGAATAGGCCCTACCCGAAAGCACACTAAATTAGTACCTGCAATTGTATATATGGGCACAATCCAAGCTTGACATAAGCACTGTAGTAGAAAATGTAACAATCTTTGAAAATTGTTACTTTTTTACTGCAGTGAATCACTGTAGCTATTTTTTTAAAAAACAATAAAATTCTATTGAATTTTTTTTTATTTACTATAGCTAGTGAAATCACTGTGGCAAAAGAGCAACAATATGTACAGATTGAGTAACAATCTTTGTTGAGAAATAATTTGTGCAAATTGTTACTCTTGCTACAATGAAATCACAATAGCATTTTTTTTTTTTTAAGAAATCTCGTCGGGGAAAACAATTTTTTTTGCTGCGGTGAAATCATTGTAGTCGAAGAGTAACAATCTTTGCAGATTGAGTAACAATCTTTGTAGAGTGACAATCTGCCCAGATTGTTACATTTTTGCTACAGTGAAATTACTGTAGTAATTTATTTTTCTGTGAAATCGTGTTTCCCAAAAAAAAAATTGCCATAAAAAAAAACTACTAAAGCATTCAACCTTAGTGTGTCACTTCCTCGGATCCCTCAGGTTGGGAAGATCGGTGGCCAAACCCGTCCAAATTAAAACCAGGCTGATCTTTTTTTGTCCAAACCCGTCCAAGTTTTTAACTAGCTTTATCCATGTTTATCCATTTTTCAGGTTGGACGGATCGGGTTCGGATCAGACCCGCTCAAGTCCCACCCCTACCCAAGCCCTCCTCTGCTTCCCACCATGTTGTGGCATCATCCTGATCATGTTTGCTCCCCACCAGTGTTCGGGATCCATCCACCTAGGGTTGGCAATTTCGGACCCGACACGGCAGATCCGACACGAAGTTAGCGGCTCTGAGTCAGGGCTAAACGGGTTCGGGTCGTAAACGGGTCGGGTCCGGGTTTAGGGTCTAAACACGGTAGATCCGGAAAGACCCGTTTAAAATTCAACGGGTCATGTCGGGTCTACCTGCAATCTGATACTGTAATATATAGTATCATCGGGTCTATCGGGTTAGGTCGGGTCGAGTCGGATTGGGTTTGATCGGGTCAACTGAATAAAACCTGTGTGGTAAACGGGTCTTATCGGGTCCACCCGTTTATAAACGGGTCGGATTCGGGTTTAAGATCTAGACACGATTAGTTAAATGGGTCGGGTCCGGGTTTAGGGGTTTTGGATATCCCCCAAAACTAGACAAGACACGAACCCGACCCGACACGACACGATCCATTGCCAACCCTACATCCACAGTTGCACCCGGGAGTCGGAGGAGGGCTGGCCGTCGATGGATGATGCACCAGAGCCGACGAAGCCACGCAGTACGCGTATCATGACGTATTCACATCCCAAGAGCACCGTCGCGCAACTAGATATTAGTCCCACATCGGCTGTGGGAGAAGGGAGAGAGGAGTTGGGTGTGAATAAATAGTAGCACATGTGGACGTTGTTACATACTTAGCTGGACGGGGTCAATTGACGATCAATAAGGCCTATGGCCTAGGTCAGCGGCCCCCATTGCACTGCGGGGGTGCGGCTTAGCATCTTTCCAAGTGAAAGAGTGCACTTGGTTAGAAGAGTTTGAACCGATGCTATGTTGGGTCGCGTTTGGTTTGAGAGCAAATTGAATCGGCTTGCACCCCTAGTCAGAGTTTGTTTTGGTTTGATCAACATTGGAGGACATGGTATTTACAATGGATGGAATAAAAAAGGGGGAAGAAAATAGTATAATCAGGATCTAAGCTCTAAAAGAAAGGTCTTCATATTTCCGGATCAAATGGGTCTATTGGATATAGTGTTACTATTAGTCCCACCTTAGTAGTGGTATTGTAATCGTATGCGTTCTCTCTTTATATAAGGAGAGGTAGTTTTATGTAATGTGAGATCAATACAAGGATTTTTTTCTCCCCAAAATCCTATTATCTCTTCCTCTTTTATCGTAACATGGTATCAGAGCAAGTCTAGGGTTTTGGAGACCCCATCTTTGGCCTCGACCTCCTCAATCGCCCCGGCGACCTCGAGGAGGCCGAGCATAGTAAATTTATTTGTTCTCCTCCGACCTCCTATCTCCTACTCTGCTCGAGATTGCTAGCCTCTTTGCTGCTGTCTTCCATCGATCCTCTCGGCAACCCATTGCTATCACCGTTTGTTGTGTCCGATCGACACGATCCTTGTAGTTTTTCCGTGAGCAACCAGATTGTGATCCTTCTCTGAGTCGCACGAACATCTACAACCCATCGCGATCTTGGATCTTGTACGATTAGATCGCGAGTTTTCCCTAGGTATTCATCGTGCCGAGCTATCCCTAAACCCTAACCATCTTGTGTTGTGTGTTGCGTGATTTTTGCATCTCCGCGAGCCGTTAGATCGCATTCTGCGATCGCGAACTGGGACCCGCACAATCATACCTTTCCTCTCCGCATGCTGCCACATCTCTGTCCAGATCGCGAGCTCTCTCTTCTGATCGCGAGGCTTCTCTTCAACCTACATGCTTTGAGTCCAGATCATGTGATCGCGAGCCTTCTCTGTCTGAAGCCAAGATCGTGCAGCCCATGTTGACCATCTCCCTCACCGGACCTATCATGCCCTGCTGCGAGATCCTTGCTGGAGCCTTCAAGGTCTCCGTCGAGCCCTCGGACACCTGCGAACCCCATCAAAGCTCTCTATCGCTTGACGGCGCAGCGTCATGCTATCACTACCGCTCGCCGTTCTGTCGTCGGATCTGCCTCCTCCCTTGTGCTATTGTTCTGGCCTCCTCTCCTCTGATGACCTCTCTGCCAATGACCCGGACAGCCACGCATGGCTTGCCTTTTCAGATCAGAGAGGAGAGGATCGAACCTCCTCTTCTGATTCGTCCTCCGGCCTCTTCCCTGCGATTGCAGCCCTTTGCCCTCACGTTGTCACCAACCTCTATTGACACCAGATCTATACATCGGATCTGCCTCAGCTTTCATTGACCTTATCCCTTGATGAATCTGCTGTCGTAGCCCAAGCCTCCTTTGATCCCATGCAGTTTGTTGCTCGCACCGGCCATCTCCTTCCTGTCGGCGCTTGAGATCTGCCCACACCGGATATCCGGCTGATCCCTTCGCATGCCGGCGGTCCGTATCCCAGATCTGGCATATCTCATGTGTCTCCGTCGCCTCCGGTGAACAGCATACCTCTGTGTCCCTACCCTCTAGTGAGCAACACACCTAGCATGTGTCCCTACACTTGTGATGTCCCTAGTGTCCTGTACGGTTGTGTCCCTGCACGTGGTGTCACGCCTCGGATTCGGCTATAACGGAAACCAGCCAGACCCGGGGTGTGAGGGGGGTTAAAAGGGTAAGTCAAAAGAGCAAAAGGGGTTCTGAGATAGTTTTTATCATTTAATTTATTGCTATATTATCATTAACTAATTACTATGTGATGGGGGATGGCTTTAAGGGAAAGCCTACCGGGCTTTGTGGAAAAACCTACCAAACGGAAAGAAAAATGGTACTGGCATTTATTCAGAGCATCTAACACCATCAAACAAGTCTAATCACTTATTACATGATCATCTGGAAATAAAAATAGCTAACTAAAACTTCTAGAGTTCTCTTTCTCAACAACTACGCTCCTCGAGGAGGCGCCTGAGAAGGGTCTACAGTACCTGAAAATAGTGTGCAACAACGGGATGAGTTTACAAAGATAAACTTAGTGAACAGCTAACCCTAAACTAATTAGGATAAACTACAACCGCATTCTGCCCATCTTGAGGTTAACGAGGGCAACCTTATACATCAATTTAAATGATATTATGTCACGATCCAGAAATTTGAATATCAATCTCTGGGGTGTGGTGGGAGAAAGAAGTGAAGGGTTGGGTTATGATCAAAATACTACACTAATTTTAGGAATCTCAAGACTTATTTCTACATGTTATTTTTTTGTATTTGTGGCACGTCGGTGCCATTACACGTTGACAGGATTTTCCGCTAAGGGAGCACGATGCTATACTCAAGCCTTTGACGGCGAGCCCAGTAGCCTTACTCACTCTACCACTCACAAAGGCTAGTCTGGTGGTCCTATCTATAAGGTTAACCCGTTAGGCCATTTATACCTCTTTACATTTTTTTAAAGTGATACATCCTAAGTTTGGGCCTTGAGGTGAGGCTTACCCAAGAGAGCTTTACAGCTGAATCATTGCAATCACGATCTATGCTAACAATACCACAGACTAAACTAAACTGAATAATATTCTTATTCTAATATCCATGATACAGTCCCAAGAAATACAACATAAGGTCTACAAAGGGCTACTATAAAAAGAAAACTACAGCTACTAACTCTGCCACTGCCACTGCCACTATACTCCGTAGTTGCCACCCCGTACTCCAGCTCTGGTACCACTCTGCAAGAAAGTCTACTCGTGAAAAGAGTAGTGCCCCAAACGGGGTCAGTCCAAACCACTGACTGGCAAGTAAACCCCCGCTCTAAGGGGGTGAGTGTGTGCGAGGATGTCTTTGAAATAAGATTTATTATAACGAGATCAAGGAAAGCGATAATATAGCTTAATAAGAAACAATCTGAGAGAAAAAAAAATATTATGAACTACCACTCAGCTACTGGTTTTTCAACTCCCATCCAATATTGCATTCAACTCTTAATTATAACATGTTTAGAGGCACGTTATAATGATTTTCAATAATATATGCCATAGTACTAACCATGTGTCATATATAGTAGAAATACAGTTTTTGGTCGTTTTCAATCGTTTAGCAAGCACGGGTCTCAACAAGAGTGTTACTCAACAGCATTAAGAACTACATCATATAATTCTAATTGAACAATGCCACACCCAACATATCACTATAGTCTAATATTAATCATCATACGACTCATGGTTAGGTTATACAATATATGAGGAATCATTTACAAATATCACAAACTATGCATACACATAATTCGAAAATAACCTCAGAGCAAGTGAATACTTTCCTTAGATTTTGTGATAAGAAATCGATACTTCTGAATGTCCAATTGATCTTTCTACCAGTTGACTTTCAGACAGCATCCAGCTGGATCGCCACGGTCACGAACTGACATGTTGTAGACATCCATTTTACTACTCTATCAATTTAAATAAATGCATCTAAAAAAAAGTTCAAGCCAAGGTTCGGGGTTCCATGTCATCTGTCAGAGATGCCCTCGGGCGTATGGGGATACGGGTTGACAGGTACAATCATAATTCATTGAGCCCACCGAATTTAAACTTGGAAGGACAAGCAATACTATGCCTTTTTCGTTCTATTTACAAGTAGGCAAGATGGGTACGAGGGCCGCCCGACAATGCGTTGTCGTGCTCACATTGGTACGAAGGTTTACATAAAATAGGGGCAATTGGCACGAGTCGTACCCACGGCCAGCGAAGACAACCAACAAGTGTTGTTGCGTCAAGGGTAGTCACAAGGATCGATTCCATGGCCGAGTGCGGTCGGAGCCACATCAGCATCTAAGAAATTATATTGTACTCAAAAGTGCTATCGGTACATCGAAGGGGCACCATAGGGTTTGGACCTAATGATTCACCCACATAGATTATAGAGCCAAAATAGAATTACACAACCATCAACAAGGTTGCTACTGAATCGCATGATCCGATGGATCGAAGTCAATGGCACAAGAGTTCGTTGACTATGATTAAACACAACAGGGTTGACCGAACCATCGATTGGTCCCCAATTGTCGGCGCTCGATGCAATAGCAGTTGCGACTCAAAAAGGGAAAATAAAAGGGGGCAGGCATGGCTTGGTCGGACTCCGTCGGCTGCCCGTCACCGGCCACATGGCCGGCAGCCCTGGCAAAAGATGATGAAAAAAAAAAACCCAAGGGGGACGACTGCTGGTCTTGAAAGAACCAAAAAGAGAAAGAAACGAAGGGGGGAAGGAGAGGGACTGACCTGATCGGGGATCCTCTTAGCCGAACATCGCCTCCTCCTCTCCTTGTTCCGGCGCCTAGCTCCAATGGCTGGGCATAGTACCACAAGGAAAATAGAGAATCGGAGAGGGCTGAACAGAGGGTGAGAAGAAGTGGGGGCTGGGCTTCTTTATAGGAAGAGGGGGGGCGGCTGGGTATGGGGGAAAGTCGAACCCTAGGGAGTAGGGCCGAGATTCGCGGGATTTGGGTACTGGATATTGGGGGATTTGGGGTGAGAGGGAGAAATAAGAGGAGGGCGGCTGATGGCATGGGCTGTAGGGGTGATGACAAGAGGTACATGATTTTAATGGGAGAGGAGATGAGAGGAGGGAAAAAAAAAAAGAGGTACAGGATCGGGGTTGGTTGAGTAGAGGGGTGTGGTTGAAAGGGGGTGTACGGTTTAGGTGTACAAGTGTTACTTGAATGGGGTTTTTGGAGTAGTGTGTACAGGGGATTGAATGGGGTGAATTTGGAGTTTGGTAAAATAGGGATGGTTGAAGTTGGTTGGCTGAAATTGGTTTTGATGGTGTAAGTGTTTTTGACTTGGGTAATTCTTGTGCATTGGATCGAAGTCTGATGGCTATGGACATAGCTTGAGTTGAAGGGTTCAACCTAGGTTCTCGGAACCGAGCCCACCCAATCGAACCAGATCAGCGAGTTGGGGAAACCTATTGGTCCGAGGTTGAAGCGTTGGTTGGGTCTGACGACCTATTCGAAGACGGTCGCAACAGGGACACGTCTTGTTTATCAACATATGAAATAATATATTTATAATAAATAAACTACACGTGCACACCTGCACCCTCAATGTATGTCTGCACATACGCTGCACACCTACGCAAAAACACACTACCATTACCATGTCGCCTCGCGATCCGGACCCGGGACTCACAATCCAATCTAAGTCTATTCGAACAGATTAAATGCATCATAACACTCCAAGCAACGAATATAGCTCAAATTATTTACCCCACCAGCTAGAATATAAATAATTAAATAAAATCACAGGGTTGCCCTTAGCAAAAGTGAACTCAGGATTTTCGGTTATTACATCCTACCCAACTTATTAAAATTTTCGTCCCAAAAATTCAAATACTAAAACCGATGATACAATTCTACACACAATACTACCAAAGCAATGAAAGACGAACTTACGACCGACATAAAGATTCTTACTAATACTGACAAGAAGAAGGCTAAACTAGTACACCATACTCACCAATAGGAAAAGTCAACCTCAAATTCTATCACTCACGACTCTACTAATAACAAAAGTAGGATAGAATCGAACCACTAGGCTCTCGTGGAGCTCACACGAGGCATAATGTTCAATCCTGGTCCTAATTACTATGGATTAATACAAAATTTTGTGACTCGAGAATATTTTTCCATTCCTGGATAAGGAACGTCCCCCTTATCCAGAAGTGAGATAACAACCTGATTCACAAAACAATATTACAATATGTTCTCAACCAACGGTATGAGATTTAAGAGAACCGAGGCGATTTGGGACAACTCAAAACAAATTAAAAAAAAAAACTGAGCTAGTTTGACCCAAACAAGATAAGTCAAAGCAACATGAGGAAAAACCGAGAAAAAATTGCACAATCTTAAGCATGCCAATAATTTAAAGAATGATTACTCAGAAGGAACTAGAACAAACATGTGCTACTTGAAAAAGTTCAAATAAATCAAGGACAACTCCAACCAATGGGACATTTTAAAATTCCACGAACGTAGGTAAACTATATTAACATTGTCACTACTATCTTTCTAATATGTAAATATTCAAATTTCAACTTCCCATCATTGTTATCTGATCAATGCAACTATCAAAATTCCATTCAGAAAGAGTACCAAAAAAAAAAAAAAAAAATTTCCAAAGAGAAAATGCATAGCCGCCAAAGCCTCCAAAGAGTCGGTGAGTATATATCCACCAAATTTTTTGAAGAGAAAGTGTGTAGCCGCCAAAGCCTCCGAAGAGTCAGTGCGTATGTATCCGCCAAATCCTCCGAAGAGGAAGTGCGTAGCCGCCAAAGCCTCCGAAGAGTCAGTGCGTATGTATCCGCCAAATCCTCCGAAGAGGAAGTGCGTAGCCGCCAAAGCCTCCGAAGAGTCAGTGCGTATGTATCCGCCAAATCCTCCGAAGAGGAGGTGCGTAGCCGCCAAAGCCTCCGAAGAGTCAGTGTGTATGTATCCGCCAAATCCTTCGAAGAGAAAGTGCGTAGCCGCCAAAGCCTCCAAAGCCTCCGAAGAGTCAGTGCGTATGTATCCGCCAAATCCTTCGAAGAGAAAGTGCATAGCCGCCAAAGCCTCCGAAGAGTCAGTGCGTATGTATCCGCCAAATCCTCCGAAGAGAAAGTGCGTAGCCGCCAAATCCTCCAAAGAGTCAGTGCGTATGTATCTGCCAAATCCTCCGAAGAGAAAGTGCGTAGCCGTCAAAGCCTTCGAAGAGTCAGTGCGTATGTTTCCGTCAAATCCTCTGAAGAGAAAGTGCGTAGCCGCCAAAGCCTCCAAAGAGTCAGTCGTGTTTACCTGGATTACGCTCGGTTCGCCCTAACTAGAGTAGGGTCAGTCGTGTTCACCTGGATTATGCTCGGTGATCCCCAAATATCTCGTCGGTGGTTCCGGTGCTCCACCGAAAGATCAAGCTACCAAGACGGTCAATGTAAGCGAAGGTTATCATTGTTAATCGTCATCTAAACTCATCTTTCAATGGTTGGCGATGAGAAGAGGGATTTAAAGGATCCGATTTCGCTAGAATCCGACATCGGTCAGAGGGTTTTTGGTCAAACCACGTAGAATCGGTAAAATCAGTCACATGGCTGAGTCACTAAGGTAAAATTGTTTCTAGAGTTACCCTCTGGGTTCATCATGCAGGTCTCGATATTCCGAGTACAATGCCGCTGGTTTCGTTCGAATCCGAATTCGGACGGAGAAACGGTGGTTAAACCACGGTGCCACGACTCAATCGAGCTCATGGGTAAAATAGGGTACTAAATAGTATAATTATTATACTCAACTATAGCCAACAGGTAGGATTTTCTGAACCGGTCGTAATGGCGCTGGTTTTGTCTGATTCCGAGTTCGGGCAAAGAAATGGTGGCCAAACCAAAATCTGTTGGTTCGTGGGTCTGGTTTAATTGAACCAGGCCGGTTCACTGTGCTGGGTTGGGTCAGCATAGCTGTCGGGTTAGGTCTGGGTGGTCGGGTCAGGTCTGCAGGTCGGTTCGGGTCTAGGGTCTGTCGGGTCGATAGTGGTCGGGTCGGGTCTGTAGTGGTCGGGTATGCAGTCTTAATAGCTAAAAAGCCTTGGCTAGACCCGTTATTTATGGGCCTGCCACCCCCTTCTTCTTCCCCATGAGAACCAGGGGCGACGAGATTGGTTGCGACTGCGACGGCGGGAGACTGGCCTGGAGGCGCCGGCGATTGCTCGGTCGGCCTCTCCCGCACCACCCATACAGAGGAGGCGCATGAGGTGGCGGCCGGAGCGACCGTCGAAGCTCGAGAGGGTCCAGTCATGGAGGGGTCGAGCGGGGGTGGTTGGAACAGCCCGGTGTCACACCGCCGGTCTCCAAGGAGGTCTGGGTTGGTTGGCCCACTCCGAAAACATCCACAACTGGTAAGGGAGGGGATCTCCTCTCGGGTTTGGCCATGGGCAAGGAAAGAGGAGGAGTGGTGATGGACGTGGTGGAGTGTGGAGATGGTGTCGCGCGGCGAAGTTGCCGGAAGGTTCCAGAGCGGTCGGATCGCTTTGAAGATGACCAAAGGCATCTAGGAAAGGTAGGAGGTGGAGCTCGGGTGTTGGGCATGAAGGAGGAGAGAAGGAGAAGGGATGTTATGGTGGTAAATAGGGTTAAGAGATCAGGTTGTTAACCCCTTTAATTCATAATAAAGACGAAAGAATAAAGGAAGAAGAGATCCGGTTGTTAAGGCTATCAGATTGTTAAGACTTTTAACTCCTAATAAAGAGAATGGAATAAGAGAATAAAAGATTTAGTTTTATCATCTTAACTCTTTCATTTCTTCTCATCCAAAATTAAAGTTTTAAATTCAGAGGAGAGAGATCTAAGAAACTTAAATCCAGCTACAAGGTTAGGAGACAGGTCCTAGAGGTGGTCAGGCTCGGTCCCGCGCTTTGAAGTGGGCTCGGTTGGAACCCGGTGCGATTCGAATACCTACCGGGTTGAAAAGGATAATTAGCCATAATTCATAAACCGGAGGTCAGAATAGAGCCCGAGAGGATTTGTTGGAAAGGTATCATCGACATAAACGCTTTGGCACTTGCTATATATTTTTTCTGATTTATGGATCTCTTGAAAAGAAAAAAATACTCAAAAAATTAAAATAGTAATTACTCATCACTCGGGTGTCGGATCGACCCCAGCTTAGGCTCGTTAAAAAGATCTCTCAGATCCCCACCCAATGTATCTATCCTTGCTGCGATCCGATTAACCGAACTTCCGTGGTAAACAAAACAATGTCGAAGGTCAGCTAAGTTATCGATATGCTAAGATATAACTACCGAACTGCCGAAACTAGCTGCGCATACGTACACCCGATTACTGCACGGGATGCACCATTACGACATGTTCGAAGCCATAGAGAAAGTGAATGTAAAATATTTCATTGTTTATGACTTATTCTTCCAGAACAAGCCCAGGGAAAAAGTCTGACTAAGAATGACAAAAATACCCAAGGAGGTCTTTTATTATTCCCAAATTTAACACCATAGGTGTTACACGTGATGTCCCTATTTTCCCAGCCAACTTCTCTAATAGTGTGTCCCTACGCGTTTGCATCTTGACAGTGGTGTCCCTGCTCATCCCTGCCATTTGCTGCCTCTACCTCTCTCATTCACCACACGGGTCTTCTCGACGTCATGCTCAGTCCCTGTGTCGGCTTCACTGCATCAATCCTGTGCTTTGTCGGTCCGCTTGCGGCTTATACTCTGTTGGCTTGCTTGCACCTTACGCTCTGTCGGCCCGCCTACGCTCTGCCGGTAAGCCCACATGCTATGCTCTGTAGGTTCGCATGTGCCTTACACTCTATCGGCCTACATGCGCCTTTCACTTTGCTGGTCCACCTATGCTTTACACCCTGCTCTCTACCGATCGAGATCCTATCTCTCCCTCCAATCGAGCTTCTCTCCCTCCAGCATCTTTCTCCTTGGCCATTGTCTTATTCTCTTTTTCCCTGTTCACACAGGCTCTCAGATATTCCCTCTCCGGTCACACTTATGCCAGCTCTCGAAACCTCTATCTGTTGGGATTAGTATGCCCTACATGACAATTCCAGTAATGACGATATTTAATTATGATCACATCACTGATACTCACACACCATAGTGTATGAGATGTATAAATCCACTAGTCCACATTAGTGTAGTCGATGTGACTCAGGTATGTGGATGAGATCTGCATATAGGAGATGTGAGTCACCCTACACACTTATATAGTTTCGCAGTCGGTTACTAGCCATGACACCTAGCTTGCAAGACTGTAACACACTATTCTTCTCCATATGAGAGATGATCTATCTCAACTATCGATATGAGATACCAAGTCATGTAGTATTGATGTATCTAGAATGCATCGAATAGAATCAAGAGAGGAAAGTGGTCTTTACAATTGTCACACAAGACCATAGAACCCTACTGCTAGTTGACTAGAACTATAATCTTATGATGTGTTGTGAACTTTTAGTTTATTGTTTATTACTTTAACATGCCAAGCAGTGTGGTCTATCGCAGACCTAAACCTGGATAGATTGTGTGATTTACATTAGGCTTTAGGGAACACAAGCAGTCTGTACATAGGAATTCTATATTCCCTTAGAGGAACTAGGTGTCTCATTGAGTGAGTTTCATGAAGGGTTGAACACTAAAACTGGCCAGCCATACTCGTACTAAGATGTTGATTGCAAACCTTTGAGAAGTCAGGACTCAAGTGGGTGAACTGATTTGAGAGGGACAGTCGGTACTGATCTTAATTAGTTTCACGAATACCCTATTGGAAGGGTTCAAGTGTAGCATAGCAGGGTAAAAAATACTCGCATAATTACTAATAGCCTTGGAGTGCAGTAGTGTCTAAGTAATAGTTATTGTGAGGGTTGATCCTCATGCCATCCGAGGACTCCGCCCAACAATCAATCAATTCGATCTGGATTTGATGACTTGAGTTTTAATATAGAGGAGAAAATGAGTAGAGAGGAAGGTAGACAAGGGTCTGGTATCGGAGTTCAGTTGAAGCCTACATCTCCATACAGTAAGGTGCAACCTTAATTCACTATCTCTAAAAATATAATGATCTCGATAGGCCGAGGGTCACTTGTCTAAGTCTCTGAAAGGAGTGGTAAAATGAGATGGTTGAGCTCTGGTATTCGAAAGTTTTGATATGGGAATCAAAAGATCGATCTGGAATATTGATCGAGTCTACTATTTATAGGGGTTTGAAAATATTCGGGTTCCGGGGTGGTTTTTAAGGCCGCCTCAGGCTTCAAGCGGGGGCTGGTTGGTCCCACTATCGCATCCATGGACCCCCAGACAGGATTGGTTGATCCTACCGTTGTCTCCATGGACTCCTATGCAGGGCTGGTAGGTCCCATCGTCATCTTCGTGGACCCCTAAGCAGGGTTGGTGGGTCCCACTTTAGGGCATTGGTAAAATTTTGCTCCCACAGTTGTAAACACTATTAACTAGTATGATCTAGGCCATGACACTTTAGGGCATTGGTAAAAAAAAGGTTATCAAGGTCTCGAAGATTCCAACTCCTAACCACAACTAACAGCCAGTGCACCTGATTTAGTATCGTTAGGGTTTACTGATAGTAGGTAATACCACAGAGACTGGTAAACTCAGGGGTAAGTAGATCAGGAGTTATAGCCTAGGTTTACCTAAGCGTTCCTTTCTAGGGCCCTCGTATGAAGAAAACCTTGTTTGACTAGGGTTCCTTAGTGGGACCCACCTGGTGGGCCCCATGCTTGTGGAATGAAGATATGAATACTGTTGAGTGGAAATAGTAATGTGTGATCTCTAGGGTTTCCTAGGATCACTGGGTCTTGACTATGTTGACTAGATTGACTTTTCTAAAAAAGTCATAAGTGTCAACTAAGGACTAAGTTGGACCTCAGAAATTTTAGGAGAAGTCATTAGAGCCTAGTTAAATGGACTTTAGTGACTTTCTTAAAATATAGAAGGTGCCATAAGTGACCCGGGATGGAGTGCAACTCCATCTTCTTCTTTGGTCGATATCTTGTTGGCCTAAGAAGATAACCCCTGAGTTCAGGGGTATTATCGTAATTATCTAAGATGGATATTGACAGATAATTAATTAATTATTTTCTCCTATTGGTTTTCTAGTTGGATTAGGAGAAACCATGGCATAAGTTAGGGTTTAACCGCAGTCAAATCAGGCTAACAAATGCGCAAGCCTTTATCGACTTAAGTATGCTACCAGAACATGTGGGTGTAACTTGGGTGTTGTTGGCCCCCCCCTATGGGTGCTACCTATGAGAATTCAGGCTAAGGGATAAACCCTAGCCGAATTCCTCATATGATAACATCCATAGGAGGTAAAAAGGAAGAGATTTAAGGGATCTATATCCTTTCATAATTGAAAACTCTATCTAGGAATTTCGACATAATACAAACCCTAGCCCTTTGGCCCCGATCCCAAGACAAAATCGTGCACCCCTCTCTCCTTGAGAGGTTCGGCGAAGGGAGAAGAAAAGGAAAGAAAGAGAGAACAAGATAGAAGGAAGAAAAGAAGGAAGAAAGATTGTATACATTAATACTATACATGTAGCGATTGCTACAGTGTTTTCATTGTAGCAAGAGTATACATTCGTCTCCGAAAAGAGTATCCATTTGTCATCAACAAAAGTATCTATTCACCGGGTGATACTATGCATGTTGCGGTTGCTATAGTGATTTCACTATAGCAAGAGTATCCATTCGTCATCAAAAAGAGTATCCATTCGGTTAATTGATACTCTTGCTATAGTGAAATCACTATAGCAGCTATAGCGAAATCACTATAGCAACGAACAATTCGCTAAATTGATACTCTTAGCAAATCGGATTGATACTTTTGCTACAATGATTTCACTATAGCAGCTACAGTGAAATCACTGTAGCAATCGCTACATGCACATTGTCAACCAGCGAAAGGATACTTTTTCTGGAGACGAATGAATATTCTTTTTGTAGCACATGAGGGGGTAAGTAGGGGCGTAGCCAGAAATTTCTTTTTGGCTGGGCTGGAACTAAACTAGTTTTTTTTTATAATGAAATTTTTACTTTATAAATACTAAGCAAAATTTTTTAAGCGAACATCGACGGTACTAGAAATTATATTAATTAAAAAAAAGGTTAATTAGACTTTGTCCCCCTGAGTTTTAACTCAAAAACATTTAACCCCCCTGTAGTTAAAAAATTACATTTTGCCCCCCATTGAAGTCAAATAAAAATTACAAAATGAGAGATTAAGTAGTTGACAAAAGGAGTATTGTGCTAACTTTTCAAACTTCAGGAAGCGTTTTGGAACAAAGTAAACTATAGCGGGGTTAAGTGTTTTTTGCTGCGATTCACGTTTCGTGAGGACTTAGACGCGATAGCGATTCACGTACGTGTCGCGATGAGCCAAGGACCTCGCTGGGTTGAGGCGGGCTGAGTCATGTACTTAATAATATGAGTTAGTTTTTCTCAAAACACAGCCGGGCTATAGCCCGGCCAAGCCAACTATTAGATCCGCCTATGGGGGTAAGTAAGGGATGAGGGACTTGGTGTAATATTGAAACATTACATATCCTTTAGCTAATATAGCATATGCTAAAAGGACTTAAGACTAAGTCTTCTTATTTTTTTTTATAAAAATTATTTTTAAATCAAAATTTTGTTTAAGTTATTATTTTTTAATTTTATATTTTTATTTATTTCTTGCATTGCACGGGTTCGTAACTAATTAGAAACAAAGGTAGGGGACATATCCGCCCAACCGTCGTCACACGACGATGATAATATGACCTCCGATCCGGTTTGACCTAAAGTAGTTTATGCTAAAACCAAAACCATCCAAGCAATGCATGCCAAAAAAAAATTGAACTACTCAAAGAATGTACACACAATTAACATGTCCAAAAAATTTCGTCCATCTCAAATTTCGTCCTTTAATTAACCCAATAACTATTTATTTATTTACAGACGAAATTTGGGTGGGCTGTGGCGGTCAGCTCGGTCGACATCTCTTCGCCGCCGCCGCCGCCGCCTCCTCCTCCGCTGCCATGGCATCGGGGCTACCCTGGAGACTAATCATCCGAGGCCTCTTCCATTGGCATCTCCACTTCGCCAACAGTTGCTTCCGCCAATGAACCAGCCGCGTCGACGGGTCGTGGAGGCTGAGCAGATCGTTCGATGCGAGCGCCGTGGGGTTGCTCAAGGCATGCGTGAGCCTCTCGGCGCTGTCGTCCGCCTCCGCCATGGAAACCGAGAGAGAGAGAGAGAGAGAGAGAGAGAGAGAGAGAGAGAGAGAGAGAGAGAGAGGAACGGCTGGAAATTGGGCGCCGTGGATACGTATATAATGGAGAGGACGTATGTACCTTTGACTCCTAAGAGAAAGAGGATCCGAAGAGATTGGACGGTTTGGAGAGTATAACCGCCTCTTTGGTTTTACCAAAATGCCCTTCTCAGCGCGTTTGGTTTTAGAAAGGGAAATTTTATTCATACCCCAAAACTCTGTCATTAGCCCCCATTTCCAACAAATTTGAACACACCCTGTTTTATTTTATCATACACCATTTCTATCCCAAAAATACCCTTCCCTCTTACACCCTACCTTAAAAACACGCCAGTTAAATGACCTGTCCCATCTTTGATCATACCCCATTTCTTTTCGATATTGTAGCCCAATGAGTGTAGGAACGTGGGAGGGTTATTTTGATCATTAGCCATTCATTGATGGCTTGATAAGGGGAGAGAGAGAGAGAGAGAGAGAGAGAGAGAGAGAGAGAGAGAGAGAGAGAGAGAGATCGCTCTTCTTTTTTCCATTGGAGGAATTTGATCAGGGGGAAGTAAGATCTTCGAGGAGCTCTGTTGATGTCTATAAAAGAATTCGATCCAGGGGAAGTAAGATCTTTGAGCCATGTTGTCAATGTCGCTGCCAATAACGTCACAACCATGCGGTTTCAGTGTTGCGATGCGGTTACAGTTTTGCCCAAAACCGCACCGAAATCGCACCGTTGTCATCCCTAACCACCATGTAATGTACACTATTAGTGAGACTGTACACTGTACAGTCGTAGCTAGCGAGGGTATAGTACCAATGGCTCGGGTTAAAAAAACTCAACACAGAACCGAACCGACCTTAGCTAGTTTTTTTTTTCAAAACCGATATAAATAGACCGGTTAGGTTTGGTTGGGCAGTCAACCCAAACCGATGAACACCCGTAATGGACAGGGGTAGGGTCCAACCTGAACCCAATATGTTGCCACCCCTAACTATAGTAGAATGTCCTAATAAATTTGCACAGCATACCATGACCCATAAATGAAACTTATCTTAAGTTTACAAACAGAAAGGGGCTTATGAATTTATTTAATGCTGCTGCCCCTAAAAAACTAATGAAAGGGGGTAGTAGAGGGGACTTTTTAGTCTTCTCCTAATGAATAATAAAATTCAATACCCACTCATGCCCTTGATTTTTTTAATAAAAATGCAGAAAAAGAGAACGCGTTGGTATTGTTTTCTCCCCCCCCCCCCCTACAAAAATTTTAGAGAGAGGGAGTCATCGGTCAATAAAATTCAATCCCCACACATAGGGGTGTAAAAAAAGCCTACCGGTGCCCTAAAAGTCAACGGTCTGAACCAGACCCAGCCCAGACAACAGCCTGATCTGGCCCAGCCCAAAAATACCATAGGCCGGCTCGAGCCGCCACCTTAAGCCCGCAGCCCGGCCCGAAATAAAACCTATGCACTTATATATATATATATATATATATATATATATATATATATATATAAGGGCATGTTATAATGCGACATACGATAAGTGCGGCACTGTACCGCAGTCGTCTGATGCATGCAGCGGTGCATGCGCTGCATGCAACACTTGCATCAGACGGCTACGGTACAATGCCGCACGTAACGCATGCCGCATTATAGCATGCCCCTATATATATATATATATATATATATATATATATATATATATATATATATATATATATATATATATATATATATATATATATAAACTGAATTTTAAAATATAAAGGAATTATGTTGTTGTGGTTATAGGTGCTCTAAGCTTTTAGAGGTTCAACCTTCAAACCCCACTATGTATAAACTTTTAAAATTAAACATACCTTGTTATAAGTCCAAACCTAGAGGTTTCATAATTTGAAAGTTACAAATTGCCTTTTACCTAACCTAGAGGTTTCATAATTTGATGAAACTTGATGGGGATGCTCTCTATGGCAAGTTGATCATCCTCACCAAAAATCATCAAATTCTATAGCCTCTAGGGGCATCAAATGTTAGAAGCTTTATCGACCGTTTATTTTAACCGTTAATTTGAATAACATCTTTGATGCCCCTAGAGGTTATAGAATTTGATGATTTTTGGTGAGGATGATCAACTTTCCATAGAGAGCATCCCCACCAAGTTTCATCAAATTCTGAAACCTCTAGGTAGGTAAAAGGCAATTTGTAACTTTCATTAGTAATATTTCATTATTAAGAGTATCCCTCCCCATATATATATATATATATATATATATATATATATATATATATATATATATATATATATATATATATATATATATATATATATGGGGAGGGATACTCTTACTCATGGCCTCTTAACTCCCAATCTAATCTGAACCGTACGTCGCAATCTAATGGACGGCCCGGATCATAGGTAACTATATGAGTAAGAGGCCATGAGTAAGAGTATCCCTCCCCATATATATATATATATATATATATATATATATATATATATATATATATATATATATATATATATATATATATATATATATATATATATATATATAGAAGAATGTTACAGTGAGCTGCATGTTTAGAAAGTGAGCTGCGGGTATTTTGAACCCCCTAAGAGTTTTGGAATTTGATGAAATTTGGTGAGGGTGTTGTCTAGGGTAAGATGATCATCCTCATCAATTTTCATCAAATTCCAAAACTTCTAGGGGGGTCAAATGGTCGAAGCAAAATCTGTCGTCGGTAGTCACCGTTAAAATCTGCAGATTTTACTTCGACCATTTGACTCCCCTAGAAGTTTTGGAATTTGATGAAAATTGGTGAGGATGATCATCATACCCTAGACAACAGCCTCACCAAATTTCATCAAATTCCAAAACTTTTAGGGGGGGCAAAATACTCGCAGCTCATTTTCTCCTACCGCAGCTCACAGCTCAACGTAACAGCCCTATATATATATATATATATATATATATATATATATATATATATATACACCCGGGTCCGGGCTCAGACTCTTGGTCCGAGGCGAGGCCCGGCTCGATGAACCCGACGGATCTATCCAGGCTTGACATCTCTAGGCCCGATCCGGCCCGGCCCGTTTTACACCCCTACCCACACATGCCCCACCTCTCTCTAAAATTCAATCCCACACATGCCCCACCTCTCTCTCTCTCTCTCTCTCTCTCTCTCTCTCTCTCTATATATATATATATATATATATATATATATCAACTTCCGCTAATGTAATTTTAGGTCTTTACACTACGTTGCACATGTCCAAATCATCTTTAATCTGTACTCCATTATCTTATCCTTAATTGGTGTCATTTTTCTTTCTCTAATACACTTATTCATCAATATATTCCTTTGGGTTATTTAACACATCCACCTCAGCACCTTCATCTCTGCCTCGTACATCTTATAAGCTTGAGCTCTTTCTAAGAGCCAACATTCTAAACCATATAACATTGTGGGTCTTATTACTGGCTTATAAAATTTACCCTTAAGCCTTAAAGGCATGCGTCGATCACATAGCACCCCTGATGCCTCTCTCCACCTCATCTAACCAGCTCTAATACTATTGGACATATCACCATCTATCTCTTTATTCTCCTGAATGACAGACCCAAGATTCCGAAAACGATCACATTGAAAATTTATTCTATCAATCACCGAGTATGTTTCTACACTCGGAGGAGCTATTGTGACTTAGAAATCGGGTCTGAACTTGCATTTCTTGATTTTCTAGGGAAGCAAAGATTATAGGTCTTGATACTAGGGGTGAGACTTGAGCGGGTTGAAGGATCTGCCCATGTCCAACCCAACCTACACACATTGTAACCCTTTTTGCTTTGCACCATTAGAGAGAGACAAGCGAGGTGATAAGATAAGAACATAAGGTGTCGACTGTGTAGGGTTAGAGATTCTCTTACTCTATTGTGAATTTATGATTTATACATGGATTACTGAATTAGTTGAGCACTCGAGCGGGAGTGACGATGTGTGTGCCACTAATCGTTGCGCTATTGTAGTGCAATGAGATCAAAATGTAATCCACTCATCGTTGCACCACTGGAGTGCAATGAGATCAAATTAATGGATCCACCACAGTGAGATACAAGTATGTCATTGTACTCAGGTTCCTCGGATTGGGTAAGAGAAGTGCCGAAACTCATCTAAATTGAAATCGGTTTGATCTTTTTTCGTCCAAACCCAACTTTTTAACCACTTTTGTCTATGCTTGTCAATTGTTCAGGTTGGACCCGCCCAAACCCCATCCCTACTTGATACAACCAGCCAACAATTTGAATGACAACATCCTCTCAGATATAGACAAATTTGCCAATTATCAGTAGATTTATCAACGGTTAATGATTTAGCATGTTATTCCCAATTTATTAATTATCCATTAATATTTAAAATTATAATTATATTTCCTTTCACCAATCCTTGTCAGAATTTTCTAGGGCTCAAAGGAGTCATTTAATTCAGTGTAGATATGACTCACAGTTTCTCTCCTTTTCTGATCAAATCAATTCACAATTTATTGTGAATCTGTAGAGGACAAACGACTATAGCAAGAACACCCGTGAATTTATCTACCAAACAATCTCACTGTTACATACCCTCACACCCTAAAGCCCGGGTCGTAAGAGGAGGTCCACAGAGGGTAAATAAAGCAGCCGCGTTAGGTGCCCCCTTTACCGATGTGGGACTAACTGGTGGACTTCCTCAACACCCCCCTCAAACGGAGCACACGGAGCGAGGCACAATCGGAAGGGACTGCACCCGGAGGGAGACGGTGAACACAGCTCTGATACCATGTTAGATACCCTCATGTCCCAAAACCCGGGTCGTAAGATGAGATCCACAGAAGGTATATAAAGCGGGCGATAGGTGCCCCCCCTTACCGATGTGGGACTAACCGATGGACTTCCTCAACACTCACAATCACCGAAAGAACTGCAAACTTACAAATTATCATATATACAGACAACCAGTTGCAACAGCAAAGACATCTGAAGTCTGAAGCATGATAAAAACTTCTACCGGTCCACCACATAAAAACTACAGAGCCATGCGGCTACTTCTCATTGGGTACAAAGAAATCGAACCTGACGTCGACGGTGCCAGATGTTTCTCCAGTGTCCTTGTACTCGACGCTCGTTATCTTCCCCCTGTAGTCCTCATCGGAGTCATGGTACCCGGGCTTCACGCGCCGGACAGGGACTGTCACGGAGTACACAGTCCCGAGGTCCGGGTCCGCCGAGACATTCAGCTGGACTTTGTCCTGAGAGTCGATCTCAACAAACTCGGATAGTGACTCGATGACACTGCCCACGATCTTCCGCTTCGCTTCATCACTAACCTCGCATCTGTCGGAGAAGAGGATCATCCTGAGCCGCTGCTTTGCGATGTTTGCATTGGAGTTCCTTCTTGCTGCTGGAGTGGGGAACAAGATCCTCCAGGCCAAGCCCAAACGCTCGAAGAAGCTCATGCTGATGGCATTGATGAGGAGTCCCTCGACATCTTGGTTTATGGTTGTTGAGGAGAGATTGTTTCCCGTAATCGCAAAGCAGCGGTGATGCTTGTGTGTTGTTGTATCATGACCTTGGGATTCCATGTGTCGCCATTTAAGTGCAACCCTCAGATCATTAGATCCTCCGGTAGAAATACCACTGAAACGTAGCTGCAAAGAAACAATAGCAAGATTAATTGTTCATAAGACTCAGATTTCGCCCCACTAATGAGTATAAAGGGTGTGGTGTGATGCTTGGCTAGCTAAATCATCAGTTGAATTTCGAGTTTAAGAAATCTTTGAGCACTATAATTTATGTAACAAGTGAACTAATACTTTGAAAGTGAACCGGTTAATTTTGGACAATGAGAAACAATGGTGGCCAACAGGCAGCATATAATGCCCACCAACACTAGAAGCAAATATTTTCAGTCAAACATCAGCAATTAGATCCTAGATCCATAAATGGAAATACCTTTGCATCCACTAAAATGTGAACCATGGAGAATTACAGATATAGGGTACACATTTAATTTCTTATCAATTAGCAATTTAGAATACCCCACTCAGAGTGAAAACATAAACGTACACATTTAATTTCTTATCAATTAGCAATTTAGAATACCCCACTCAGAGTGAAAACATAAACAGCATATCATTAAGAATGGCTCATTCTTTTTTTTTCCTTTTGTCTTTTTAGATCATCGTGTGTCCCGAAATCTTTCGGGCAATCCCCCCGGGAATGCGCACCAACCCACTCGGAAATTTCCCTACGCACTACTGGGTAACTCGAGGAGGGAAGGGTTTGGGGGGCACAACCTCCTCACCCAAGCATCAATTGCTTTCCAAATCAAACTCCCCTATCCCTTGGTGGGTATTAAGAATGGCTATTTTTGAATCTTCGAGAAGGGAGAATACGTGTTTTGAAACTCGACTTGACTCAAAAACTCAATCAAAACGTGAAAATTAGGATATAATTTTAATATTAATACTAATACCTATATATATTGTTGAGCCAAAAAATTTAGATAATTACTCATTTTAATCTGGGGATTGCTCGTCACTGCATGCCTTCGTCAACACCGCCGCTGCAAACCTCCTTAGGCACCACCGCCTGTGTTCGTGCAGCCCGCCATCGCCTCCTTATTCCTCCTCCTCCATCTTCTTCCTCCATATAATTTTTTTCATGAGACACGATGCCCCTTCTCTTAAATTCCATACACTACCAATTGTAAAGAGAGATGAGGAAGAAACAAGGGCAGATCCAAAAGAGAGTGGTAAGTTGGAGGTGAAGAAGAGAATAAAAAATCAAAGAGGGAGGGGGGAGGAGGCATTGGAGACCGAGAGCTCCAGCATCAAATGGTGGCGAATCTTCTCGCCGGTCAATGCTCAGGCATCAACCGCTTCTCGCGCACTTCACCATCCCCTTCTCTCCTTCCACTTCATCTCCACCAACCCCTACACCATGAACCTACATTTTCTCACCGACGACACCCTCTAGAAGGCTCAGCCATCACCCTCGTCTCCCTCTCCACCCTCTCCATCACCCTCATTATAGGGTTACCCCTCCTCCAGGACATGTACGTGGACTTCTCCTCGAGCCTCCTAGTGCAGATTGTCGTTCTACAGTGCATCATCGGGTTTGGCACTACTCGTCCGAGTTGGCGGACTAGAAAAATCGACTGACTAGTGTCGAACCCGTGTCATGCCCCATGTAGTGTTGAACTTGAGTCAAGCCCCGAGTCAACTCGAATCCCAACCAAGTCGAGTGACTCGAGTCGACTTGCCCAAGTTTCCAGTCGACTTGGCAAGTTTTGGAACAATGGAGAATAACATCGCTCCACCTTACTGTTTATGAAAGTCGAGTATATACCCATTACTACATCACCCAATGCTCGTAATGAACAAGAAGTTACAGGTGTGATGGTAAAGGAGTTGTGTCATCTCAATTTTAGAAGCTTATTTACAGGGGAGTGCATTGCTTTCTCTATTCTACATTTTAATTTTTTGGATAGATTCCCTTTTTTAATATGGATAGATGAATCACTTATTATGGATGATGGACAAAGATCATGGATTTTTATTAAGAATAAATCTTCGCTCACGTTTAGAAGAGTGAAATTGCATGGATTTGGGTCGGGACCAGTGAGTTGTACTTTACAATGGGACATTTGGCCAACCAATTGAATCAATCTGGTTGTGACTTTCTTATTTGCTGCAAGTTTACATTGATGCAACTTCCTTGATGAGATTGCCCTGGCTTTCCTTGTTGCGATACCTCCGAAACACTAAGATGCGACTTCTTAATACCTCATTGGCACTAAGACAGTTAAAACAATGATATCTTCCCTTATCATTATAAGTGATATATTTTAACAATCTGCTAGTTATCTTTAATTTCTGCATATTACTAGATTTTGTCCTAAATCTTAGCCTAGAGTTTCTCCTAGTTCCATTATAAGACTAAATCTATTAGAAGCTTCATCTAATCCGTATTACAGTCAACTTTTATGCTACAAATTAATTCTAGGAAAACCATCTTTTGAATATCTCCCCCAAAAATCATCAGTATTACCCAAAAACCTTTTAGATCCCAATTCCTCTTGATAATGGAGCACTTCAAAATTACTTTCGGGAACCCAAAAACAACAACATTCAGTATAGGATCAAAATCTTCCCCAAATAACTTCCTAACCCAAACCAACCCGGTCTTTCTCTCCATCATTTGAAGGGAGCATCTGTATGTTACCACAGTTTTGCATGCATCATAGTAACTTATTAATATTTTTAGTCACTTGTTTGTATTTACCCAGATAGTCATATGTTGGCTAGGTGTCTTTCAACCATGATGTTGTTGAACGATATTGAAGCATATTTGAATTTCTAGAGTACTTCATGATTGTTCTTGCATATGCCATCATAACTTAGAAATCCGTTGTGTCATACGAACTCTACCATCAGAAATACTATCCAGTAACCGAGGGAGTCTATCAAGTCACAAATTTTGGCTTTGATGGATGTTTAATACGTTATTGTTGAAGCAATTTGATTTTGATTAGATATATTACAACTTCAGATTGAAACTATAAAAAAAGAAAATTTAAAATATGCACAACAAATTAGTAGACCAAAATGGAAGTAAATGAAATAATTAAAGTAGTTGAAAATATTTTTATAGGTTGTTTTGCAAGAATGTAATATATCAAGCTTTCTAATTTAGAAATATTGTAATAAGGCATAATGAATTGAAAGAATAATGCAAAATGAATCATTGGTGAACATGGCACAAGATTTGAAAATTACAGCACATAACAGACCTCCATGTATCTATCAAATAAAGAAAATAGCATACAAGGACAGACTATGGGGTTCCTCAAAATTCAAGAAAATAACCCTTGAAGCATGTAAAAGAGAGGCTTAGAAATAATAGATTAACCTTATGATTGCAGATAAACCTTTGTGGAGGCTGTATTGTGATTCCGGATGGGAAGCATGTGAGGAGGATGATGAACATTGCTTAATTTAGTAAAAAAAAACAGCAATAAGGGCTTCTCTACAGGTCAGGTTGCATCAGTAAAATAATTGTTGCGACTTGGGGTGCTCTGAGCAATCCAGGGAAGTCACAACTGGCTTCGCATGGCATTTGAATGATGAAAAACAACTAAGTTTTTGGGGTTGCCATTGGAATAATGATGGCCGCTGGGGTGTCCTGATCAGTGTAGTTAAGGCGAACCTGTTGGGTGTGTGTTTTAAAACCACACAAAAGACATGGGTTTAGTCCCATATCGGTTAGGGGAGAAATCCCCTACCAACATATAAGGATTTGCCCACTTCCCCCCACTAGTCATCACACTAGAGGAGGGGCTCCACTAGCTCACACACGCGCGTGCGTGCGTGCCGTGCCGAGCCGAGCCGGGCCGGGCCGGGCTTGGGCTTGGGCTTGGGCATGGGTTGGGCGGCGCGTGTGTGTGCGCCCGCGGACCCGGACACGATAGCACCTCCGAAATGGGCTAGTCCGCACCTGCCCTATTTTTGTTTTTTGCTTTTAAGTCCTCCACTATTTATTATTTACTATTTGGGACACTAGCCGTTACGCGAGAAGCGCTGCATGCTAGCCGTTACGTACAGGCTCGCTGCGAGCTGTAACGTGCGAGGTTAATGGGCTTAATCGCAGCTCATTAACCGCTCCCCTCTTTCAGCCTCCCATTAACTGCCCGAGGCCTATATAAGGCCCGATGCAGCCATGGGATGAGTACACTCCGAAAATCGGAATTCCTCCCTACTTACTGCCTCTCCCTCTTCCATTCTCTCGTATCGTGGGTGCTGTTGTGCTGCCCCTTTGCTCCGAAGAGACTCCCTCTCTCTGACCAAGGCTCTGCTGCGGTGCTGCCTCCCCGATTCGAGAAGATCGTCATCCGAGTCGCTGGGTTCCTGAAAGTTCACGAGGTTCGCAAAGCCTTCTTGGAGTCGTGCCGACGAGATGGAGGTCGCCTGACCGGGGTCGCCGTATCTCCGAGAACCATTGCCACAAGACCCGCACGAGGGGGGCAATAAGATTCTTGGGACAATGCCTAGCACGCTTCGACCACAAGCCAGAGTTTCTAACTCTTCTTTTGTCCTAATATTAGATCTAAAATAATTGACTTGCATCTAATAGAGAAATCTAAATAATTAGATATATTTTAGATAGATTATTTCTCCCTTTTAGAAAAGTTCGGCAAGGTGAATGACGGTTCCATAGAACCCGCTCTGCCTTGGCAAACAATTTCTAAAATAAATTTGTGACTTGTTCTTGTTTGCGAAAATAGCATTTGCTAATCAATTTTTAATATTAATAATTTGATTAAATCCTAAATTTGCTAGTTTAGAACGATTATATTTCCAACAATCCAAGAATCTTATTGTTATAACTTAATCGTTCATAAGTTATTTTCTTTGTAACGTGCTCACTAATCATCTGTTAGCCTACGTGATCATTTATTAGATGTTATTCCGTGCTACCTATTAGTTGCTACTAGTTACAAAATTATTTTCTACAAAAGTAAATTAGAAGCATAGATTATAGAAAAGACTAAAAGTCGTCATTGGAATATTCCACTGCCTACGGTGTCTAGAAAGGCTTGTCAAACCGGTATTAAATTGCCCAAGGTAGCTTGGTATTTGAGCGAGCCTAGTGCTCCACCTCCTACCTGGAGCCCATCTGGCCGTTAGGATTTGGAAGT
Source organism: Chamaelirium japonicum (assembly GCA_947650365.1). Classification (NCBI taxonomy): domain Eukaryota; kingdom Viridiplantae; phylum Streptophyta; class Magnoliopsida; order Liliales; family Melanthiaceae; genus Chamaelirium; species Chamaelirium japonicum. Next base: position 33,173,884 of record OX393557.1, on the reverse strand, counting down.
TTCATTTGGACTTCTAAAAGTCGAATCTATCTAGGTGTATTTAAAATTGACAACTTGTTTTTCAATCCACAGATTTCAACTCCTAACTTTGGTCCGAAATGGCCTCACCAAACCGTGAAACCCTTAGTGCCAAACCCGAGAAGTTTGACGGGTCTAACTTCAAGAGGTGGCAAAACCAGATGCGATTCTGGCTAACCACACTTGGGTTATTGTCAGCCATAGGTGAAACCGCACCAGGAGTATCCAATGGGTCTAGCCAAACTCGTCGTACCCGAGCCTCCACTTCTCAACCTGAAACTGAACCAACTTCTGGCATTCCCACTAGGACCCCAGAAGAAATCAACTACCATGGCCTTCATAGGATCCTAGGGGCCTTATCTGATAGGCTATATGATATCTACTATACCATTCAAAACCCTAAGGACCTATGGGATACCCTAGAGCGTAAGTATGGCCTAGATGATGCTGGAGTAAAACGCTTCAAAGCGTCTGACTTCAACAGCTTCAAAATGGTTGACTCCAAACCCATGAATGATCAGATTCATGAGTTTGAAAACCTAGTCCAACACCTAAAGACGAATGGTTCCACTCTTGATGAAACCTTCCAAATAGCCTGCCTTATAGATAAACTACCTGCTTCTTGGTCCGAGTTTTCTAAGCACCTACGTCATACCCAAGGTGACCTAACCCTAACTCAAGTTCTAAACTCTATTAGAATTGAGGAGCAACATAGGCTCAGGGAAAAGGGATCTTCTGAATCCAAACCCAAGGTCAATAACATAGAGAGTCAACCATCCAAGCCATTTCAAAAACCTAAACATAAGTTCCAGAAGAAACCCTTCCACCCTAAGCCTAGCCTAAGCCATATACCAAGAAGCCCTACCATAGCAACCATAACCCAAACCATCCCAAGGACCAAAAGAAGGAAGGAGTGCGTTGCTGCTACGTCTGCGGTCGGACCAATCACATGGCCAACCAATGCTTCTACAAGAAGACAGCACCACCTCCAAATCTAAGAAGGAATGGTCAAATGCCACCCGGCTCCCAAGTCAACATAGTGACCTCTGGAGCTGGCTCTTCTAGGACTGCTTTCAGGTCTGTTCTCTTCACCCCTGAAGTTAACATGACCTTTCAAGCATTTGATTGGTGGATTGACACAGGAGCTAACATTCATGTTTGCTCTGATCAATCTTTGTTTTCCACCTATCAGGTCTCAGGTGGAGGAGCTGTAAGCATGGGGAACAATGCTGAGGCTCGTGTGCTAGGGATAGGACGGATCGACCTGAAGCTGACGTCGGAAAAGACCCTAACCCTGCGCGGAGTCCACCACGTTCCGGAGATTGGGAGGAATTTAATTAGTGGGTCTTTATTAGTCCAACAAGGCTATAAGCTTGTATTTGAGTCCAATAAGGTTGTAATCACCAAGGGAATGAATTTTATTGGAAAAGGATTTCTCTGTGATGGCTTATTCAAATTAAATGTCTTTAATCCTTCGCCTACAATTCTGAATGTTGAATCTTCGGTCACTTGGCACCAAAGACTAGGTCATGTAAATTATAATTCTATTAAGAAACTCATGACCCTAAACATCATTCCCAAATCCGATACTAGGAATCTCGACAAGTGCGAGATATGCGTAGAAGCGAAACAACCTAAGAAATCCTTTAAAACCATCGATCGAGACTCCCAAATACTTGAATTAATTCACAGCGATGTCTGTGATTCTGGGAGAACCTCGAGAGGTGGCAATAGATATTTTGTAACGTTCATAGATGACGCGTCAAAATATTGCCACCTATACCTTATTAAAACCAAGGATGAAGTACTCAGTAAATTTAAAATTTACAGAGCTCTGGTTGAAAACCAATTAGACGAAACCATTAAGATCCTTAGGTCAGACCGAGGAGGGGAGTACACCTCAAATGAGTTAAGTGAATACTGTGATGACTATGGAATACTCCATGAAGTCACAGCTCCTTACACTCCCCAATCCAACGGTGTAGCGGAGAGAAAAAACAGGACCCTAATGAACATGGTCAATTCCATGTTACTAAGCTCTGGAGCGCCAGAGAACTTGTGGGGGGAAGCCCTGATGACGGCCTGTTTTATCCTTAACCGTATTCCTTTCAAACACAATGACTTGACCCCATACGAAGTATGGAAACATAGAAAACCTAACTTAAAATATTTAAAAGTGTGGGGGTGCCTAGCTAAGATAAAAATCCCCGATAACAAAAGGAAGAAGATAGGACCTAAGACTGTAGATGTCATCTTTATTGGTCACGCTTCAGAAAGTAACGCTAATCGTTTTTTAGTGTTTAACTCTGAAATAAGCGAAATAGCCAATAACACCATAATCGAAGCAAGAGATGCCTCATACTTCGAAAACATCTTTCCTTATAAGACTAGGATCAACACTAGGATTAATACCAATAACAGGGCCTCCAGTTCTAATCAGGTGACTCAGATCGAACCTGAAGTCCAATTAGAACCTGAAGACCAGATTGAACCGGTAACCCAAACCGAACCTAGGAGGAGTAAACGTGCCCGTGTAGAAAAAATCTTTGATGACTTCTATACACTTATGGTGGAGAACTCTCCCTCCACCTATACAGATGCAATGAAGTCCATAGACTCACCTTTTTGGAAAGAAGCCATAGATAACGAGATCCAATCCATACTTCAAAACCATACCTAGGAACTCACCAATTTACCTCCTGGTTATAAAACCATAGGATGTAAATGGGTGTTTAAGAAAAAGCTTAGACCCGAGGGTACCATAGATAAATTTAAGGCACGACTTGTAGCCAAGGGCTTTACCCAAAAACCAGGGGTAGACTACTTTGATGTCTACTCACCTGTCGCTAGGATAACCACGATTAGGATCCTCATCGCCTTAGCTTCAATCTATAAGCTAGTCATACATCAAATGGATGTTAAGACTGCTTTCTTGAATGGCGACCTTAATGAGGAAATAAACATGGACCAACCCGAGGGATTTACTGCACCTGGACAAGAGGAAAAGGTGTGTAAGTTAATTCGATCCCTCTATGGTCTTAAACAAGCCCCAAAACAATGGCACATGAAATTCGATGAAGTTATCTTATCCTATGGATTTGATATCAATACAACGGATGAATGTGTATACCATAAAGTAGATGGTAATAGTGTTGTCATTTTATGTTTGTATGTTGACGATATTCTAATATTCGGTTCAAACATACAAATCATAAATGATATCAAACATTTTTTGTCCCAAAACTTCGACATGAAAGATCTAGGACAAGCCGACGTTATTTTGAACACTAAGATCATTAGGAAGAACAATGGTTTAGTGTTATCCCAATCCCACTATGTTGAGAAAATCCTTAGGAAATTTTACGACCCCGATTGCCAACCAGTATCCACACCATATGATCCAAATACCCATCTAACAAAGAATACTGGACTTCCTAGACTACAGAGCGAGTATGCTCAAATCATAGGATCGCTAGGTTTTCTAGCAAACTATACTCGACCCGATATCGCTTACGCGGTAAATAGACTTAGTCGTTATACGTCTAACCCGAATTTGTCCCATTGGAATGCGTTAGAAAGAGTTTTTAGATACCTTAAGGGAACCATATCATACGGTCTCCACTATAGTGGATATCCAGCTGTATTAGAGGGATACTCTGATGCTAACTGGATTAGTGACTCAATAGATATTAAGTTCACAACCGGATATGTATTCCTACTAGGAGGTGGAGCCATATCTTGGAAATCCACCAAACAAACCGTTATAGCTAGGAGTACCATGGAATCAGAAATGATAGCGCTAGATACCACTAGCACAGAAGCAGAATGGCTTCGAGATCTTCTATATGCGATCCCATTGATAGAAAAGCCTTTACCGGCTATATCTATCCATTGTGATTGTCGATCAGCTATTGATAAATGTAATCAAGAAAACGCTGATGTGAAAATAAATCGACATCTGAAAGTGAGACATAGATCTCTCAGATATAAGATGAAGAATCAAATAATTGCCCTAGATTTTGTTAGATCCGAAAAGAATTTGGTGGATCATCTAACTAAAGGCCTCTCTAGGACAGTGGTCTTAGAATCGTCGAGGGGGATGGGATTAAGCCCATAAGAAAAATCACCGCAGTGGGAACCCAACCTCACGGAGGTTCAATGGGTAGAAACAAACTGTAGTAGTGATTGAAAATAAGGAGCACTGAATAATGCTCCCGTCCCTATGACGTCGGTGCTTATTAAAAGCAAGGGGTAGGATGAGTGTAAAACTCTTAATAAGTCCAAGACCCATGAGGCGGGGTGTCGCCTTGCTCACACCCCTATTAGGACTTACCTATATGTATGTCGTTGTGAGGCCGCAACTCTGGGACCAGGGCTGCTCCCTAGAAACATACAAGAAAAGATATCTGCGCAAGGCCATTAATAGCGCAACCCGCTTAGAACCATCGAAAACTGTACTACGTGTACTACTTGTAGAAACCCGATAAATAAGACTGGTTCAAGGCGTAGTCCACCAAGTCCTCACGGATGTATACAACTGTACTAAGTGGAGGTTCAAACCGGAAGGTACCTACACCTACTGCGTAGTATAAGGAATCCAGCAAAGTCCTTTTACTTTACATTTTGAATTTTTTAAATTATTTAATATTTAGTGGTTTTAAACACATGTGGGGGATTGTTGGGTGTGTGTTTTAAAACCACACAAAAGACATGGGTTTAGTCCCATATCGGTTAGGGGAGAAATCCCCTACCAACATATAAGGATTTGCCCACTTCCCCCCACTAATCATCACACTAGAGGAGGGGCTCCACTAGCTCACACACGCGCGTGCGTGCGTGCCGTGCCGAGCCGGGCCGGGCCGGGCTTGGGCTTGGGCTTGGGCTTGGGCATGGGCTGGGCGGCGCGTGTGTGTGCGCCCGCGGACCCGGACACGATAGCACCTCCGAAATGGGCTGGTCCGCACCTGCCCTATTTTTGTTTTTTGCTTTTAAGTCCTCCACTATTTATTATTTACTATTTGGGACACTAGCCGTTACGCGAGAAGCGCTGCATGCTAGCCGTTACGTACAGGCTCGCTGCGAGCTGTAACGTGCGAGGTTAATGGGCTTAATCGCAGCCCATTAACCGCTTCCCTCTTTCAGCCTCCCATTAACTGCCCGAGGCCTATATAAGGCCCGGTGCAGCAATGGGATGAGTACACTCCGAAAATCAGAATTCCTCCCTGCTTACTGCCTCTCCCTCTTCCATTCTCTCGTATCGTGGTGCTGCTGTGCTGCCCCTTTGCTCCGAAGAGACTCCCTCTCTCTGACCAAGGCTCTGCTGCGGTGCTGCCTCCCCGATTCGAGAAGATCGTCATCCGAGTCGCTGGGTTCCTGAAAGTTCACGAGGTTCGCAAAGTGATGCAGGCGCGCGTCGTCGAAGGGCGGTTGATGAAGGCGATGTAATATTTTTGGTATTTTCTTTGTAAAAGATAACTAGTGATACGGAATCACCGAGAGGAAGTGGCGGAGGGGGTAAGAACTGTGACAGAGAAGAAAAGACTAGAAGCTTAGACGAGAGGGGGCCTGAAATCCATCAGGATACAAGGTGGGGACTCAAATCCATGAGCCAACGAAGGCATCCGCCATCAATTTTCATTCATAATAATCTGCCTTTAAATGGTTACAATGGGGGCCTTTAAATAGGCTAAAAGAAAAGATAAAAATGGCAGCAAATTTAAAAGCCAATAAGTATCCTAACAACTTGCCTAAAATAAAGATCTCAAATAAAAAAAGATATTAAAAGATATCATAATAGATATCCTGCCTTATCCATCCATGGCAGGTTAGGATGGGCCTTCGGGTGGGCCAACGGGCTTGGGCCCAAGTCGGATCACATCATTCGCTTCCGCTGCGAAGAACTCGCCCTCGAGTTCATACGGTAAAGCGCAAACATCCTCGAGGTTTTCGCCGATGTGGTATCTGTCGTCAGGAGCTGATGGTGGAGGCCCAACAAATGATATCTCATTATACCGAAGTCACCACCGGGGTCCCATGAGAAGGTATCACTGTCGTCGATCGGAAAACATATGTCAAAGTAGTGCTGGGGTAGACGACAGAGTCGGATCGTAATCTCAGACCGCTGCAGTAGCTCGAACATCGGCTCGCCTGAACGGAGGTAGAGCTGAACAAACACTGTCGGCGCCAATAGTCGGTCTAGCCCAAGAAAATCAATCTGCTGAAGCTCTGCTAGAGAGACCATCTCGAAAGAATCCGCAGTAGGTGGTAGCATGGCAAGCGGCAGAAGATCCTCTGGAAGGGGAAGCTCGTCGGCTGGTGGTGGTACTGGAGGTGATGGATCTACCCAAGATACAACTGGAGGAATCTCTGTCGGTGGGGGAGGCTCTGCTGGAAGTGCTGGAGGTGGAGACTCATCTGTGGAGTCCGCTAGAGGTGAGTCCATTTGCTGTAGCTCCCATTCAATCTCACAAGCTATCTCATAGGCTTCGTCCAGATCCCTCCAAGATCCAGCTGAAAACTTGCCCTTTATGTCGGAGCGGAGTCCTCGAATGTACAGTACCACTGCCAAGAAATCTTTCTCTGAAAAACCATAGCGGATCATGCGCCGATAGAATGCTGAAGTATACTCATAGACGGAGTTGTTCCCTTGATGACAACGAATCAATCCTTGCATCTTGGTATCCATGCACAATGGTGGAAGTGTGGTCCAGGGGTAAATCTGGAAATCTGTAATTACTGGTTTACTGAAAATTGCTGCTGATGGTATGGATGCGTAGGGCTCGAAAAACCCTTCGATTTGATAGGTCGCACGCCAAAAACGAACTAGAATTGAGAGAGATATGCCCAATTGAAGTTGGCGGGTTTGTTTTGCCTATTCGGGTCGGATCCGAATTCAACTCGGGTTCAGCACTTAAGTGCAAAATAGTAACTAGAAAGGGTGAGGATTTGAGGACTGTAGGATGAGGATCTAAGGGCTGTAGTGGGGGGTGAATTGGGAAAATAGAAAGGGGCAAAGAGGGGGTTTCGGTTTAGGTTTTATTTGGGGGGCACTTGTTTGCAAATATGGAAGGGGAAAAGGCCTAAGGGGCGGCAGCAATGGCAGCAAGCAGCAAAGAGGTGGCTGCAGCTGGGAGCAAAAGAGGTGGCTGCAGCTGGGAGCAAAGGGGCCGGCAAAGGTATGTTTCCTCTTTCCTTTCTCTCTTCTTTCCTTCTTTTTTTTCCTTTTTTCTCTTTCTTTCCTTTTTCTTTTTCTTCCCTTTTCTTCTCTTTCTTTCCTTTTTTTTTTTGTCTTTTTCCTGCTGCAATCACAGATCTGATGTTTTCTTTTTTTTTTTTGATGGCTGCGGGGTGCGCGGGAGCACGGAAAGAGGTGGCGGTTTAGCAGGTGGAGCGAGAGGAAGGGTGCAGCGGCAAAGGAGAGGGTTTGCGGGTGGCTTGCCGTGGTTGCACGAGCGAGCAAAGGAGGTGGGTAGCGGATGAAGGAGGTATGCTCTTTCTCTTCTCTTTTTTTTTTCTCAAGATCTGATCTCTCCTTTTTTTTTTTGTTGGGATTGTAGGGCGACGTACCAGAAGAAGATGACGACTCGGCGAGGATGGTGACGATGGAACAGTGACGATGGTGATGACGATGGACGATGGCGATCGAAGCGAAGATCGTTCGTGGTACGGAAACACCACGAAGCCGAAGCTCTGATACCAACTTGATGCAGGCGCGCGTCGTCGAAGGGCGGTTGATGAAGGCGATGTAATATTTTTGGTATTTTCTTTGTAAAAGATAACTAGTGATACGGAATCACCGAGAGGAAGTGGCGGAGGGGGTAAGAACTGTGACAGAGAAGAAAAGACTAGAAGCTTAGACGAGAGGGGGCCTGAAATCCATCAGGATACAAGGTGGGGACTCAAATCCATGAGCCAACGAAGGCATCCGCCATCAATTTTCATTCATAATAATCTGCCTTTCAATGGTTACAATGGGGGCCTTTAAATAGGCTAAAAGAAAAGATAAAAATGGCAGCAAATTTAAAAGCCAATAAGTATCCTAACAACTTGCCTAAAATAAAAATCTCAAATAAAAAAAGATATTAAAAGATATCATAATAGATATCCTGCCTTATCCATCCATGGCAGGTTAGGATGGGCCTTCGGGTGGGCCAACGGGCTTGGGCCCAAGTCGGATCACATCACAAAGCCTTCTTGGAGTCGTGCCGACGAGAAGGAGGTCGCCTGACCGGGGTCGCCGTATCTCCGAGAACCATTGCCACGAGACCCGCACGAGGGGGGCAATAAGATTCTTGGGACAGTGTCTAGCACGCTTCGACCACAGGCCAGAGTTTCTAACTCTTCTTTTGTCCTAATATTAGATCTAAAATAATTGGCTTGCATCTAATAGAGAAATCTAAATAATTAGATATATTTTAGATAGATTATTTCTCCCTTTTAGAAAAGTTCGGCAAGGTGAATGACGGTTCCATAGAACCCGCTCTGCCTTGGCAAACAATTTCTAAAAGAAATTTGTGACTTGTCCTTGTTTGCGAAAATAACATTTGCTAATCAATTTTTAATATTAATAATTTGATTAAATCCTAAATTTGCTAGTTTAGAACGATTATATTTCCAACAGAACCGAGGCGCCCACCTGAGACGCGAGGCGAGGCTAGGGCACCTCGCCCAAGGTTCAAAATCGCAGTATCGGTCGGCCCCGAATCGGTATGTACCGACCGATATCGACCAATATTGGTTGAGGAAAAAATAAAAAAAAAATAAAAATTAACATGTCGGTACCGGTCCGTATCGGTCAGTACAGGCCTGAACCAGTTGATTCGAACCAGTACGTACCGATACCGGCCGGTACGGACCAGGTATCGGGATAAGGGATTGGGTGCCGTACCGGTCTCGAACCGGGCAAAACCGGCACGTACCGGTATTGGCCGAGATTCAAACCCTGGCCTCGCCTGACTCAAGGCGGGAGCAGGTATATAAGTCGGAGCAAGTTACCTGCAGCATGAGGTGCTCCAAGCGCGAGGCGAGGAGGCGCCTACCTCATTTAATCGAGGGTCTAGATTGAAGCCAAAACTAAATCACACCCATTCTTTTGCATGCTATTTGGGGTTGAGTGTGATTCACCAGTCGGGTTGGGTGTAAGTGTGTATCGAATGGTTATGATTCAGTTTGGCTTTAACCTATCTGACTATATGAGGTTATAACCTCAAGATCCCGTAGTCCGTGGACTCGAAACTTCCACAGTTCTACTTCCATGTGACTGAGAGATCGGCCCGATCGGGTTAGGGTTTCAACGTTGGGGCCGCGGACTGCCTTCAAAACTTTCTCTTCTCTCAAATTTTTAATTCAGTTTTTGATTCAATTGTAGGGTGTCATAATTCTTTATATGTTTACTTCACATCTTCAAATCACAATTTTTTCATCTTAATTGCAGACATCCAAGCCTAGATCCCAAGATGAGGATGATATAGATTATAGAACTTGATGTTGATGAGTTTTATTGATGTTTGATGGCATATGCTATATGATTATGTGAGCTTGTTTTAACTAGTTATTTTATAATTTACCTATATATATTTTATAATTTTATAATTTTTTTGCACGTCTTATTTCAATCAAGCGCTTGCCTCACTTCTCGCCTCAAGCGCCAATAAGGTTGAGTGTCTTGAGTCCGCTTTAATGCCTTGACTACACTAACCCTAATGAAGAAGCAAGCACGGGAATTAACTCTTGTGCTGCTATTTGATCGCAGAAAACAGAGGGGAGGGGTAACGACCTTTTTCATACGTATAGGAACATGACAGCGAAGGGGGCAAGCATGTGGCTTCTTCAAACGGGAGGGAAGAGATAGGGAGAAAGAAAGAGAGAACAGGTCCCTCACTTTCTTCTTTTTTTGCTTCCTTGCTTTGCTTCACCATGGAAACGCATAGAGACGGGGCAGTCGTTGGCTTCGTCGAACAAACAATCACAAGACTTTTAGGGTTTGAGAGAGAAAAAGAGAGGAAGATCCGGAGTCCACTGGATTCGAGGAATCCATCTCTGCTCAATCCAATCCAGAATCAAAGATACTCGCAAGCAAATTCATTTTTTTCAATTAATCAATCATTTATATCTCAAAAAGAAAAAAGGCCAAGTGCTTATATAACGGATCAGTTTCCATCCATAGCCCTCCACAAACGATGCGGGAATAAAAAATACAAAAGATGACTTGCGCAACAAGTCTTATAATTTCCCTAAATTAATATTCCGAAAATTAGTTAAATAATTTGGAAATAACTAATAAAAGATAATCGAGCCTTTTAGGCCGGTTGCTGGTGATGCCGATTGAGATTGGCCCCCATCAGACCAAGGTTTGAGATTTTGATTTTGTGTCTAGTTTCGGTCTTGGCCAAAAATGAAATTCCAACCAAAATTTCAAAATTTCAGTCGAAATTTTGAAAAAAAAAATAATGGTAAAAAAATGACAAGACTTGTGAATCTTTAAAAAAAATTAAATTTAAATCTTTTATTGTTATGCATATATATTTACTTGAATTGTTTGACGAAAACACACACCAAACACATAGTAAGCTTGCATGGACCAACATAACCAAGGTGGAATACCAGTAAACTGAAAGAAAAAAAACTTGAAAATCACCATATATTTATATAAATTTACATTGTTTACATCACGGAGAAGACAATCACTCGTCTTCACTCGTCCAAGTCAACTCTTCTTCGCTTGTCCAACTGAACTCATCATCATTAGCCCCGGACGCACCACTGTAACCAACGGCTGATGAACCAGGTTCAATGTCGCTACCACTCGGCATCCAGCCTCTCTCAGCTCGCTCCCGTTGGGTTTGTCTTGGATCTAAGATTGTATGTCGATATTGAGCCCTCTCCTTTGTTGCCTCAATATCTAGCGAGTACTCAATATCTTCATCTAATTATGCACGACCTCTGGTGGATGGAGTCTGGATTCGTCCCTTCTTCTTCGGTGACTTGAGGGTCCAAACCTGAATTCCTGCATATTTCCCACTCCTTAATAAAGTGTGCATGGCTATTTTAATATCAATTGGAGTCCCTCAATTTCATCAAAATTTTGTCGAAATTAAGCCAAAATGCTCGACCTCAGCCTGGACCCACTTGTTTCGGTCAAAATTTCATCAAAATGTAACAAAATTCATCGAAATCCTGCAAAATGCACTGAAGTCGCTCGAAGTATAGACTTTCGGGGTTTCACACAAATGTTTCATTTCGGTAGCGGCCGAAACCAAAATTTCGGACTAAAATTTAGTGATTTCTGTCAAAATCTCAATCCATGCATCAGACACTCTGGACACATTATTGAGCAGGCTTTGTAGAAAAGATATACCTTGGAAGATCATAATTATAGTTAGTAAATATATGAGCTTTAGTTTCTCGAAAGGACGGCATTACTTTTGAAACATGCGAGTCTATAACCTTGCAAAAGAGGTAGGAAGGATAGTCACCAGTACAAAATTCTTCGCCTCGATTGTTCTGTCAAATCTTGTCAAGTGTCATGCTCATGCCTTTGTAGTTTTTTCTAGCTACTTGCTTTAGCCATAGTTACCAAATCGGGAGTTTTTTTGAAAAAAACGCGTATCGATCCGAAGTAGTAGCAAACAGAAAAAAAAAAAAAACTCGTTTTTTTGAAAAAAAAAGTCCGTACGCGTTTTATACGTGTTTAAAACGAAAAAAAAACACGTATAAAACACGTTGGATTTGGTCCAGGTTTAAATTGGGTTTGGGTTTTATTTTGTTTGTGCTTAATAAACACATATGCTATATGTTTTGAACTTTTGATTAGTTAATGTTGGAAAATGACATATATATACATACTTGGTATACTTTTTAAGATTTTTTTTGTTTTTTCCGATATTTTCACGTTTTTTTTCCGTTTTTTCCGTTTTCATCGTATCTTTCCGATATTTTCCCTTGCCGTTTTTTTCCCGTTTTCCGACTTGGTAACTATGGTTTAGCCACTTTAATAGCACAAGTTGGTCACTGAAACCACATGAGCACCATCAATAATGTATTCTGACTGCCTAACAAGTATGACATCTAGCATACTAAAATAAGTCCACATTTATTGGTAGAACAAGCCAAATTAGTGCCTTCAAGTTCACTATTGAAGGGCTTTACAGTTCACTATGTGAATGAAAAAAACTCCTTGCAAGTGAACTTCCCCTATCTGGAGTTTGTTTAGGCATCTTTCATTGGTTTGATCCAAAGGTTCATTTTTCTTAGATCCTGGTTGGTGGGAATTACTAACTAGGGTGGTCGAGGCAGAAAGAATGTACTGTGCTAATCACAAGATGTATGATGGGAGGTGGGGCAGGAATAACTCTGGTTGCCATTATGTGTTGGGAAGCCAAATAGAAGTTCATGATATACTGTTTTTAAGAAGATAGAAAGATAATTGTCTAATCTAAATGGGTGCTTACCAATCAACTCTAGCTTTGGGTTTAAGGCAAATAAGAAGCATTCAACAAAGAAAATTATTTTGATGCCTGGCAGACAACCATTGAAGTTATCTTGATTATGCAATGGTTAGAAAGATTTAAGGAGAAAAGGAGGGATATGCAAATAAACTTTTCAATTTGGAGAAAGCATATGATAGAGTACTGCAAAAGGTAAAGAAGGTAGTCTTCCATCTTTACATATAACTACTTTAGAAGTGTATGAAGGTGAGCGATAAATTTCCAACGATTATGGGTTCCACAGGGATCCCCTCACCCAATAATGGTTTATATTTGTTATCACCATACCAAGCGACAATATTCTGGTGTATGTTACTCATAAATGACGTAGTCTTAAGCTATACTAGAGAAGGAGCCAAAAGTGAACTCAATTGTGGAGCACATCTTTGGAGAAGGATTTAAAATTTAGTTACAATTATACATAGAATGCGGCATGCAATTTCAATTGCAGATCAACTTAGAGAAATAAACATGTAACAATTGATGGACGAATCAATGCAAAGAAAATAACCTGCCAAAATTGTAGGAAGTGAGACTTATATTATTATATAAAGACCCAAGATTCATGACGATCTAGAATTTTATTCTAAATTATTATTAATTTTTAGCAACCAAGATTAACTAGCTGCAATGGAAAAGAACATAGAAATTATAATTCAAGCTTGCGTTTAATGCAAAAATTTAAAGGAATGGTTTCAAACACTGGTCGTACCGGCCGATACATACCGATTTTGCCTGAGTCAGTACTAAACCAGCACCGAGACCGAAACTCAACCCGTAACTAGGGCTGGCAATTTCGGACCCGACAAGGCAGACCCAACACGACCCGACACGAAGTTAGCGGGTCTGGGTCAGGGCTAAAAGGGTTCGGGTCGTAAACGGGTCGACACGATAGACCCGTTTAATAAACAGGTCGGGTCCGGGTTTAGGGTCTGGACACGGTAGACCCGGGAAGACCCGTTTAGTATTCAACGGGTCGTGTCGAGTCGGGTCGGGTCGGGTCTACCCGCAATCCGATACTATAATATATAATACCAGCGGGTCTTTCGGGTCAGGTCGGGTCGAGTCGGATTGGGTCGGATCGGGTCAACTGAATAGTCCGGGTGATAAACGGGTCTTATCGGGTCTACCCGTTTATTGGCGGGTCGGGTACGGGTTTAGGATCTAGACACGATTAGTTAAACGGGTCGGGTTCGGGTCTGGGGTTTTTGGACACGAACCCGACTAGACACGACACGAACACGACACGACCCGACCCATTGCCACCCCTACCCGTAACGGTCAATACCTGGATATATCTGTGCGTCTCAGCCGTTCAGACAAGTATCGACAGGCAATGTTTTAAAAAACGGAAGGCGGAAGACGGGCGGTCAAGTGGTTTCAAGGCGGAAGGCGGAAGGCGGACGACTAGGCGGGCGCCCGGAGATAAAGGCGGGCGCCCACCTATATAAAATATATTATATATATTCTATATGTATGTATATATATAAATTCATAATTCTATATAAAAAAACAATATTAGAAAGTTTTACATATGCAAACATCAAAACTACCGATCTGAATATAAAAGTTTTATGAAAAGGGAGGAGGGGATTGGGTGGGTAGGGGTATTTCGGTATGGTTACCTCAATACCTATACCTGATTGTCCCTCTAACTTGAGTATACCAGATAATACAGTTGTACTCCAACTTTATTGTGATGTACCCAAATTCCAACCAATTATATATTGTTATCCAAATTCTATCCAAACTCATACCATACAAGAACCAATATAGTAAAAAATCGTAAGAGCTTCTTAAACATTTCATCACAAAACATTGAAAAGAAAAATTTCTCAAGCAATTGCATATGGTGAAGAAATAGAAAATTCATTACAGAAAAAAAAAATTTCCTCAAGCAATTGCATACAGTGAGACCGCCTAGGCGCCCGCCTTTTACCCGCCTAGGTGGGTCGGATCCCGCCTAGGCGCCCGCCTTTGTTCAACCCGCCTGCAGTGCCGCTTTTTGCTGAAGCGGAGCGGCCAACCCCCTAAAACGCCTAGGCGGCCGCCTAGTCGGCCGCTCGGACCGCCTTTTAGAACAGTGTCGACAGGTACGGCTAGTTCAACTCAGCATCGATTGGATACCTTTTTTTTTGTTTGGTCTTTTGTTTTCTGTTGGAGGTGACACCGGCTCAAATTCGTGAAGCATAGAAAAATTTAAAAACCATAAAATCAAGGATTGATGTAATTACCCCTGGTAAGTATTATTACCAGTTTACTACGATATGGTCAATGATAAAGGCTATCGAGTTTGTACCTTTCATATTTTAAATCTATAAAAAAATCCAATTATGCTTCTACACCTTTTATGCATCTCTATTATTTGTTTTGGTTTGCCTAACGATAAGTAAAAAGCATTATTTTGGTTGGATAAACTCATCTTACTTTACCATTGGTTTTTTATCGAAAGTCAAACCTTCTAAAACTAGGACTATGAGTGCCTTCAATTCCCATCCCACTACTTTCATCCAAGTCTTCTCATGAATACCCTTTTTTTTACCAATAGACCTAAATTCAAAGTCCCTCCATTCAATTTATAGTCTCTTTCCCTTCATTCAATTCAGGATTGAACCTAAACCCTTACCTTAAACATAAACCCTAAACCCTAACCCTAAAGCATACCCTAAAACTTAATCCTAAAGCTCAAATGCCCACCAACTCAAGCACTGATCTCCGAATGAAGATACGGGATCGAAGAAAAACCCAGATGGGTATTGGGCTACCGCGCAGCAATCGGCCGCCGGAAAAACTTTATTGTTGGATCAAATGGATAAAAAAAAATTGGATTTTTTTTATAAAGGAAATTGTAAAAAATTAGGGGAAGCAGACCTTTGAAGAAGAGAGTGTGGGCTGCAAGGGATGCTTCCGATGGGAGGCGAGCGAGCATAAGACCTTCGGATCTCCGATGATAGCCATTGCCTGCGTCTCTGCTGAGCTCAATCACCCGACTCACTGTCTCTCTCCATTAAACAAAGGGTTTCAGGTGTTGGGGGTACCGTAGTAATTCAATTAATTCGCGAGCCTGTTTCAGACTGGGACACGGCACCACAGTTTTGAATCGTAGCTTGCGTTTACTGATAGCACCCCACTTTCGAAAGGCACCCCACACCCTTCTCGTCTCCCTTCCTCTCATATGCATGTGCAAGTAGGGATGGTAACGGTGCGGTTTCGATGCGATTTTGGACAAAACCGAAACCGCACCACAACACTGAACCACCACGCCGAAACCGCACCGCGACGGTTTATCATTATGTAAAACCAAAACCGCACAATGCAGTGCACCGCAATTTATCATTATAAAGATCTAAACAGTGCGGTTTTGGTCAAAACCGAACCGCACCGCACCACGCGGTGCGGTTTACTGTGGTTTTCGATTTTAAATCGTACCGCTGCCATCCCTATGTGCAAGCCATCGCCCGCGACCACCATTGCCAGATCCGTGTCGGTAGCCTCCCATCTCCCACCGCTGGTCCACCACCAATGCTAGTACCACCCTGCTGACCATTGTCACCTCCGCCTTCATCCTCTTCTTCCTCCTCCTCCCCTACCTCCTAAACTCAGTCGTTTCAGGACAGATGCCTCTACTATGCATTCAGTCATCGGAGGTCGAGCGCATGGACTATTGGGTTGTAAATGCATTGGGTATCCGACTGTTGAATGCACAATAGAGGAACTCGGCCTGAAACGATTATTGGAGGAATAAGACCACCTTTGGTGAAAAGAGGGATTTGCAAGAAACCTATGCAGTTGGCAAGTAAGGAAGCCTACTCTACAATGACTACGCACTTTAAAAACCTCTAAGATTTTCTTAAACCAACTGTAACAACACCCGAGTGCTCCAAAAGGCCGACCTCTAGGAGGGAGGAGAGCACATCGGGTATATGAAGACAACGATCTCCGCTCCCATTACCGATGTGGGACTAACCGCTCAACACCCCCACCCGCACATAAAGAAAGTGTTAGCGGGTGAGACGGGGCCCACTTGGGAGATGCTCTCAAAGCGGGCCTGGCTCTAATACCATGTGACAACACCTGAGTGCTCCAAAAGGAGAAACTCTAGGAGGGAGAAGAGCACATCAGTATATGAAGACAACGATCTCTGTGGGTACAAAAAATGCCTAGGGCATCTATCCAGCCTATAAGCCCACAATAAGCAGGCCAACAGAAAACCACAAGGACAGCCCGTGGTCGACAACATGCTAACAGAGACCCACATCTTCAGAGGGCCACGAGGATAACTTGCGGCCCATTCAAAAGCCCACATATGAACCAACCACAGGACGCCACTTGGACCAATCGTAGCTTACCATGTCAACAAAAGTGGTTATGGAAGACCAGCAACTATAAATACACAAGATGACAACAACAAAAGGACTTTTGGCCAGTTCGAACACCTACAGCCTTGCGTGGAGTAGTAGAGCTCTGTGTCCAAGCTAGTTGGATGTGAGACCACGTCTCATTCCCCAACCTTCTACTTATCTTCCACTTCTCTGTACAAGCCCCCCTCGGTCTGTTGAGGGGTAGCTCTACTCATTCAAAAAATAGTAGGTTCAAGGTTGCAATTTACCGCACGAAGACGTAGGTTACGGTCGAACTTCGACAACAAATTCATGTGTCAATCCTCTCTCTCTCTCTCTCTCTCTCTCTCTCTCTCTCTCTCTCTCTCTCTCTCTCTCTAAGTCTAAATCGATCGATTATTGGCAAGAAACTTGCATGGTAAAAGAATCCCCCACAATCTCTGCTCCCATTATCAATGTATGACTAACCGCTAACACCAACAAAGAATTTAAACGAAGGGATAACATATAAGAAAGGCACCAATTATGAGTAAAAAAAAGGGGAAATGGGTATTAGTTCCCAAACAACAATTCTTGTTAATGGACAGGACACTCATAAGATCCCTTTAAGGGGAGGTCTAAAATGCATTTCAATATCCCGAAATTGCACCCCCCTCCCCCCCTTTCCATGTTCTCTCTCGAGTAGAAGGTGGTAAGCAGTGACGGGCAACCGCGAGCAGCCAACAACAACAACAACAACAGCGACGAGCAACGACAGTGACGGCGAGTTGTAGAGATAAGAGGCAGCAATGGCGAGCGGGTTCAGATTAGGGTAAGTATTAGATCTAGGACTCTAGGGTTCATCCCATGGCCTGTATATCTTAGGTTTTAGGATTAGAACTAGGGCTTAGGTTTTAGGATTAGGTCTAGGGTTCACCCCATGGCCTGTAGATGTTAGGTTTTATGTTTGAATTAGGTTTAGGATTAGGTCTAGGGTTCACCACATGACTTGCAGATCTTAGGTTTTAAGATTATGTTTAGTTTAGAGGAGAGTGGCATGCAAATCAAAATTTGAAGCCAATTGAGGGGCATTTTCATCCTCTGTCCTAGCCTTAAAGGGATCTCCTGTTTTGGACCGTTCACTAAGTCCTCCTTAAAAAAAAAAACCAAATTGTCAATGCTTCCTTTCCTTTTGGCCTTAGTTCGCAGTTCGAGAGATTGGGAGAGACAATAGGTTGGCTCATAAGTTTTATATACCACTACCGCAGCAACAGTAGATTGAAACGTACCCTCTATACTGCAACTTCTAAATCCCATCGTCCCTGCTAATAGACGAACATAGCTACCTGGAAACCGCACCCCATGAGCATTTTTCTCATTTTAGTCCTTCTCCTCACTTTTAGGAATGGCAATGGGGTGGGTTTGGAAATTGATTTTTATGATTTTTGAATAGAACCGCCCCTAACCTAGCCCATTTGTAATGGGAATTTAAAACCCGAACCCGACCCATTGCCATCCCTGCTCACTAGGCCTGTCAATCGGGCTAGGCTGGATCAATCAAGGGCCCAAACCCAGCCCAAACTCTAGGTGGTCCTCTCAAGTCCTGACTCGGCCCAAAGTTTTATCATGTTCAGCCCAAATTCAGCTAATTTTTCTTCTCGGATTTCGGGCCGAGTTCAAGCCGGCCTGAATAAGAACATAATAAGAGAAAAACTCTTAAAAAAAATACATTCACTATGCTCCAGCAATTTATAAGTAACAATACATCTCACATTTTTACTAAAACATAGCATTTTTGTATGGGCGACGTACCTAAAATCATAGGCATACATAGAGTAACAAAAGCTATGAGTTTCTAAACAATGACAACTATCATTAAAAACCAATTTTTGAATAATTTTATCTTCTAAATAAGCAAAATATATCGAAAGGGGATGGTTGAATAAACTAATATACCCTTACTATTTTCGGATTCGAGCCTAAAGCGGGCCGAGCTTAACACGGCCCGAACTCGATTTCGGACTTTGATATAATGTCCAAGGTTAGCCTAGCCCAAGCTCACATAAAGCTCGGCCCCAAATTTTTTCGGGCCAAACAAGCGGGTATCGGCTAGCCCATCCCAATTGACAGTCCTACTACTCACTTTCTCCTACCGATGGTGTCTTCACTCCTACGACTGTAATTTGGAAGCCAATAATCCCTCTGAAACTATAAATAATATCCCTCCTCGCAACTAAGGACAAGATTCTGACAAAAAAGAATAAAATATGAGCGATACCAAATCTCTATAGAGCCCAAACTTCCATTTCTCCTGTCTTCTTCGAAGGAATCATCCCGTCACAGCTCCTGCGGGGCATGAATTGAGACTACTAGCCACATCCTATTACACCGCCACCTATCTCCCCCTTCGGCCTTCGTGAAAGCCCTTCGATCATCTTGGAGACGGCGCCCATGGCGATCCTATGGGGTCGCTGGTAGGAAAGAAACAACAGAGATTTCAAACTGTTGGTCGAAGCCTAAATCCATCCACCTACAAAAGTCAACTTGGACCCGTCTTATGAGTGGAAACATGCCACTGCAGCAGATTTCATGGAAAAGTACATCCGAGCCTCCGGCTGAGATGGGTTTTTCTACGATTTTGATGAAAAGCAGGTCCGAACAAAACCGTTTCAACGTTACCTGATAAAGCGTTGAAACGCGGGTCAGCAGATCCCATATGTTGGTATGAAAGAGAGAACCCCTGTATAGAAAATCGGCAAGATACGAAAATCGCACAAGGTCATGATGGCTACATTGCAAGAGATGGCAGCAGTTGTCAACAAGGATCAACAGCACTAGAAAGAACACAGCACTCTAGATTTTTATCACCTCAAAGCTCATTAACTTTCATAGAATCACGAGGCATCTCGTACGCATCCTTGGGCCTCAGCTTCTTCACGCCAGCGGCCGTGAAGCAGACCTTGTCAGACTTGTAGCTCTCGACGCCCACATGGGTGACCTTCACCCACACCACGACCTTTGTCTTCATCCCTTCAATACCGGAGAGCTTTCCCCTCGACAGGATCCCCTTGACGCGAGCGGCGTACCTCACCACGGAGGAGTCTTTGAAGCTGACCTCGCAGGCCGAAGGCAGGTGGACGGTTAGCCTCGACTTCGACTCATCAAGCTCGTAGCAGATGATGTTCCGAGGGAAGAGGCCTGGCGGTAGGTTGTGTTCACGGAGGAGTTCCGCTAAGGATTTCTGTGGTTTGCCTTTGAAAAAATAAATATTTGAAGAGAATTAGGTCCCCCTTACTTCAAATGAATAGCTAATCCACATAAGTCTGCAATCAAAGACCAACTTAACAACAAACTCTAAATACGAAAACATCGTAAACAACTGACTCTGACATACGAAAAGGATTTGAACTCTCTCTCCCTCTCTCTCTCTCCACTTTTTAGGTGGTTTCTATGCATCTTGGTGACAGTTGCAGCAGTAGTTTGATGTCAGAATGTACTACAAAATGTACTATGTGTGAACATATCATGTGACGTCAAGAGAGTTCTTCGCTACCTTTCTACCAGCAGCCATTGGAGACCTCAAGTAATTCATCATGTTGCGTATCAGGTTTTTTTTTCATTCAGTAAATACATTCGCAGAGGAACAACCGAATAAACAATGTCGAGAGTACAATCAAGAAATTCTATAGTGAAGGCCAAAGATGCTAGAACTTAATGTCGTTGGCAATTTGTTTTATGGTGAAGCTCTAAGCTTACATAAAGCCCTAAAGTTGATGGAGAACCACTTATAATGGGTGGGACCAAGCGTACGGAACCAATATGACGCTTTTAGAGCAACCAAGCGTTCTCACCCACTACTTCTGACAAGGAATAAGATTAATATAGTAGCGTGTCGGTGTCGCGTAACGTGGTGAGGTCAAAGCCTGCGACGATGCGCCACGACATTCGCCGCTTTACTCGCAAAACCATCACTTAACCTTCTCCTACAAGTCTACAACTAAAGTAGCATTTCTTGCCCTCATTTGTAAATTATTCAATTATTAGTTAAACATTAGGCTGTCACACCATAATCTCCTCCGGCAAATACTTCTAGATTGTCTAAAAATCCGGCATTGCCGTGTGGGCTTTCACACCAATTGGAATATTATACAAGTATTATTGAAAAACATTCTGTAGTGTGTGAATGTGTGGCTTTGGCACCAATTGCATGGCATTAAAAAAAAACCTGCCCGGCTGGCCCATACTACAATCAAGAGCAGGCTTGTCATTCTCCTGAAATTAAAATGGAAAACACAGAGTACATGGATAAGACCTTTGAACAGAATCATGACGAACTCACAGTTTCTGAGCAATACAAGAAGAGGGTTTTTTTAAGAGGCGGGGTGAAGGAGGGTTGACGATGTCAATAATAACAAAACCCCCACGTTTATGGGACCTCTAGAGCGCTTTTATAGACCACATGCAAAGGATGTGGTTGACCAAAGGGTACAAACCTTATGTAGGCTACATTAGAGAGTAGGTACAAGAATGAAAATAAGAAAGGCGTAATCTAGCACAGCTTAAAAGTTTCCGGTGTATGATTGAAGCTTAAAAGAGTAATGTTCGGGCCTAAAGCCACCCCATACAATAAATGAAGTACACTAGCCTAAAACAAGAGGTAGAGACAACACAAGCTTTCCTCGTCAAATACAAAGAAACACAAAAAATATATTGGCGCATCCTGATGGACAGTGGATCAATCTCTGCGGATGAACACTAATTAACTAGAATTAATTGTCCGATTGAAACAATGTTCCTTAAACCAGTAGATACTTCTGCTGATTAACACAAGGCAAACTAGCAGTTTACTCTCCTAGATAGAGTAATCAAGGTTCGAAATTTCCATTTTGGTCAATATTTCGACCCCTCTGGATATGGAAATATTTCGTGGAAATATTTCGACAGTGTGGAAATATTGTGATTTTATAGAAATGGTGGAAATATTGATTTTTTAATAAAATTTTTCAGTGAATCTCTGCATAGTCATAAACCAAGTATATATACACAATTTGGAACACTCAGATAATAATTATACCCAATCTACAAGTGTAAAGCATCACAAAGCATGTATTCTACATTTGAGTCTGTGAGTCTTGTGCAATCTTGTTTGGTCATGTTTTGATCTATATTTTTAAAATAGCTTTTAATCTTTTTGTGGATAAAAATATTTTCAAAATAAAGATTAGTTAAATGTTAAAATAATGCTTCAAACGATTTTGAAAACAGACTTAAAACAAGAAAGTTGTGCAAGTTTGAAATCGTGTAAAAATTATGCTGAAATACAAAACACTATTTTTTTACTAAGTCTAAAAAAATAAGTTTTTATAAAGAAAAGTTTTTATATATTCAAAATTTTCTTTGACGGACCATGATTTTCTAGATGTACTTGTAGTTCTACATCTTGTGGAATTTTTTGAGCTAAAAATGAGTTGATTTAACCACTTTTCTCAACATACAAATTTTATGAAAAACCGAAAAAACTATTTTCTCCTACTAAAACTGAAAACCTACTTTTTGATTCACTTGGTTTTTGATTTTTTTGATATTTTTATTGAAATCAAATGGGGGGGGTATTTGTTTATTTACATATAATAACTTAAAGTAAATGGAGAAAATAAAAATTAAGTAAGACGACATTTACTTAAATGTTATTATATGTAAATAAGCTGCTGAGAACGAAATCCCCAGTCCCCTTTTATAACCAGTCAGTCCCAACATTTCGGTGTCAAAATCCCGAAATTTTTCGAAATGTCTCGAAATTTCCACGAAATATCGCGATATTTCGTGCCAACAAATATATCGCGCGAAATATCACGATATATCGCGATATTATCGTGATTCCTATTTTGTTCGATATCACAATAGGAATTTCGTGCCGAGGCTTGAGAAAACCGAAATATTTCACGATATTTCGCAAAATATCTCGAGATTTTGTACCTTGAGAGTAATAGATGAAATTGGAGAGTATGCCGTAAAAGTCAGCATATACTTCGTGACAATATACATAGCAGCAGGTCACCACCTTATGGAGAAACAACCCTCTATTTTTTTAAAAATTCATACTACACATTGCTTAGATTTGACTTTAGAAGATATAGGTCAATTATATACTTCCATTTATGCTAAAACGAGAAAATAATTGTTTCAATGTGCAAGCATGCGTTGCTATTAAATTTGATGATAAGAGTACCGAACATGTAACTTACTATACCCATAGTAAATCAATTTGCATTGGCATTTTTTACACAACAATGGCTTTCATCAGAGTGTTGTGTCCTTAAAGCTTTGTTGTGTCCTTAGACTTTACCAATGTCCTTTAGTCAAAAGTTCATATGGGAAATTGGTCACTCGGACCATACTTTACACATCTTTTTGGACCAATGTGGTTAAAGCATCAGTGAATTCATCATACCATTAATAAATGCATTGTGATTAGTGGATGATGATAAAAAAGCAGCAATGGGTTATATTTAGGGTTTAATCGATAAAGCTAAACAAAATATAACTTTAGCTAAGGAGAGTAAATTTATAAATATGTTCGAGAAATTACAGAAAAGATGGGACAACCATATATCAAATGCTTTATATCAGGTTACTTTGCAACTTAACCCCCGTGTGTTCTTTCCAAGCCACGCAGGAATATATATATATATATATATATATATATATATATATATATATATATATATATATATATATATATATATAGGGGACGGGGAGCCTGCACCCGAGGTGCAGCAACAACGCTGCACCTCTCGCTTGTTTACCTACCTAGAAGTTTTGAAATTTGGTTAGGGTGTTGTCTAGGGTAAGATGATCATCCTCACAAATTTTCATCAAATTCCAAAACTTCTAGGAGGGTCAAATGGTCGAAGCAAAATCTGCAGATTTTAACGGTGACTGCGGACGGCTGATTTTGCTACGACCATTTGACCCCTCTAGAAGTTTTGAAATTTGATGAAAATTGGTGAGGATGATCATCTTACCCTAGACAACACCCTCACCAAATTTCATTAAATTCCAAAACTTCTAGGTAGGTAAAACAATGCTTGAGGTGCAGCAACGACGCTCCACCTCAGGTCCAACATCCCCTTTCCCATATATATATATATATATATATATATATATATATATATATATATATATATATATAGAGAGAGAGAGAGAGAGAGGGGGGTGTTATGATGCGGAGTGCGGTGTCGCACCGCTGCCGTCCGATGCACTGCTGCGTGCATCCGATGCATGGAGTGGTGCATCGGACGGCTGAGGACCGCACGAACCACAGATCGCACCTAAGCATTCATATATATATATATATAGTAAACGGGAAATGAGTTGCCAGTCTATTTCGACGAGATGGGCAGCCACCCATTCGAAGCCCTTTAAGAGTTTTAGAATGTGCTGATTTTTTGTGAGCATAAGCACATTATCGTAGATAGAACACCCACAAAAAATCAGCACATTCTAAAACTCTTAAGGGCATCAAATGTTAGAAGTTTTATCGAACGTCCGTTGTCATCATTAATCTTAAATATAACAATTGATGCCCCTATAAGTTTTAGAATGTGCTATTTTTTGTGGGTGTTCTATCTAAGGTAAGGTGCTTACGCCCACAAAAAATCAGCACATTCTAAAACTCCTAGGAGCATCAAATAGGCGGCTGCCCATTTCGTTGAAATAGGCCCAGCATATACCCCATATCCTCTCTCTATACACACACACACACACACACACACACACACACAGGGAAGGAGCTACGTAAGGCCCAGGGGATGCAGTTGCCCCCCTGGATTTTGGGGTTACACCAAAGAGAACAACGACCCTTCAGAAAAGAATCTTTTTTTTTTCGGCAAACAATCCCCACCATGTTCGCACGTCCTCCACTTTTTGTCTCCCCCACCAAGATTACATCAGAGCCATTCAGAAGGTTGATTCACCTGTTGGCTGACTCTGTTTTTTTTTTACAGCATTGAGAGAAAAGAGAAGGATTTTGTTCACCTTCCTAAAAGACTGATGAACGACGCCCCTCGTCTCTCATTGGTCTATTTCAAGGGCTTTTGATCATTTCACCATGATGAATAGCGTGAAATGACAAACAAGCCCTTGAAATGGACCAATGGCAGAGAGGGTGTTGTTCATCACCCTTTTAGGAATGAGTTCAAATCTCCTATAGTTGGTTGCCCCGGTCAGTGGGCCAGGTGTGTATCGCAGCCACATACATCGTCAGTTGGAGTGCGATTCATTTTTGGGTCACCAGCCATCGTGCAGCTGTGATGCACATCGAGCCCACCAACTAGGCCGACAGAGGAGATTTGAAGTATTTAGGAAGTGAACAAAATTGTTCTCATTTAAGGACCGTAAAGATGTGAAGTCGTTGAGTCATCAATCCATTAAATCGGAACTACCAAGATATTAGTGGATTCCTTAAAATTGGGATTATCTATTGCTTAAAATTTTTTGATGGAATTTTGCTTAAATATTTTATACAATATATTAGTGGATTCCTTAATTAAGCATAATACCCGTAACTTTTTTTCAATAATGTGGAGCAGTATAGGTTATTTCGCACCTAGCCCCCCCTAGAATAAACTCCTAGCTCCGCCACTATATATATATATATATATATATATGGGGACGGGGAGCCTGGACCTCAGGTGCAGCATGAATGCTGCACCTGTGCCCTGCCTGCGTGCCACGTGGCCTTCCTCTTCATAAATCAGATCGGAAACCGGACCTCCGAGACCAAATAAACGCGGGGCAAACCGTAGCCGTTCGATTGCCTGGATCCAACGGACGGCATTCCACCCGGTCTCGCTGTTACAATGGTGGCCATAGTAATAGCGAGAATCCGGTCCGAGGGAATCCCATCCGTTCGTTTCAGTCGATCGGGCGGCTGAAAAAAAATTCGCGATTACTGTAGTCGCTACAGTAACCGCGAGATTGCTTTCAGCCGTCCGATCAACAGGATCGGACGGATTGGATTCATTTGGGATTCAATTGACCGTTCGGGTGAATTCAATCCGTTGGATCCATTCGATCGGACGGTTGACAGTATTATCGCGGTTACTGTAGCCACTACAGTAACCGCGAAATTTGTTTCAACCGTCCGATTGCCCGATCCAACGGATGGGATTCCGCTGGACCAAGATGTCGCTGTTACTGTGGCCGCCACAGTAACCGCGAGATCCCGTCCAGGGGAATCCTTCCCGTTGGATCTGGCAATCGGACGGCTACGGTTTGTCCCGCGTTTATTCGGTCGCGGAGGTCCGGTTTCCAATCTGATTTCTGGAGAGGAAGGCCACGTGGCACGCATGCAAGGCACGGGTGCAGCATGAATGCTGCACCTGAGGTCCAGGCTCCCCGTCCCCTAAACAATCAATTTGTGGTGCCATTTTTGACGCAATGATTTTAATCGAAATGCCAAGAGCATAATGTTTTGTCGTGTTCTAAGACATTACCAATGGTCCTAGTTTGGATGAGAAGCTGGATCAAGCTTTCCACATCTTTTTGGACCAATATGGCTAAAACTTTAATGATTTATCACCATTAATCAGTGTATCATGATTGGCGGGTGGTAATGAAAAACCGTAACGGGTTCTGTTTATGATGCAAGATGGATAAAGCGAAACAAAAGATAAAATATAACAATATGTATAGAGAGCAAATTTACAAACATGTTTAGAAATTATAGAAAGAAGATAATTATAGAGAGAACAAGTGGATGTTGTACATATAGTTGGGTTTCTTTGCATCTTAGAAAAGATGATTCCAGCTAGGGATGATAAGGATCGGATATTCTCCGGGTTCAGTATAAGAAGGTTGAAAAATATTATTCGGAGAAATTGTCACTCGGCAGAGGGATATAAAATCCCAAGTACAATTTACCTTGTTATTCATCAGAAATCGAAGCAGGAACAGTTACTGAAAGATGGAACAATATTCATCAAAATCCAGTGCAAACATACCTTTAAAGAGGGATCCACAGCTCCAAGTGCTTAACTTGCACCGTGACTATAACTAACCTTTCCCTATGAATTATCAAGTCACTTTGAGCAGAGTGAAAATTCATGTCAAGTCGGTCCGCTATCTTTAATCGACAATTTCTGACTATATACACTAAATCTAGTATCCTTCATTAATGGGCCAAAGCCCCCTTTTATGTTCAGCAACTTGTCATATGGTATATCTTGACACAACTTATTAACATATAAACCAGTAACAACTAACAAATATACTAGCATATAAAACCAGTAACAAATATCAATTAATTGGTGTTGAGTAATTGTCTCTATGTCCTGGTGAACGAATAGTTACTCACAAACTTACTACAAGTGGAATTTTTAATTGGAGATGACAAACTCTTAGGGGTTGTTTGATTTTACTTATTTCTGGCCCCCAGTCAGCATTTGACTTCTGCGTAAGTTAAACGTCACATGTGACCGAACCCTACAAAACGACTTCTAAGTTCTACGGGAAATCAAAAATAACAAAACCATTTTTTTGCGAAGTAGCACATACCAACTTTTCTGAGAAATAGAAGTTACTAGCAAATATCATGACATAACAGGTTCCTAGTTATCTGTCTACAAGACGTACTTGGCAAGCTAGGCATTGATGACTCATATACACCAGCTTAAGGGGGAGTACCGGAAGTAATAGGTAAGAATGATGGTTTGGGGGTTTGTCCGAAACGGAAGCGGTAGATCCAAATCAAAGCACCCACTCGAACATGAATCAGTTTGGTGGCCGATTTGAACCAAAACACCTCCTCATACCCAAAATATGCTCCAATTGGGATGCGATTAGGCCAAAACAGATGGCTCATCCAAATAGGTAAAAAATCAACCCCATTTGGCTAAATCACGCCTGAATAGGCTGAATCGATCCTGAATCAGTCGAATCAAACCTTAAACAATTGAATCAAACCGAATTAGACAAATCAGGTATGGATTTCATTTTCTAATTCTTTAAGATTTGGGTTGTTAGATACCCTCACGCCCCAAAACCCAGGTTGTAAGGGGAGATCCATAGGGGTATATTACGCGGGTGATGGGTGCCTCCCTCACCGATGCGGGATTGTTCGTCAACACTCCCCCTCACACGAAGCACGCGTGGCAAGGATCCTCCCACGCGGAGCACGTGTGGCAAGGCACGATCGGTGGGAAGCATTCGAAGCAGGAGCAGGAGACGGGTCAGGTTTGATACCATGTTAGATACCCTTATGCCCCAAAACCCGGGTTGTAAGGGGAGATCCACAGGGGGTATATAAAGCACGTGATGGGTGCCTCCCTCACCGATGTGGGACTATTCGTCAACATGGGTGTTGCTATTTGCACCCAACAAATTACCAACATCCCAACTTAACAAATAAAGAAATGTCAGATGTGCCCCCGTACCCAAGCATATGGATATACACACTGCCACCTCCACCGTCGGAGTCGCCGCCTCCTCCCTACTCCGGCTGCCATCATCGTCGTCATCCCTGATGTGTCCATCCCTTCCCTCCTCGTTCTTCCCACTTTGATCACACCGTCGAATCCGCCAATCCCATGCACCTCGTTGCCACCGCCTCATTCCCTTCTCCTCCCTGCTCCATGTCCTCTTTATTCTTTCAGATGCGTTGGCCACTCCTGACCGACATGGTGCGGTCCATGTTGGTTGGGATCAATCGACATGTACCATAGCATGTCGGTCAGGAGCATCCTGCTCCTGACCGCCAACCATGTCAAGCAAGAGCGACTGACTCGTCTACAAGAATAAGGAATAGTACACGGGGGGACGGCGATGAGGAGCATGGGACCGGCAGCTCCGGCAGGACGATCAAAGTAGGGAGGATGAGGAAGAAGGAAAGGAGGAGGCGGTGGCAGAGACGAGGGGTGGAGCGGGTGGAGGACGGGGAGGCAAACCGATCTATGGGATGCACTATCAAAATGGAGGTAATAATAAATATTCAAAAAACGGACTAGTGCATGATATAGGGGTGTGTAATTTTGTGGGTGCAAATAGCAACACCCTAAGATTTTTCTTGAACGACCGGACTGAACCAAACGTATCGGTTTGTGTTTGCTCGATCGGAACCTGAACCTGAGTTCTCAATCCTTGGTAATAATGAACATTGTCACCCATGTCATTTGAGTCATTTTATTCTCACTTGCATGACCCTTGTGCCCAACCTATAATCTAATTGATAATGATATCATTAAGATAAGAAAACAACAAATCTTTTAAATTTAACTATCTAAATCCTACAAAACATGGGATTAGAATCATACATAAATAAGGAGAGGAGCGGAAATATACCAAATAAATGAGAATTAGGATCAACTTTTCAAATTGGATCTAAATCGGCATTAAGATGTGTTATTAAAAAGCAACAAAATGAGAGGATCCTGACCTACTCTCCCAAGGGAAACGGTAAGAGGAGCCCATGATTCCTCTCTAATGGGAGTATCATTTACTCCCCCTCATGTAAATTGTAATCCCTTCTCAATCAAAAAGGCACACAAACAACTTAGTACTTGGAAAAGTATTCATTTCATTTTAATTCCTTTCGTCTACTTTTTTTTTTTTTTGGGTTATTTTGACTTTGCCCCCCAAATTTTGCCCTAAATTAGACTTTACCCCCACATTTTTATTAATTAGACTTTACCCCCCAAAACTAACCGTTTCGTTAGCTCACCATCTTAGAGAAAGGGTGAGCTGACGGAAAAGAAATAAAGTTTTGGGGGTGAGCTGACGGAACAGTTAGTTTTGGGGGGTAAAGTCTAATTAATGAAAATATAGGGGGTAAAGTCTAATTCAAGGCAAAATTTGGGGGGCAACGTCAAAATAACCCCTTTTTTATGTTCAAAGCTAGCACCATTATATTAAGAAATTACGCAAAAATACAAAGAGAAAATTGAACGCTTGAGTGATTTGGAGTTTTATTTCTACCTAAATTGTGTCCCTCAGTGTTAGGCTACAAATCCTAGATGGTTAGGAACAGCCCTACTTAGGTTGATGTAAGGATGGGTCTTCACTCCTTTGTAATCAGTTCATTATTTAGTAGAATTATCACTTACAAGAATTCAACCATTGTTGACTGCCTTTTAGAAAATCCAAATTATTTTTTTTCCCACTTTCGCCCTTCTCTTCTCTGATGCAGATGGCACGTCGACTGAACCCTACCAATTGGATATTCCCTCTATGTCAATTGTCCATACAACATATCAATCCATGCATAATTGAAAAATAAATAGCTTTTTGTTTTTTGGAGCAATAAAACAATTTTTTTCGGTATGTCTTGATTATTGATACAGTTAACAGGCATTGTTTGTGGGAATGGGATCTGGAGCCAGGCCTTGCAAGCTAATCAATTTCAAGAAAATGACGGCATTAAGGCCAATGGAGATTTCAGAATCAAAATTCAGATGGCCTATTGTTCCTTGTTTCTAAACATAAAGTCTCTCCGTAAATGTTCGTCTTACGATTGACATCATTCATAATGCTCTTGCTATTGGTACAAATAATAACGGATTCTCACTAATAATCTGAATTAAACATCCGAATCAGCTAGTCTCTCACCTTTGAGCTTCTCAAAGATCCATTTCGCCTTCTCCTCCACGGTATTTGAGAAACGCTGCCAAGCATGAGCACCATTTTCAATAAAAGGTGTGAACTTATATAGTGAATTTAGAGCCAAGAAAAGAAGTAAAAAAAAGAACTCTGATACATCATAAAGAACAACAGATCAAGAACCACCCAGTACAAATCAGAACCACGAAGCTAAGGCTGCCCTGAATCTCGATCCAGAGAACGGCATTCAGAGCATTACCTCAAATCGATCAAGAATCACCATTCAAAGCATTACCTAACACCAAATGAAGAAGTAGATCCATAAAAACCAAAAGGGATATAACCCCTTTGATTGTTTCCATCACAACCCATCGTCCCTACTCTCTTAATTTTCGGAAATTCACCGATTGTGAAGAAAAAGATGCAAGAAAAGATTGAAAACCCAAGTGGGTTGCGCTGAATCCATCCGCAATGTTCGAGATGGGGGCTGGAAAGATCAACCGAAGTACATGTTGCAGCAGTAATGCATAGAAAAAAAAGGGGTGAAATCCCAAAAAAGGGTTTTTTTTTTCTTCTTTCTTCGATTCTTTTGGTTTCTTCAACTCACAGAGAGATCTTCGCCGATGGAGGAGATCTCCTCCTTGGCTTTCTTCGATATCCAAAAGCTCCCCACTTTCGTCAGTGCTTTCTCCATCTCCAACCACCCTTTCAGAGAGAGGAAAGGAAGGGCGTCCCCTCGCTTTCTCTCTCTCTCTCTCTCTCTCTACTGAAACGCGGATGCCTGCAGGAACAGAGTATAAAGCGGCGCTCACCTCGAAAAAATGGGGGGAAACAGTGACACTGCACCTATCAGGAGATAATCACTGTTTCACTGGTAGCACAAAACAGCTTATTTCAACGAATCATGCAATGACACGTACCCTATTGGAATAAGTTCGAATCGATGTGCCCACCATGCGACACGCTCATCTGGACCACATAGACTCGAATCCAAAGTAAGGGTGTCGGTCATACGATTTTCCAAAAATAAAAGTTTAGGGTGTTGCACCTAGGGGTGTGCAGGATCCAAACCAAACCGACCAAACCGACCGAACCAAACCAAACCGACCGAATTTGATCGGTTTCGACACACTCAACGGATCGGATTGGATCAGGATTTCTCAAAACCGATATGATTGGATCGGTTATCGGATTTATCAATTAAAAACCGACCTAAACCGAACCGAACCGAACCGGACTCCGGTTTATAATTTACTAATTTAGTGGTAACTGTTGTGAACTTTTGTTTAATTGTTAAAATTGTACTTTGTAGTTTTTAATATTTGATGGATATGAATATTATGGACATAATGGTATTGTTGTTGATAACTTAGTATTTTGGTAAGTAATGTAGTATCATTATATAATTTTTGAAATAATCATTTTAAAGTTGAAACTATGTCCAAATAAAAAAAAAAGAAGTAAGCATATGGGCCAAAGCCCAAACCGACCATCCAATCCAATCCAAACCGACTTTAATTGGATTGGATTGGATTGGATTCCAGTCTCAATCGGTTTGGATCGGATTGCAAATTCTCAAAACCGACCTAGGTTGGATCGGTTTGGGTTTTGCCTAAATAGGTCGGTTTCGAACCGATGCACACCCCTAGTTGCACCCATACGAACATGATTCCGCTATTGACAACCCACACTTTCTCCTAAGACAACCCCATCTTAAAAAATAAAATGCCCCTTTGTGATCCAGCCCTACCCTATGGATAGGGGTGGGACTTGGACGGGTTGAAGGGCTGAAGGGTCTGCCCATGCCCAACCCGACTTGCACAAACCCTAACTCATTTTGCCCGTGGAACCTGGGTAAACCGTGGAAGCCCAACTCGTGTTTGCCCATTCTAGTTGCTCGAGTTGCCCAATTTGCAAAATAATGGCCGGGTTGGACGGGTTGCCCAATTAGAAATGCTTGTGCACATAAATAAATGAAAAAAAAAAACCAACAGATTTTTGAATTGCATAAAAAAATTCTTTGATTTGCATAACGAAAACATAAAGTCCAACTCATATCCTCACATATTTCAAACGAATTCTTAACATTCACCATCAAACAAATAGTCTTTGATTTCCATAAAAAAAACTACCAAAGCATTCAACCTTAGTGCGTCACTTCCTCGGGTTGGGAAGATCGGTGCCCAAACCCGTCCAATTTAAAATCGGGTTGATCTTTTTTTGTCCAAACCCATCCAAGTTTTTAGCTAGCTTTACCTATGTTTGTCCATTGTTCAAGTTGGGCGGGTCGGGTTCAGGTCAGACCAGCTCAAGTCCCACCCCTACCTATGGATAAGGGCAACCCATGCCCAACACCATTCGCCTCCTCCATCTTCATCCCGTCGATGCCGCCCCTCCTTGTGGAATCCATGCCCTTGACTTCGCCTCCTACTGCCTCCTCCGTCTCCTCCCCATGGAAAATAAAACACTCGGCCATTATATATTGAGTGCTTCTTGACACATTCAACCATAGATGATCGAACGGATCCACAGGACATTCAACCATTGGAGGCTAAATCCACATCAATGGTCGAATGTTCTACGGATGTACTCAAACTCCAATGGCCCGATACATTAAAGAGCACTCGGCCATTAATGATCAAGAGCACTATTTTCAAAGGGAGATAAGAAGGTGGATGAAGAAGGAGACAACTATGGTGCGTCAGATGGGATTGTCGGTGGCGTGCACAAAAGAGGAAGGAGAGAGAAAAGGTTACCCTAGGTAAACCAAAGGCTACCTTTAGTCTTCAGCCTCCCAATACTAAATGTTCCCCCAATTTATCTTTGAAAAAAAAAGACACTTATTTGTTTTTTTGGCTTCGTGTCTAAGTGCACCAACCTCTGTCAATGGTTTTCGTATAGCTCGTAGTCACCACCGTCGTTGTCAATTCAGGCAGTAGTTATTGACATGTATTTGGGCTATGATATTCAACACAAAGGAATGAGGAAGAAAAAAAGAATGGGAGGTGGTAGAGTCGGTGACCTGTGACCTACACAGGAACCAGCGGCATCAATGACTTGCAGCTAACCAACAAGGTTGGCGATGACGATTTGCAGAGGCACCTATGAGCAAGGGAGGAAGGAGAGAGCGAAAAGATTCTTTGGTGCACTCATTTGTGGGGGCACTTATTGTATTTGGGGTGCAAATAACAACATTCTTTAACATAATCTTGTAGGATAAACACAGTTGAGTGACTCCTCCCCTAGGCCTGTCAATCTGGTCCTTTGGAGAGGGTACCCGGCCCGGCCCTCCAAAGTCCTCTAAAGCTCTGCCTGCCAAGGGCCTAAGGGTCAGGCCGAGCCCAGTTTTTATAAGCCCTCCAAGATGAGGGTCGAGTCAAGGAAACCCATGGCCCAGCCTTGCCCTCCGCATACATAATATATATATATATATATATATATATATATATATATATATATATATATATATATATATATATATATATATATATATATATATATATATATATATATATATATATATATATATATATATATATATATAATACTTATTAACGGTCTAAATCAATGGCTAAATGAGACTAATTAGTAATTAATCGGTCACTCACTGTAATACTATAGAAATTGGAGTTATCAAGAATGGGTATATTAGTATTAGAAGTATTATATGACTCATAAGACTTATAGTACTTTTTAAACTGTATTATCAGTCTCAAGCACGAATAAATGAGTGCGGTTTCAAATGAATGCCAAAAACGTAAAGGTACTGGCATAAGAGTAGTGTAGGGAGAAAAAAAAGGTTTAACCCTTCAATAACGACCCAACTGAATAAATAGATATGTCGATAACCCTTATCTTAGTGATATCAACTTGGTTCTTGATCGGTCCTGTACCAGTCCTGGTCCTTGAAGGGTCGAACTAGGGCCTATCATTTTCTGGTCCTTGAAGGGTCGAGCTAGGGCCTATCATTTTCTGGTCCTTGAAGGGTCGAGCTAGGGCCTATCATTTTCTGGTCCTGAAGCGCTAGGGCCTACCTCCTAAAACAAAAAATCAGGTCCTATTTGAGCCCAACTTTGTCCTGGCCTTGCTGTTTGACATGCCTATCCTCTCCCGTTATCCCATTGGTTTTTTTTTTTTATAGTAGGATGTAGACCAAATGGTGATCAATGGACCTGATTACTGTTTTTATCAGGGACTCCATTCATACTTTTATCCCATTGGCCCCTTAATCAACTTCTTTAAGACTTTTATGATGTGCACATAGTTTAAGTCAGGACACATATCAACGGCTACCGGATCGATGGGAGGAGTCAGACTCGATGTAGTTGTTAAGTACAAATATGATTCAAATCATCAATCAATCAATCAAATTTATCCCATTGGCCCCTTAATCAACCTCTTAATGAAATTTGATTTCTCTATCTTCGTGGTTGATAACCACTCATTGGGTGACCTCACGGCCATATCCATATGATATGTGTGCGTGTGTGTGTGTGTGTGTGTGAGAGGGGGGGGGGGGGGGGGGGGGGTCAGTGGGCCCAGAGTTTATCATAATAGCATGCACATGACGGGAGTGGATTCACTTTTGGGTCGCCTGTCATTGTATGGTTGTGATGCACGCTGGAAGCATAGGACTTGGAAGAGATCTGAACTCAAAGATCTTAGGGTACTCTCAACATATAGTCACAATATGATATTTTTTGTGATTGAAAGGAATTTATGAATGCGAAAAAAAGCGATTCTATCTCATACATAAAAAGTAACAGTTCGATAAAAAAAAGTAACTATTTTTTTGATTGATATTATTTTTTAATAAAAATATATAGAAAATCTTTCAGATTATTTTGTGATTTTAAATTGACGGTCTGAATAGTTTCAAATTGTTTTTTTGGGCAAGAAAATGTTTGGATTCAGTTGGTTGCAGGAAATATATGTTTGATGAATTTCGATCAGGTATTGTTGTCATTTTTTTCTTTTTGAATCGGTGAGATTTCGGGAAGGACCCGATGTACTACGGGACTTATTGCAAATAAGTGCTTTTTCAAGGGGCACGAAGGATCAAGATAGGTTATGGTTGAAACTGAATCACAGTCGTCCGTTAACGTTACACTCACCCCGATCGGTGAATCACACTCGATCCCAAATGTCAGGCAAAAAAACGATAGTCAACCCCAAATGAACAGCTATGATTATAACATATTTGTAACAACAAAGGATCCGTGCTTTTTTCAATGACCTATCACTTTGTCCCCCCTTAGTTTTGTCAAGAACCTAAACTTATTTTTTAAAAAATAATGGTTCCACTACGGTACCGAATGAAAAAAAATTTGGTACCACACCAAACTCATCACCATCATCCATCTCATTTTCCATGCATCGGAGTGGTGGGTGTATTATTCTAGAGGGCATGGGATAAATCCTAGGAAGATACCTTAGATCCACCATAGGGCCATCGGATGGTCCTTATGAATATCGGCACGCTACCTTAGTCTGTACCATAGAAGCTACCATAGTCCGTACCATAGAATTTCCCAAAAAATAAACAATAGTTTATTGCACTACTTGTTGGGTGTGTGTTTTAAAACCACACAAAGGAATGGGCTTTTAGTCCCATATCGGTAAGGGGAAAAATCCCCTACCAACTTAAATAGGATTGCCCACTTCCCCCCACTAGACATCACACTAGAGGAGGGGCTCCACTAGCTCACACACGCGCGCGCGTGCGTGCCGTGCCGAGCCGGGCCGGGCATGGGCATGGGCGGCGCGTGTGTGTGCGCCCGCGGACCCGGACACGATAGCACCTCCGAAATGGGCTGGTCCGCACCTGCCCTATTTTTGCTTTTTGCTTTTAAGTCCTCCACTATTTATTATTTACCATTTGGGACACTAGCCGTTACGCGAGAAGCGCTGCATGCTAGCCGTTACGTACAGGCTCGCTGCGAGCTGTAACGTGCGAGGTTAATGGGCTTAATCGCAGCTCATTAACCGCTCCCCTCTTTCAGCCTCCCATTAACAGCCCGAGGCCTATATAAGGCCCGGTGCAGCTATGGGATTTACACACTCCGAAAATCGGAATTCCTCCCTTCTTACTGCCTCTCTCTCTTTCATTCTCTCGTCGTGGTGCTGTGGTGCTGCCACTTTGCTCCGAAGAGACTCCCTCTCTCGGACCAAAGCTCTGCTGCGGTGCTGCCTCCCCGATTCGAGAAGATCGTCATCCGAGTCGCTGGGTTCCTGAAAGTTCACGAGGTTCGCAATACCTTCTTGAAGTCGTGCCGACGAGAAGGAGGTCACCTGACCGGGGTCGTCATATCTCCGAGAACCATTGCCACGAGACCCGCACGAGGGGGGCAATAAGTTTCTTGGGACAGTGCCTAGCACGTTTCGACCACAGGCCAGAGTTTCTAACTCTACTCTTGTCCTATCCTTTCTAATTAATCAATTTGCATCTAATAGAGAAACCTAAATAATTAGAGATAGATTATTTCTCTCTTTTAGAAAAGTTCGGCAAGGTGAATGACGGTTCCATAGAACCCGCTCTGCCTTGGCAAACAATTTCTAAAAGAAATTTGTGATATGCCTTTGCTTGCAAATATTATAATTGCTAAAATTATTTAATATTAAGAATTTGATTCTAAATTTGTTAGTATAGAACGGTTACATTTCCAACAATCCAAGAAACTTATTGTAATTTAATCGTTCATAAGTTATTTTCTTTGCAACGTGCTCACTAAGTTAGCCTACGTGATCATCTATTAGTCTTTATTTCGTGCTACCTATTAGTTGCTACTAATTACAAAACTATTTTCTACAAAAGTAAATTAGAAGCATAGATTATAGAAAAGACTAAAAGTCGTCATTGAAATATTCCACTACCTACGGTGTCTAGAAAGGCTTGTCAAACCGGCATTAAATTGCCCAAGGTAGCTTGGTATTTGAGCGAGCCTAGTGCTCCACCTCCTACCTGGAGCCCATCTGGCCGTTAGGATTTGGAAGTTTTATTTGGACTTCTAAAAGTCGAATCTATCTAGGTGTACTTTAAAATTGACAAAACTTATTTTTCAATCCACAGATTACAACTCCTAATTTTGGTCCGAAATGGCCTCACCAAACCGTGAAACCCTTAGTGCCAAACCCGAGAAGTTTGACGGGTCGAACTTCAAGAGGTGGCAAAACCAGATGCGATTCTGGCTAACCACACTTGGGTTACTGTCAGCCATAGGTGAAACCGCACCAGGAGTCTCTAACGGGTCTAGTCAAACTCGTCGTACCCGAGCCTCCACTTCTCAACCTGAATCTGAACCAACTTCTAGCATTCCCACTAGAACCCCAGAAGAAATCAACTACCATGGCCTTCATAGGATCCTAGGGGCCTTATCTGATAGGTTATATGATATTTACTATACCATTCAAAACCCTAAGGACCTATGGGATACCCTAGAGCGTAAGTATGGCCTAGATGATGCTGGAGTAAAACGCTTCAAAGCATCTGACTTCAACAGCTTCAAAATGGTTGACTCTAAACCCATGAATGATCAGATTCATGAGTTTGAAAACCTAGTCCAACACCTAAAGACGAATGGTTCCACTCTTGATGAAACCTTCCAAATAGCTTGCCTTATAGATAAACTACCTGCTTCTTGGTCTGAATTCTCTAAGCACCTAAGTCATACCCAAGGTAACCTAACCCTAACTCAAGTTCTAAACTCTATTAGAATTGAGGAGCAACATAGGCTCAGGGAAAAGGGATCCTCTGAATCCAAACCCAAGGTCAACAACGTAGAGGGTCAACCGTCTAAGCCATTCCAAAAACCTAGACATAAGTTCCAGAAGAAACCCTTCCACCCTAAGCCTAAGCCATATACCAAGAAGCCATACCATAGCAACCATAACCCAAACCATCCCAAGGACCAAAAAAAGGAAGGAGTGCGTTGCTGCTACGTCTGCGGTCGGACCAATCACATGGCCAACCAATGCTTCTATAAGAAGACAGCACCACCTCCAAATCCAAGAAGAAATGGTCCAACGCCACCCGGCTCTCAAGTCAACATGGTGACCTCTGGAGATGGCTCTTCTGGGACCGCTTTCAGGTCTGTTCTCTTCACCCCTGAAGTTAACATGACCTTTCAAGCATTTGATTGGTGGATTGACACAGGAGCTAACATTCATGTTTGCTCTGATCAATCTTTGTTTTCCACCTATCAGGTCTCAGGTGGAGGAGCTGTAAGCATGGGAAACAATGCTGAGGCTCGTGTGCTAGGGATAGGACGGATCGACCTGAAGCTGACGTCGGAGAAGACCCTGACCCTGCGCGGAGTCCACCACGTTCCAGAGATTAGGAGGAATTTAATTAGTGGGTCCTTATTAGTCCAACAGGGCTATAAGCTTGTATTTGAGTCCAATAAGGTTGTAATCACCAAAGGAATGAATTTTATTGGAAAAGGATTTCTTTGTGATGGTTTGTTTAAATTGAATGTATTCAATCCTTCTTCTACTATTTTAAATGTTGAGTCTTCGGTCACTTGGCACCAAAGACTAGGTCATGTAAATTATAATTCAATTAAGAAACTCATGACCCTAAATATCATTCCCAAATCCGATACTAGGCTAGGAATCTCGACAAGTGCGAGATATGTGTAGAAGCCAAACAACCTAAGAAATCTTTTAAAACCATCGATCGAGACTCCCATATACTTGAATTAATTCACAGCGATGTCTGTGATTCTGGGAGAACCTCGAGAGGTGGCAATAGATATTTTGTAACGTTCATAGATGTCGCTTCAAAATATTGCCACCTATACCTTATTAAAACTAAGGATGAAGTACTCAGTAAATTTAAAATTTACAGAGCTCTGGTTGAAAACCAATTAGACGAAACCATTAAGATCCTTAGGTCAGACCGAGGAGGGGAGTACACCTCAAATGAGTTAAGTGAGTACTGTGATGACTATGGAATACTCCATGAAGTCACAGCTCCTTACACTCCCCAATCCAACGGTGTAGCGGAGAGGAAAAACAGAACCCTAATGAACATGGTCAATTCCATGTTACTATGCTCTGGAGTGCCAGAGAACTTGTGGGGGGAAGCCCTAATGACAGCTTGTTTTATCCTTAACCGCATTCCATTCAAACATAATGACTTGACCCCATACGAAGTATGGAAACATAGAAAACCTAACTTAGAATACTTAAAAGTGTGGGGGTGCCTAGCTAAGGTAAAAATCCCTGATAACAAAAGGAAGAAGATAGGACCTAAGACTGTAGATGCCATCTTTATTGGCTACGCTTCAGACAGTAACGCTAATCGTTTTTTAGTGTTTAACTCTGAAATAAGCAAAATAGCCAATAACACCATAATCGAAGCAAGAGATGTCTCATACTTCGAAAACATCTTTCCTTATAAGACTAGGATCAACACTAGGATTAATACCAATAACCAGGCCTCCAGTTCTAATCAGGTGACTCAGATCGAACCTGAAGAACCTGAAAACCAAACTGAACCGGTAACCCAAACCGAACCTAGGAGGAGTAAACGTGCCCGTGTAGAGAAAGTCTTTGATGACTTCTATGCACTTATGGTGGAGAACTCCCCCTCCACCTATACAGATGCAATGAAGTCCATAGACTCACCTTTTTGGAAAGAAGCCATAGATAACGAGATCCAATCCATACTTCAAAACCATACCTGGGAACTCACCAATTTACCTCCCGGTTGTAAAACCATAGGATGTAAATGGGTGTTTAAGAAAAAGCTTAGGCCCGACGGTACCATAGATAAATTTAAGGCACGACTTGTAGCCAAGGGCTTTACCCAAAAACCTGGGGTAGACTACTTTGATGTCTACTCACCTGTCGCTAGGATAACCACGATTAGGATCCTCATCGCCTTAGCTTCAATCTATAAGCTAGTCATACATCAAATGGATGTTAAGACTGCTTTCTTGAATGACGACCTTAATGAGGAAATTTACATGGACCAACCCGAGGGATTTACTGCACCTGGACAAGAAGGAAAGGTGTGTAAGTTAATTCGATCCCTCTATGGTCTTAAACAAGCCCCAAAACAATGGCACATGAAATTCGATGAAGTTATCTTATCCTATGGATTTGATATCAACACAACGGATGAATGTGTATACCATAAAGTAGATGGTAATAATGTTGTCATCTTATGTTTGTATGTTGATGATATTCTGATATTCGGTTCAAACATACAAATCATAAATGATATCAAACACTTTTTATCCCAAAACTTTGACATGAAAGATTTAGGACAAGCCGACGTTATTTTGAACACTAAGATCATTAGGAAGAACAATGGTTTAGTATTATCCCAATCCCACTATATCGAGAAAATCCTTAGGAAATTTTACGACCCCGATTGCCAACCAGTATCCACACCATATGATCCAAATACCCATCTAACAAAGAATACTGGACTTCCTAGACTACAGAGCGAGTATGCTCAAATCATAGGATCGCTAGGTTCTCTAGCAAACTATACTCGACCCGATATCGCTTACGCGGTAAATACACTTAGTCGTTATACGTCTAACCCGAATTTGTCCCATTGGAATGCGTTAGAAAGAATTTTTAGATATCTTAAGGGAACCATATCATACGGTCTCCACTATAGTGGATATCCAGCTGTATTAGAGGGATACTCTGATGCTAACTGGATTAGTGACTCAATAGATATTAAGTCCACAACCGGATATGTATTCCTACTAGGAGGTGGAGCCATATCTTGGAAATCCACCAAACAGACTGTTATAGCTAGGAGTACCATGGAATCAGAAATGATAGCGCTAGATACCACTAGCACAGAAGCAGAATGGCTTCGAGATCTTCTATATGAGATCCCATTGATAGAAAAGCCTTTACCGGCTATATCTATCCATTGTGATTGTCGATCAGCTATTGATAAATGTAATCAAGAAAATGCTGACGTGAAAA
Source organism: Chamaelirium japonicum (assembly GCA_947650365.1). NCBI lineage: Eukaryota > Viridiplantae > Streptophyta > Magnoliopsida > Liliales > Melanthiaceae > Chamaelirium > Chamaelirium japonicum. Next base: position 33,132,516 of record OX393557.1, on the reverse strand, counting down.
TAAATCGACATCTGAAAGTGAGACATAGATCTCTCAGATATAAGATGAAAAATCAAATAATTGCCCTAGACTTTGTTAGATCCGAAAAGAATTTGGCGGATCATCTAACTAAGGGCCTATCTAGGACAGTGGTCTTAGAATCGTCGAGGGGGATGGGATTAAGCCCATAAGAAAAATCACCGCAGTAGGAACCCAACCTCACGAAGGTTCAATGGGTAGAAACAAACTGTAGTAGTGATTGAAAATAAGGAGCACTGAATAAATGCTCCCGTCCCTATGACGTCAGTGCTTATTAAAAGCAAGGGGTAGGATGAGTTTACAACTCTTAATAAGTCCAAGACCCATGAGGCGGGGTGTCGCCTTGCTCACACCCCTATTAGGACTTACCTATATGTATGTCGTTGTGAGGCCGCAACTCTGGGACCAGGGCTGCTCCCTAGAAACATACAAGAAAAGATATCTGCGCAAGGCCATTAATAGCGCAACCCGCTTAGAACCATCGAAAACTGTACTACGTGTACTACTTGTAGAAATCCGATAAATGAGACTGGTTCAAGGCGTAGTCCACCAAGTCCTCACGGATGTATACAACTGTACTAAGTGGAGGTTCAAACCGGAAGGTACCTACACCTACTGCGTAGTATAAGGAATCCAGCAAAGTCCTTTTACTTTACATTTTGAATTTTTTAATTATTTAATATTTAGTGGTTTTAAACACATGTGGGGGATTGTTGGGTGTGTGTTTTAAAACCACACAAAGGAATGGGCTTTTAGTCCCATATCGGTAAGGGGAAAAATCCCCTACCAACTTAAATAGGATTGCCCACTTCCCCCCACTAGACATCACACTAGAGGAGGGGCTCCACTAGCTCACACACGCGCGCGCGTGCGTGCCGTGCCAAGCTGAGCCGGGCCGGGCATGGGCATGGGCGGCGCGTGTGTGTGCGCCCGCGGACCCGGACACGATAACACCTTCGAAATGGGCTGGTCCGCACCTACCCTATTTTTGCTTTTTGCTTTTAAGTCCTCCACTATTTATTATTTACCATTTGGGACACTAGCCGTTACGCGAGAAGCGCTGCATGCTAGCCGTTACGTACAGGCTCGCTGCGAGCTGTAACGTGCGAGGTTAATGGGCTTAATCGCAGCCCATTAACCGCTCCCCTCTTTCAGCCTCCCATTAACAGCCCGAGGCCTATATAAGGCCCGGTGCAGCTATGGGATTTACACACTCCGAAAATCGGAATTCCTCCCTTCTTACTGCCTCTCTCTCTTTCATTCTCTCGTCGTGGTGCTGTGGTGCTGCCACTTTGCTCCGAAGAGACTCCCTCTCTCGGACCAAAGCTCTGCTGCGGTGCTGCCTCCCCGATTCGAGAAGATCGTCATCCGAGTCGCTGGGTTCCTGAAAGTTCACGAGGTTCGCAATACCTTCTTGAAGTCGTGCCGACGAGAAGGAGGTCGCCTGACCGGGGTCGTCATATCTCCGAGAACCATTGCCACGAGACCCGCACGAGGGGGGCAATAAGTTTCTTGGGACAGTGCCTAGCACGTTTCGACCACAGGCCAGAGTTTCTAACTCTACTCTTGTCCTATCCTTTCTAATTAATCAATTTGCATCTAATAGAGAAACCTAAATAATTAGAGATAGATTATTTCTCTCTTTTAGAAAAGTTCGGCAAGGTGAATGACGGTTCCATAGAACCCGCTCTGCCTTGGCAAACAATTTCTAAAAGAAATTTGTGATATGCCTTTGCTTGCAAATATTATAATTGCTAAAATTATTTAATATTAAGAATTTGATTCTAAATTTGTTAGTATAGAACGGTTACATTTCCAACACTACTTTCTTATGCTTCTTCGTTAGGGATGGTAACAGTGCGGTTTCGGTGCGGTTTTGGGCAAAACCGAAATCACATCGCAACACCGAACCACCACACCGAAACCGCACCGCACCACGACAGTGTACCATTATGTAAAACCAAAACCGCACCATACGGTGCGGTGCGGTCTACCGCGGTTTATCACTAAATGGTTCAAAATGGTACGATTTTATACGGTTTTGGTCAAAACCAAAACCACACCACTACACCGAAACTGAAGACTGAAACCGCACCGTACCGCACCGCAACGGTTTTATATTTTGGCAAACCAAAACCGTACTATACAGTACGGTTTTCGATTTTAAACCGTAATATTACCATCCCTGTTCCTCGTCCATTAAACACATGTGTACGTAGCCTTGGGTTGATGGACGTTTGGTCCCCAAGTCTGTTAAGCGTGAAGGTTCCATTAGTACATCCAAAGGCTCACAAAATTGGACGGCAAATCGAGTTTTGTCTTTACATCGCCCATGATTGGGATGGGCATGTTGGTCCAATCAATTAAGGAGATTGGGCTGCAAACAGAGTTCCCTCTACACAGCAATGCCATTCGGCCATCCTGTTGTCCACCCACATCGGGCCATCCTGATGTGGCACCTGATCATAGCCGTTCCTTTGCCTGCTAGTCTAACGGGTTGCTAGTCATACCCTCGGCCCGACTAGCAATTAAAGGAATGCCTTTGATCAGGTACCACAGCAGAATGACCAATCTAGATGGAAAATTTAATAAAAGTCAATTTAGTACACGGTATTAATGATATGGGCGTAAGGGCATATTGATACATTTTGTAGGGCCAGAATGGGAAGTGCAAGACTACAACACTTACTTCCTAGCTTACTTTTGTTTCAATGACATCGGATCCAAATATGGGATATATGTACAATATATATATGTCAAGCTGTTTTACCTACACAAGTTAGAGGGACAATCGGGTTTCAGGTTTCAGATATGGGTATCGATGTACCGATACCCATACTCAAATCTGAAAGTTAATCGGGTAGAGTTTCTATATCCATACCTTACCCAAGCATTGTAAAAACTTTGTACAACCCATATCCATTTTAGAGAGTACCCATACTCGTACCCGACATTTCAAGTCGAGGTCGGGTCACAAGTTAGAGGGGCAATTGGGCTTCGGGTATGGGTATTGTGGTATCTATACCCATACCCGAAAGTTAATCCGGTAGAGTTCCTATGCCCATACCCTACCCAAACATTTCCCTTAATGTTGTTTTAAAATATAGGATTGAGAAGGAAAAAATGAGAAACAAAATGTAAAATGAAGGAAGAATGGGTTAGTGGGAACGCCATTCCCATTATAGCCCTTGTTTTTTTAATGGATAAATAGGATTCAGTTGATTAGTGACAAAGAAGAGAAGGGCAAAATGGGAAACAAAATATAGGATGGAGGGAAGAATGGGTTAGTGGGATTGTTATTTCCATAATAGCCCTTGATTTTTTAAATAGATAAATAAGACTCAATTGATTAGTAGCAAAAGCGTAATATTTTTGGATGGTATTTGTGATTTGTGTAGCGATAAAATGGTAAGGGCAAAAATGAAATATTATGATCCGTGCCCTTGTGTTTGTTTTCATGACATAGGATTCAAAATACTGGGTATGAATTAATATATAAGGTGAAGGGTAAAATGAACACATGCAAAAGGATGGAAGGATGTAAGGATCCAAAAGTGCAAAAGGGGGGGGAGGGGGTATGCATATATGTCAAACTGTATTATCTACCCAAGCCTTGTAAAACCCAAACCCATATTTGAAAGTACATTTGTACCCATAACAGTATCCGATGTTTCGGGTCGGGATCAGGTCACAAGTTAGGGGCGCAATTAGGTTTCGGGTATGGGTATAGGGGTATCCATACCCACACCCGAAAGTTAATCGGTAGAGTTCCTATGTCCATACCCTACCCAAACTTTCCTTGGTATTGTTTTAAAACATAGGATTGATAAGGATAAAATGGAAAACAAAATATAGGATATAAAGAAGAATGTCAGTGGACTGGCCTTTCCATTATAGCCCTTGTTTTTTTAATGGACAAATAAGATTCAATTGATTAGTTACAAAGAAGATAATAACAAAATTGAAGAGAAAAGTAGGATAGAAGGAAGAATGGGTTAGTGTGATTACTATTTTCATAATAGTCCTTGATTTTTTTAAATGGATAAATAAGAATCAATTGATTAGTGGCAAAAGAGTAATATTATAGGATGGTATTTATAATTTATATAGAGATAAAATGAAAAGAAAAAAAGAAAGCATATTACAGTACTAGCCCTTGAATTTGTTTTCATGACATAGGATTCTAAATATTGGATATGGATTAATCCATACGACGAAGAATACAATGGGAACATTCAAGACATAGGATGTAAGGACCCAAAACATGTGTGCCCTTAGTTGCAGTTCAAAATCCCCTCGAGTCGGTTGGACCCGTCGGTAGGCCTGGTGCACATCGCAGTCCCAGACGCTCGGCTGAAGTGCATTCACTTTTGGGTCATCAGCCATCGTGCGGCTGTGATGCACACCGGGACCCACCAACTCGCTGGCCATCGTGTGGCTGTCATGCGCACCGGGACCCTGATCGGGACCCACCGGACTCCATTAATTGTCACCTGATTAGGTGAGCTCAATGGTGAGACGGACAGCTCAGCTCAGCTCAGCCAAATCGGGTGCCTTAGCTGTCACGAACCGTCGTCAAGCCGGGTCACATGGGCTGAGCCATGTGGGGGGAGCGACCTTACCGTCAACGTTCTCTCTTACTCTGTCCACACCTTCTCCTTAAAAACACCTAAAGCACGAGGTCTTACCAGCTTCCTAAATCGGCTCCTCTCGAGTTAATACTTTATTCCTTCGACTCGGATGCGCGGCCGCGCACGTGTTTCAACGGTAAAATTTTAGAATTCGTGGTGCCATTGAAGCTCGAGTGCTATGCACCCTAGCTTGACTCGAAGAAAGTACTGCCTCGAGAAAGAGAACGATTTTGCTCCAACATTCTTAAAGAGGTTGGAGCATCCCGCTCTCTCTCATGGGTCCATATCGAGGGCCCTTGGCCATTTCACCATGATAAAAGTATGACATGATAAACATATCCTTGAAATGGATCGATGAGAGAGAGCGGGATGCTCCGACCTCTTTAAAGAGATTGGAACAAAATCGTACTCCTCGAAGAGCCGATTCCCAAAGACGATTGACAAACCAATGGCTTTGATGAGCAAGAATCACAAGTGATGGGCGCCACCATAGAGCGCTCACTCCGGTTGTTTGGCTTGAGTAAAAATGAAAAATATGCGTAATCATCCTCTACTCCTATATCAAATTTATGGTCTTAGGGAAAAACTATATGATCGTCCGGAACGTCTGATCTTCTCTCCTTAAATGATCGCCTTAATGATACTTCTTCTTGATGATATCGCTTAGATTCTTTCGTACTAGTAGGAGCCACATCTGTATCAGATACAATGCCAACTGTGTTCACTTTGCCTTGTGAATGGCAACATATTCTTTTCCAAAGATAAAATCCCTAGTTATGAACCCAACTACTTTCAATATCCTCAATAAATTTGATATTAGCCGTCTTAATTATAATATTTATCGATCAGCAAAATAATCCAAAACATCATGACCTTTCAGAGTACCCTACAAAGTAGCAACGAACAATTCTAGCGTGTATTTTCTTTTCATTCAGCCTATATATAATTCCAAGCCTCAGCCGGACATCCATAGGTATTAAGATCCCGATTCTAGATATTCTTCCAGTTCAGAAATTGTATGGGCTCTTAGAAGCCTCTTTGTTGGACACCATATTAAGTATGTAAATCATGGTTGATAGAGATCCCTTACACCCAAAAACTAGCTGTTGAGTGGAGGGACTACCAGGTATAAGAGGAGAAGCCTTGGTCCCATTCCAACTGATGTGGGACTATTCGTCAACAATGGTCATTTAGATTCACCCCAAAATGATTCTGGTAACGTAAAACAATAAATCATACTATTAAATCAATATCCTTTATGATGCAATTTCGTCTCTCAAATACATCATTTTCCAGTGGTATGTGACTCTGCTATGGTGTATTAAGGAACGATGTCTTGAACAATCTTAGAGAAATCTCACGGGATTGGTGTATCCATCCGATCAATGTTAGATGCCCTCTCGTCCCAAAACCCGGGTTGTAAGGTGCGGTCCACAGAAGATATATGAGAGACAAGCTATGGATTCAGAGAGAATACTTTTTGTATTGAATATCACATTACATAACACTACCTCTCCTCATACAAGAAAAAAACCCACACTATATATTCCAATACTGCAGACCATATATGTGGGACTAAACTATGACTACATCTAACACATCTATGTATACTTAGAAGAAATTTCGAAAGCTAGTGCTTTGAATCATGAATGTGCAAATTCTTATTCTTGATTAAAAATAAAACTAATCGCAGAAATAACAATTTCATAATAACCTAATGGGTGCAGTGCTTTTTTCTGCTGCACCCACACATGGAAAAATTCACATACATTGCAAAAAGCACATGAAGAGGACTAAACGGTAAATTCTATTATTATCATTACTAAGTTTTACAAAAAACACCCACAAAAAACTCATATAACAAGCAAAACCACCCTGTGAAACAAAGTAATACATAAAAGATCCATACCCTACCAATCTATTTTATGCCAAATATTTTTTTTAATGTCAAGTGTGCCCCAGCACAAGACAGACCAAGGTTCGAAACTCAGCGTAGGAGAGAGAAAAATACCATAATTTTTTAATAATCCCACAAATAGAAAAGCTTGCCTGCAACTAAAACGAAAGAGAGACCCACCAGCACTGCAGAGTGAGAGGAAATATACTGTAGTATTTATTCGAACCCTTGACCATGGGCCACGGGTTGCATGTCTTGCCAGCTGTGCTATTAGCTGGAGACATCTATTTTATGCCATAACCAAGCTCGAGATCGCGGCAACGCCAATTAGTGCCGCCAAAGCAGAAGCAAGTTCCATGCGAGTCGCGGGAGCTTGGTTAGGCTTAGGGGCAGGAGCTGGAACGCTGGCGCTTCCGCTTCCGCTTCCACCGCCGCCAGGGGACGCGGGCGACGGCGTGGCAGACGGGGAAGGGGCAGGAGAAGGAGAGGCGGGCTTGGAGACGAGGATCTCGACCTTCTGGCCGAGGGTGCAGTGGCCTGGGATGCCGCAGAGGAAGTAGAGGTTGCCGGTTGCGTTGATGGGGATGGAGTCGTTGCCGGAGGTATGAACTGAGAGGGGCGACGCTGCGTTGCAGTTGGTGTAGTCGGCCTTGGTCGTCTGCTCGACGTTGTGGAACTGCTTGTTGTACTCGAACACTGTTGCATCAACACACGTGCGGATTATTAGCCCAAACAAAGTAGGATTGGGTTCCATTATGCGAGTTGAATGCACACCCATTTCTCGGATGGGTGGGTCAGGACAGGCCCACTTGAGAAAGTCACACATTTTTCATGTCCCGTTGCCGTTGCCAGCTGGAGTCGCTGGACCCCAGTCTCCATTAAGTGAAGGAAAGGACAGGCCACGAAATAACCAAGGCAGCCATGACTTAAATTTGAAAAAACCATCCCCTTTGACTTGACGCACCAATATTTGTTCTCCAAACAACGTTTGAAAATTTTTTTTATTACAAAATTACCTCTAAATAAAATAACCAAAACATCCGGGTTTTTTTTTAAATTGTTCAAAACATGTTCGGCCGACCAGAGCTGAATATTGTATAGTACGTTCGGCCGACCCCGACTGAACATATTGTACCGTGTTTGGGCGGCCGAACATATTGTACCATGTTCGGCTAGGGTCGGCCTAATGTACTGTATAGTGTTTGGTTTTGGTCGGCCAAACGTAAGGTTTCGATGCCAGTAGACGATGACGGAGACGTGGGGGGGGAGGAACCTACGGCGTTTGGGTGGAGGAGCTCGGAGAGGGGCGGAGAGAAGCTCATCGGAATGGCTGATGGAGGAGGTCGGATGTTAGATGAAGAGAAAATCGATGGGGGAGGAACCTCCAACACATGAGCGGAGAAGCTCAGGGAGAGACGGAGAGCGAAAAATAGTTCATCGGAGCAGTTAATGGAGGAGGTAGGATGTTAAGGTTTGGGTTTGTGTGTTTGTGTGGAGTAATATGAGGAAGAACGTTATTATAGGATTTTTAAAAATTTGAAGGTGTGTAGTGAGCAAATATATAAAATTTAAAACTAGGTGGTATGGGATGGGGTGTGAAGAGTATTTGGTGTGTGTAAATGAATACTTGGTGTGCCAATAGACCCACTCCCATTTGACCCGTTTCATACCAACTCTTTTACTGAAAGCAGCCCACACCCGCTACTCCGTCACCGACCATGTGTAGGTTGTCGGTCGCCTCCACCGCCGGCAACCGCATCCTCCTCCCTCACCCTCTTTTTTCTTATTCCTCTTCCTCCCCTTCTTCTTTCTTCTCCTTCCGAAAATCATAACACTCAACATATAAGGTTGAGTATACATTATGTACATTCGGCCACCCTAATAGAATACAAAGAAAATGCATTCAACCTGATATGACCGAGTGTTAACGATTTTCAGGGGAGTGAAAAAGGAGAAAGAAGGAAAGATGAGGAACATGAAGAAGAAGAAAAAGATGAAGGGAAAAAATTGAAAAATAAGGGAGAGGGGTGGAGGGGGGGGGGAGTTGGCAATGGTGGATTGGATCTGAAATAACACAAAGGGGGGGGGGGGGGCTATGAGAAAAGGGTGGGGCCTATAGATTGTGGTGAGCCCCATCGACCGGTGAATCCACTCATCACCGTCAATGACCACCACCGCACGTTGAATCACACTTTGGCCGCTGTGAATCACGGCGGTGACCTTCCTCCTCCGCTAACTCCGATTTTTTTTTGTCGTCTAGTGACACCGTCGGTGATCTCGTCAGTAGTTTATTGAGATTATATCGGACGGCGTATATCTCTACCGCTTCTATGCTCCTTGCCGCAGCACGTAAGATGACTCGTCACAGCCATCGGCTCGGTTGAGTGCCGCTCACCTACCAGTTTGCCTGCCATCGGACGGCTGTGATGCGTCACCTTACGTGCGGGACGCCTTATTGACTCGTATCTCTAGGTAAATAGTAATTAAAATTTTCCTTGACTAATTTTTACCACCCCCTCCAAAACAACGACGAAATTGGAGATCTTATCCATAAAAACCACATAAAAACCCAAATATATCGGGTAAATTACACTTTACCGTCTGAGGTTTAGCCCAAAACCACTTAACCAACTTGACTTTTTTTCCTGTTCCAAATTGGTACCTATAGTTTGAAATGTTAGCTCAATACCCCTTTTGTATAAAATCAAAAAAAAAAACCTTTTGTCAACTAATAAATTACTTCTTTGGTTAATTTCTATCAAATCAAAACTGAGCTGAAGGAGGCAAAATGCAGTTTATTAACCATAGGAGGAGGATTAAGTGATTTTGGGCCAAACTTTAGGGGGGTAAAGTGTAATTTACCCAAAAATAAATCAAGAAGAGAGAAATAAAACAAGACTCGGAAACTCCAGATCTACATGGAGAGGAAATAAAAGGGAAGATCAAAGAGGGGGGGGAATCGCAAGAAGAATCAGAAGAGACTCACAGAGGACGTCTCCCACATGGAAGGTCTGTGTGGCGGCCCAGGCGGTGTAGTTCGGGCTCCCCATGATGGTCCACCCGACGGAGCCTCCAACCTTGTGAACCTCCGCCGCCGATAAACTCACCCCCACCCCCGTTAAGAAGACGCAGAGGAGGACAGCAGCAGAGGCCATCTGGTCGAGAGGAGGGTGTGGGTGCGGTGTGGACAGAGAAAAGGGTTGGATTTCCGATTTTCTCTCTGCTACCTCTTTCTCTGCTCTCTCGAGCTTAAGTAGCTCCGATGACTGAGGACATTTCCATTACTGCCCTCCACGATCTTCAAAATTTCCCGATTGACCCAATTAAATTCCAAGGACAAGTTGTAGTGGTCCAACGCCGGTTCCTAGCAACCCGTGCATTAATGTTGAAAGGTAATTGGACTTTCAGCCGCTCCACTCCACACGTATTAGGGTGACGAGGGGTGACGCCCGTAAACGGACGGCACACATCGAATCAAAGTTGAGACGTGTCAAAACACTGAGCCGGATCATGCGTCGCACGACAGCTTGAACGGTTCTGATGCGATTGATCTTGGGAACCCATCTATAATCCCGTAAAATAGAAAAAGAAAGGGGATCAAAAAGCGCTTCAGAGTGCGAGGGGGGCACGTGGCAACTTATGGGATAAAGGAGGGGTTTTCTACTCGGCGGGGGTGCTACGTTAGAGTCCCCCGACTTATATTATAGATAGATACAAGTTGTTTGGCCTTGTCTTAGCCCGAGCTTAAAAAATCAAACACCCCACAGGTAGAGAGAGATAGAGAGAGAAAGGAGGGGGGGGGGGGGGGGGGGTGGGACGATTAGAAATGAAGTGTGAGCGGTTCTAGAGAGAAGGCACATCTCTTGAGATCACCACGTGGCACCTAGATAAGGAGGAAATCTAACATGTGGCGGGTTCAGTTTTTTGAGACAACTGTTTCAGTATATATATTATTATGGACAGATATTTAGTGCTCACACTGAAACATGCTTTTCATCTTTCATAACCGTCTATGATGATCAGATGGAAATTTTGTGTATGTACATGATCATCATGGACGGCTTTGATCAATGATGAACCCGGTCCACCCCGTGCAGGTTGGTGAGCACCTACTCATCTCTCTCTCTCTCTCTCTCTCTCTCTCTCTCTCTCTCTCTCTCTCTCTCTCTCTCTATATATATATATATATATATATATATATATGTGTGTGTGTGTGTGTGTGGACTAAGATCCGTTAACAATCAATATCAATGACAACCCGTTGACAACCCATCATTTGATGGGGCTAAAAGTTTTAGAATTTGCTGATTTTTTGTGAGGATAATCTCCTTCCTATAGATAGCACACCCACAAAAAATCAAGTAATTTTAAAACCTCTATCCCCATCAAATGTACTTTTCAAATTAAATGTTAAAATGAACGGTTTATATTTGAGGAGGACATTTGATGGGATTAGAGGTTATGGATTTTTCTGAATTTTTGTAAGGATGATTTTATTGCTATAAATAGCATCCTATCAGCAAATTATAAAACTTCTAGCTCTTCTACAAGTCCCTTATTGTAATAAGCTCTTCTGCAAGTCCCTTATCGTAATAGCTTCCTCTCAAAATTCTGTCGAACCAAATAGAAAAAAAGGATAATAATGCTTGTCAAAGTTTATTAAATTTATATTTCCTGCCATCAATTGAACATAAATAATCTTTTCACAAAAAACAATTGAAATCACTCTAGATTGTCGATTTAAAACCGCAAGATATTTTATTTTATTTTATTGTATATTTTTATAAAAAAATCTGTCAAACAACCAAATAGTTACTCTCTTTTACGTAATTGTTACTTTTTATGTGCGAAATAGAATCAACATGGTTTCGCATAGTTAAATGCTTTTTTTATAACAAAATAAAATCATATTGTTATCAAATGAGTAGAAATACTGTTACAATCAATCTACAATTAGATATTTTACCATATCAAATCATTACTCTTTGCTAACGAATTGTTATTCTTTACCAATTGTTACATTTACCAATTGTTACATTTTTGCTACGATTGTTACACGTTATATGTAGGGCTAAAATTATAATTTAAAAAAATCCATTTTTTTATGTACGCGGCAGTAGGAGCTTGTGTTAGTCAAAACTAACATATTGTTGCTCTTTACCAATTATTTATTTTTTTACTACGATTGTTACACTTTATACATAAGGATAAAATTATTATTTAAAAAATTTTATCATTACATGTGCACGGAAGAAGGTGCTTGCGTTAGCCAAAGTCCAACCACAGGAGTTCAACGTTAAGTTCACACTTTACATATCTTTAACGTTAAACGGAAACCTTTTTTAGGAGCTAACGTCAATAACTCCATGATATTTTTAATAAAACACTAGTCTTTTATCCCAATCCCCACAAGATTATTCCATGATCGACCACACAGAGAGAGAAAGAGTGAGCCGAAGCATAAACCTCCTACTTGGGCTGAGGTGGCAACAGTTGATAGGTCCAAAAATGTGTGACCGAGTCGTACCATGGGGCACACAACTAGGACCTATCAACTGCTGGCCCCTGTGCCCAAGCTGCGAAGCAGGAGGCTCCATGTTTGGTGAAGAGCAGTCAAGTCTTTTCCTTTTAATATAGGGTTCACACAGAGAGAGAGAGAGAGAGAGAGAGAGAGAGAGAGAGAGAGAGAGAGAGAGAGAGAGAGAGAGAGAGAGAGAGAGAGAGAGAGAGAGAGAGAGAGAGAGAGAGAGAGAGAGAGAGAGAGAGAGAGAGAGAGAGAGAGAGAGAGAGAGAGAGAGAGAGAGAGAGAGACCAGGTGTGGGGCCCATATCTGGAAGGTGGGGAAAAAACCCAGTAAATCGTCAAGAGTCAAACACGAAGAACGTATACGATGGATAGAAGTGTACATTCCCACAATTATAATTGACGTAGAATCTTTGCGGTGCAGCAAATGAGGCTCCACCATGCAGACCTCCCCATTCGGCGAAAGACCGGCACCTATGGCGCCCTGCGCTTCCTCGCACCCTCGGACTGGATGTACTCGTCGATTCTTGCCTTGAGCTCCACATCGGCTACTAGCATGCCCTCGGTGAGATGCGATCGGGTGGACGGATCATTCTGTGATGCATTACACCGCCATTTATCCCACCCTATGTTAGCCACAAATAGAGTAACAGTGTCAATGATATAAAAGAGAGTGAGGCGTAGGAAGGACATACGGCATGGCTTAGCAATAGCAGATGCCTAGCTCTGGATGACCGCTCGATCTATTGATACCCTCGACGATGGTAAAATGACAGGATCCTCCATCATCGTACACTGGAAGACAAGGTGAGAACGTGAATTTAATTCATTAATGCTATTTTCTACGATCAAACCACAATAAGCAGGTGTGTATCAAAACACAAAATTGTAATTTACGTGGAAAACCCAAATCGAAAAAAAATCACGAGCGATAACGGTCGGAAAATGCACTAGAAACCGAGGATCAACAACAAGCACAAGAAAACCACATTCGTCTTAGGGTTTCTCCTCCTCTCAAATGAACTTGTTCCACATTTGAAATTGGGTTCGATTGGATTGGTTGTAAGATTTATGAATTGTGGCATTTTGTATGGGGCTGTGTAGGGATGTCTAGGGCTTCAATTATAGGTAGTTTTCTAGGTTAACCAATCAGGTTCAGGCTTAGGGTTTGCATTGAAACCGTGGAAAGGGAAACTAGGGCGTAGGGATGGCAACAATGTTGTTTCGGACAAAACCAAAATCACACCGTACCGTGACAGTGTACCATTATGTAAAACCAGAACCACACCATGCGGTGCTGTGTGGTGCACCGCGGTTTATCATTATAATGATCTAAACGGTGTGGTTTTGATCAAAACCGAAACCGCACCACTATACCGAAACCGAATACGCATCCTACTGCGACGGTGTTATATTTTGGCAAACCAAAACCGCATGATGCGGTGCGGTTTACCATAGTTTTCAATTTTAAACCACACCATTGCCACCCCTACTAGGTTTATGATTTCGAAGACTTCATTTTACGCGACACCTTTATCTTTTTCAAAAAGGATTAGATTACGTACTTTTAATTAATGTATTTCTTTTTTTGAATTTTGTTTTTCTATGAGTATAATATAAGTGTTAAGTGATAAATAATCAAATATCGTTTTCAAGGTCTTCTGGAATTTTTTAAATGTCTTAGATTTTTCAATGACCCAAAAAAAAACTAAAACAAAACTACCCAATTGGGATGTATGATCGCATAATCGCATAGACGATCATTGTATAAGAGTTGTGCGATCACACATTGCACTTAACAACATTGATGAGAAACCCCTCCTCATACCTGACGGAACAAAATGGAGTGTGTACAACACCCTTCTTTTTATCTTCCTTAAGTAACATGCATATGTGGCACTCATCGAATGCGCTACTTACAGTGTCCACATGGCCCCCCCCATTTACTACATAACTTAAGTCCTATGTGTCATAACTCATAAGCTAATTATTACATAACAGAAAACTAAAAGCTGAAAATAAACTAAGGAAAAGTGCTCTAAAAGCTCTCTAAAAGCTAATCCAAAACGGTCCATGCTCCTTTCCTATATCGAACTAGGAAGTCTTCGTCCTCTGCTCCATATGCATCGGATCCACATCATCTGGACTATGATTACCACCAAATAATGATTGTCACAAGCTGTGTTCGGGCTGTCGCGGCACCAATGTTTCCAGGGTCGAGACTGGTGAGGGGAGTACACGTACTTGTACAGAGAGGAAGGCAAAATAACTAAGAGAGACTGAACGTCGGTGCAGGGCATAATTAGGCACTTCAAGACCTTGCTTCCATGTCAGTTTTTGCTAAACTAGCTCTTGACAAAACCCGTTTTGCTACAAACCAAGTTTTGCAAGTGGTTTTGTAACAAAAAGGTCTTGCTAGGATTTGTTTCGCTTGACTTTCTGAAGATATATTTTACAAGATTTTGGAAACAAATGTTGGTGTTAGATACCCTCACATCTCAAAACCCGGGTTGTAAGGGGAGATCCGCAGGGGGTATATTAAGCGGGTGATGAGTGCCTCCCTCACCGATGTGAGACTATTCGTCAACACTCCCCCTCATGCGGATCACGCACGCGTGGCAAGGCATGATCGGTGGGGAGCACCCGGAGCGGGAGCAGGAGCAGGAGACGGGCTAGCTCTGATACCATGTTAGATACCCTCACACCTTAAAACCCGGGTTGTAAGGGGAGGTCCATAGGGGGTATATTAAGCGGGTGATGGGTGCCTCCCTCACCGATGTGGGACTATTCGTCAACAATTGGGTTCTTGGGTCTATATGTGAATTTTGTGAATATCAAGATCATAGAAACCTATGAAGCACAGATACTCCAAAATATACAAAGTACCTGTATCGGATACGTATCGGACACGGATACGGTCCGGATATGTGTCCGATACGTTTTGGACGTATCCATGATTTAAAAACCCCAAAATCGGTAGGGATACGTCTCGGATACGGTCGGGATACGAGAGAAATACGGCCAAGATACGGGAGGGATACGACCGGCACGGGTTTAATGTTGAGTCGGGTTGAAATTCGATTTTTTTTTAAAACCCAGTATGTAAAGACCCGATTTTTCCCTATATTAGAATAATATCAGTATATTATTTTTATTCTGTGGAATGTTAGTGAAGTGTCCTGTGGCACGTGGGGGACTATCCTACGACGCTTACAAGAATATAAGTGCACATGGGTTAAGTCCAAGAGATGGTACACAGAGGCGGTGCACGAAAAAATACGGACTCTTCGTCCGATCGGGGCTGTTAGGCCCTAACTTCGAAACTCAGATGAGTCATTTGGGACTGCTTTAACATCACCTCGGGGGTAGGAAACATTCTCCCCAGGTGCGTTTTAACTTCGTTTAGGATTTGGGCTCACGTACAGAGAAATCGGGCCCCTTTCGCACACGAAGGATAAAATAGTCGTTTCTGAAAAAAGAACCTTTTCGTAATTAAATAAAAAATTATTTTGGACCAAAAAGTAATAAAAAATGGATGATTGGGGGATTATGTATATTTTTTTGGATTTTTAATACTAAAGCCTAATCCTAGGATTAGTAAGCCATAATCTAGATTGTAATCAGGTTTTAGCCTATCTAATCGTGATTAGCACTAAGCTAACCCTAAGCACCTCGAACAAAAGCTTGTGGAGCCCACATGACATCAGACCCATGTGGATGCCATGTGAAATAAATTAGCAAAATGAATTAGGAGCTAACCTAAGTTTAAAACTAAAACTAGGTTAGTTTATACCTTAATCTAGCCTAAGTTTCACCCTTAAAACTTCATTAAACTTAATCCTAACCCTAATCCGACCCTTGGAAGCCATGTGGGGCCCACTTGGGAGGGTAATACCTCCCCCACATGGCCCCCCTTGAGGAGTTAACACCTCCCCAAGGGGAGGTAGTAAAGGACCCAAAGTCCTTTTGGTTTTCATTATTTTCCCTTTTCCTTTCATCTCCCCCTTCAAGCCATCTCCTCCCCAACCCTTGGGCTGCCATTTCAGTCATTAGGGAGTCCTTACCTCACCCAAAAACCTAGAGGAACCATTATATCTAGTGAGCAAGCTCACTAGTTTAGGGTTTTGCTAGAAAAGAAAGAAAATAGAAGGAGAAGAAGAAAAAGAAGAAAAAGAGAAGGGCAAAAGCTTTGTGGAACTTCATCTAATCAAAGAAAGGTAAGCTACACCTATAGAGTCCTAGGTTAGCTAGATCTAAGATTTTTAATTAGTTGGGAGGGAGCAAAGTTTGATCTTGGGGTTTAAAACCCAAGATCCAACTTGTTGCCACCACCGGACATACTTTGATTCAGTCCAAGATTAAATATATAAGATGCGATCAAAATTAAATTTAATCAACATTAAAGTTTTATAGGTTTTAATTATGAAGAACATTGCTTTAGGACTCGGGAGGTTTTTAGAGCATCTATATATCGAAATAAATATATTTAGGTGAAAGTTTATATTGGTTGCCAGTAAAATTTAGTCTTGTGATATATTTTAGCTAATTAAGAAGTACTTAAATTAATCAGTGCTGAACATAAATGTTTTTAAGGACTTACACATCTACGATCCTCATTTTAGGTAAAATTGATTTTGAGATTTATATCATGCTCAAAAAGTGAGATCTTCTCAGTCTCTAATTCCGAATTATTTGTACTACCAACTTATTCATATGGTATTGGTTATTGAGTGAAAGTTGTGCCAAACATATAGGGCTACAATGTTTATTTAGATCACAAATTATTTTGAGCTCTAAATATAATCCGAAATAAATGAATACCTCAGCCCTTTCCATGTTCATATGCGTTTTTGAAAGTTCTTGAGTTTTAGATGCTTTATACCTTTTCGATCTTGTTGATCATATTGAATTGAATAGTAAGTGTTCATAATACAGATAGAAATTAAATAATTAAATAAGCTATTAATGACATCATAATGACATCATTTTGTTAAAGAATTAAATGACATATAAATGACATCATAATGACATCATTTGACTAAATAATTTATTTAACTTATTAATAACATCATTTAAATAATAAATAAATAAAATAAATTATTTACTAAAAATTAAATAATTGAATTAATAAATGATTATTAAATTAAATTATTAATTAATTAAATAAATTTAAAATTTAAAAATAAAAATAAAAATAATAATATTATTTGTCCGAGTCGTGCGCGGTCGACATTTTATAGTGGGGGACCTGTTAGAACGATGAAATAGGCTGTTCGGGTCACCCTTTCGAGCTATGGGTAGAATTTGGGTTTGAAACCATAGACGTTACAGTAGGTGGTGAAATCGTCGTTCACGGCGGTTGAACCCATCACGTAATCTAACATAAGAAAACCCTATAGATCTAAGGATAGGTGCGGCTTGACCGTAGTTGATTACTGACCTTCGGGTTCGATACCGTTTTAATATTTGAGAAAGGGGGCAGAAGCGCTGCCCGTTTTTTCTTCAAATATTGAGTCAAGTTTCGAGCCTATCTAAAGGGGTCATCCCAATCTCCATGAAGAGTGTGGCACCTGTAGGTCTGAGGATTGGTGTGGGTTGACCACCGCCGAAGAACGATCTTTGGGCCGGGGAATATTTCAATATGTTGGAAAGGGGGCGGACGCCCTGTCCGTTTCTCCAGTTTTTATTGAGCTAACTCCCTGGACCTATCCAAGTTTACCAAAGTTAGGGTTAGTTACTATCTATCGTTTGGACCTCCGGGATGCCATTATAGGTCATCCAGGTATTAGCGCTAAGTAAGGAAAGCAATGACCACAAGTTTTTCCAGCTAAGTCCAACTCATAGCATTGCTTGTCGCGTGGCTCGAGGGTGGACCTAATTACCATGGACTTGCACGATTAGTGCATTTGACTCAAGAAGTCCTCGTGGCTCTTTTGGGTAGGGACAAGTCGTTTGTATGTGGTGGTTCCTTGCGGGTACCCTAAACTAGTTGGGCTTAGTATTATAAAGATTTTTTCTTATGGAATAGATAGTTGAAGTTAAGGTACCTTTACAGCATGTATATCGTGTCGCTCTTTCCCCGAGTGTGACACATTACGTAGGGGTTATAGTTGAGATAAATGAGCCATACATTACCATAAGTAAAGCCTGGCGTGCTTAGGGTACCGTTATCGTGCTGTAGGAGTTGTGCAACCTGTCCCTATTGGGTTAAGGGGATGCCTCTCCTACTCACTGACAACGATACCTGGTAGCGCGGGTGATTTAGAAGAGACAAATTACAAGTAAGATAGGAGAAGCCTTGCATGACCCTTGTATCGTTATCGTGCTGTAAGAGTCGTATTCTCTGTCCTTATTTGGTTGGGGGAGTGCCTCCCCTGTACATCAACGATGATGCATGGACATGCAAGCAAATTTGGATAGTTGGACAGTATGAGTAGGATAAGACATGTCTGACGTGACGTCGGTATCGCTACCGTGCCGTAGGAACCATGTCCCCTGTCATTGTTTGGTTAGGGGGATACCTCTTATACTTACTGACAGCGGTGTATGACCACGTAGGCATGTTAGTGATTTTGAATCTAAACTAAACTGTATGGTTGTATGGATGTGTAAGGATTCGAATCAGTATTTTGGTAGGCTAGAGGTTGTTCGTTATGATACAACGATACCTATCTTAGTAGGGGGCATATCCCCTGTCCGGTTTAGGCTGGGAGGTCACATCGTCGATCTACGGAAGGTATGTTATAGTTAGGTACGTGATATGTTAGTATCGTATTGAATGTATGATTGTATTTGTCTTGAGTGGCTATGCCATGGCGGGTGACCAGACCTTGGGTCTGGTGTTGATCATAAGTCTATGACTTATGCTAGTAGGGTAGGAGTTGTTTGGTATCGCAGTATGTTCTAACTAAGCATGCGGAAAGCGAGATGATAGCCACGTGCAGACATGTGTAAACCTATATCACACGCAGTTGGTGATTCCTTCACCGTACACTAGGGCAGAATTTACCATGGGTTGCTTGTAAGGTAGTAGGTGATAACTAAGCATGCAGAAAGCAAGGTGATGGTCGCGTGCGGACAGGTGTAAACCTATATCGCACGCAGTTGGTGATCCCATCGTCGCATGCTACAACAGAACCTACTATGAAAAATACTAAAAGTTGATTATGCTTAGGTTCTTATGAGTGACTTGGAGGTAGGGTGATCCCCTACTCTCTTTGTTGTTTGCACAGACACCTAGACGTATGTTCTGTATTTTGGCCCTAGTTTAAGGGAATAGTGACATCATAATCGTCGTCTAACTCAGGATAGCGCCTTCGACGTGGAGTTGAGATTAACATGGTAGTGTTGGACCGTTTGGTTGGTATGGTTGACTCGTGTAGAATCTTTATAAATTGATGGGATGAGTCTTTGGATGATGGTGGTATCTTTCTAGTACCCTAATACTAGTGGTGTTTTGTCTTTTAGGGTTTGGTTTTGATTATGACCATGCCGTTAACTTGACCGTAGGAGTTAGGGTTACTCCCTAATCATCGTTTGGATATATCAGATTACGGTTGTGATTATAGGATTAGCCATAGTATAGGAGAATAGTGGTACCACAATCGTCGTCTAACTCGTAATATCATTTTTGACTTGGAGTTAAGATTAACATGGTAGCACCGTACCAGTTTGATTGGTGTGGTTGACTTATGCAAAATCCTGACCAAATAGGGGATGAGTCTTTAGGTGGTGGTGGTCTCTTTCAAGTACCCTAAGTCTAGTGGTTAACTTTGTGATAATGTGAGTTATTGTTGTAACCCTAGCTTAGGGAAATCAGAGACACCCGGATGCACCGGACCAGTTGAGGTTGGTGTATAGACTTGTAGATCTGGCTGGTTATTAGATGAGTCTTTATTTGTGGTGCTCTCGTTTGAGTACCCTAAGACTAGTGGTTAGCATTATTGATGAAAGTCTATGCTAGATCATGATAAGTATGACAGTGTTAGCATTACTGATAAAGGTTAGAACAAGTCAAGACTCAAAATATTCGAGAGATGATATTTCATGAGATTCGATATTATTCGAATATTGATATTCTCATACCATTTAGAATATGAGATAAGTGATATTATCTGAGTTGCGAGTAAAATTTGATATTATTCGAATAACGATATTCACGTAATGTTAAAAGTATTAAAGGTTTGATATTAACCTAGACAGAATTAAGAATTGATATTAGTCAAGATAATACAATTTTAAATCAAGAAATCACAAGAGGTATAATATGATTCAAAATACGGTACTAGAAAGAAATGATTTGATCCAGATTAAACATTAGAGGATGATATCGATTAAAGCATCTTTCATTATGTCTATCAGGTTTTTTTCGTAGAGTTAGCATGGCTCTCACTGAGTCACTTAGTTGTCTAAGTGACTCAGGGTTTGTGCGTGTGGTCTTGTTGAGCACAAACTCATGTATAGGGAAAAGTTGAGTTCGTGGATCAGACGGACGGATATAGCTGATGAAGTAGCAGGAGCTAGGAGCTTGGAGCAACAGTGGAGCTACTGTGGAGCGTTGGAGATGAAGCTTGAATAGGAACCTTAGATTTCTACCTGGGTCATATTTAGACCAGGAGGTAGTTGTACTTGTACTCTATGGATGAAATGTAAAGACTGTTGATATATTTATAGAAATAGTTTGCTTCTGGTGGTGTGTTATTCCAGCTCGAGATACCAACTTCTTTAATTAATTTGAATTTTAAAATTAATGAGTGTGAGGAGCCTCTTAGGTTAATTCAGAGTGATGTGAGAAATGAGTCGCCTTTTGGGCTCGAGTTTCGTGCTCCTATGAGAGCAACACTCTTAGAAGAGTTGAGGAAATTGCATCTCTTCTTCCAAGAGTGATGTCGTCTAACAGTCGATCAGTACTTCTCTTTTATAAATAATTTTCTTATCTTCCTTGTGGGGGAGGTTGTTCTAGTGTATTCAGGCACTTGGTCGGTGCGAGCAAGGAAGAGCGAAACAAACTTAAAATCTTTTCCTTTTCAAAAAAAAAAACTTGACAGTAAAATAGTTTGTGCCCGGGGATTCTCGCACTGCAAAGTGAAAATCCGGGGAGTGACACAGTAGGCCGGCACGGGTTTAATTTATCGGGTTTGGGTTTGGTTTTAAAACCAAACCCAAACCCAAACCCAAATTTAAAATCCCACCCCACCCCACCCCCACCCCAACCCCAGCCACGTTTCTTCTATAGCAAGTGAGAGGAAAGGGAGAGGCGAGACGATCTCTAGCCTTACCCGTCGCCTGCGCTAGTCATCCGCCGTCACCTACGCTCGCCGTCCGCAACCCGTCGACCATCCGTAGCCCATCGGCCGTCCACAACAGTCTGCAGCTTGTCGTACGCTCACTGTCCACAGCCCGTCGACAGTCTGCCATCATCCATCTGCAGCCCGTCCGTCGTCCGCCATCACCCCATCTGCAGCCCCCCCTCTCTCTCCCTTACAGCCCCATCTCTCTCTCCTGATCTATCTCTCTCCTTCACTGCTCCATCTCTTTCTATCTCTCTCCCTTACAGCCCCATCTCTTATATATATACTAGTAATACCCGTGCCTGTCGGCACGCCAAAAATTTCCAGGGCGAGGACAACATTTCGAGGAAAGTGACAATACTTAAAAGGTGGCCAAAATTTTTTAAGGGAGATGATAATATTTTGAGGGTAGAAACAAAATATTTCAAGTGCAGCAAAAGATTTCGAGGCAAAAAATTTTGAATGCATGCAAAATATTTTGAGGGCATTGCAAAAATTTATAGAACAGTGACAATATATTGACGATGGTGACAGTTACACGACAGTCTTGAAAGGAAAGGACTACATGGTAGTCGTGGGTCCCGATGGCATGATTCTGAGAGAAAAGATGGGGAACAGAGAGGCTGTAAGGATGGGGAACAGAGAGGCTGTAAGGTCGGTCGCCTCGTCGACCTCGGCATGGCGTGGTGACAGGGCGTCGCCACCGTCACCCCACCAACCTCATCGTTCTCGCCCACCTCATCCTTACTGCCGTCCCAGGCTACTGCTACGGCATCCCCTTCCTCGTCCTCGCCCACTCCGCCTTCGACGTCCGCAGCGCGCACGTCCCCTCCCTCCTTCGCACTCTTCCCATATTGGTGAATCGCAAGCGACAATGGTGATGATGGTGGTGGGCACGGGATGGTGGCGGCAGTGGTGGTGGTGATGGTGGTGGTGGTGGTGGTGGTGGTGATGACGGTGGGAAGAAGGGGGAGAGAGAGAGAGAGAATACTAAAACCGGGCCTAGCTCCCTCGGCTTTTGCATTGACCAAACACCAAATTAAAAAAGAATTAAATACTAAAACCCCAAATTCTAATATTGATAAGAGATATCATCTGATAATTTGATATATATATCCAGCAAACACATGTAACATAAAACAAAAAAATTACCCCATGTGGCCAATCCATGGGTGACTTGCACCAAAGACTGAGCATCAATATTTATCGATTAGATGATTGAACTTAAAATTTTTGAACACAGTTACAATATTTTTTGAACTCAATTTTGTGTGCTCCTAACAATATTTTTTGAATTCAAAATCTTTGAACACACGGATATAAATAAGAAACACAGTTACAATTTTTATTCTATATAAAGAAGCAAAAAAAAAAAAAAAACTGATATTAGTGGTGCTCTGGAGGTGGGTTCGGTTGGTGTTGGTTGAGGATTGCTGTGAACATAGGAGAAACACCAAAACAGAAAAATGGAAACACCAAAACAGAAAAATGGCATGGGTAACAACAATAAATAGGAAAAAAAAAACATACAGAAAAATCTATCATAGATAAAAAAAAAATTGGAATAGAATGCTGATTATTTCAGTGATTACCAACATATCACAGTGACTAAATCCAACAATTGTTATTCATTTTTTACACATACTACTGATATCAAAATATCACAATGATTGAATCCTCTCTCATCTCCATATCTCTTTGATGTTGCTGCTATATCGGAAGGAGAAAAGAAAAAAATACAAAAAAAAATACAAAGAGCTAAAAAATAAGAAATAAAAAATCATTGTTCCCACCCATCATCTACCCCATTATTATCTCCCCATCTTCTTCTCCTTCCTTTCTCACCCTCCTCTTTCTTCCATCTCTTTCTGATATGCAGAAAATGCACAGAAGCATCAAAAGGTAGTTGCTTACGTTGTTGTCGTAGTTTGGATGGACTGGCGGGATTAAATACCCTCATCATCTCCCGGCGAAGTCCTCAGCCTTGACGACCACATAAGAGTGAGAGATGATCACTAAAACCCAAAACAAAGGGATAAAGAAAGGGAAAGAAAAAAAGAAAAAAAAAAGAAGATGATCAGCAAATACCTCACCTCGATTATCAATCGGAAAAAAACACACTTCAAATTCATTTTAGGTCGTTTGGGAAGCTATCAATCAGGTCGTTTGGGATCGGGATCGGGATCGGGGTCAGGATGCAGCTCAGGGATGCAGATCTGAGTCATTCAAACCAGTAAAAACAATTAGAGAAAGAGAATAAGAGAGAGAGAGATTTTCATTCTCCATTGTTGTGGTGGTTTGGATGGATCGGCGGGATTAAATCCCCTCATTATCGATCGGCGAAGTCTGCAGCCTCGACCACATGAGAGAAAGAGAGATGATCAATAAACCATAAAACAAAGAGATAAAATAACAAAAAAAAAAGAAACTAAACCCAATTTTATCAAACAACATTATTTGGCATCGGCGGCGGCCATCGGAGAATAAGAAGGGAGAAAGGGGCCTACCTTGCTTCTTGGAACGGAGGTGATGGAGAGGGCGGTGCGTTGTCCCGACTGGGCGAGAGGGGTGATGGAGGAGGAGAGCGCGTCGAGGAGGAGGTACTGTCGTCCCCCCCCCCCCCCCCCCCCCCCCCCCCTCCTCTCATTCATCGAGAGGGATCTCAAAATAAAAAGAAGAAGAGGATTGAGAGAGAGAGAGAGAGAGGCGTCCGAGCAGGAGAAGGGATTCAGAGAGAGTCCGTGCGATCGGGCGCGATTTGGGGAGGTTATCGTGGGATCGTGGGGTATGATTTGGGGTGTCTGTTAAGGAAAGTGTGGGTGGGCAGCATTTATTCAATAGCAACTTCTGGTTACAAATTGAGCGGCACTCGATCAAGGTGAGGCCTATGTGCAACGGATGGCTGTGATTGTGTTGGCAAAATTGGTTGGTGGGTAGCTGTTCGGCTAGATTCAGTTGTGTTTAAATTCTCATTTACATCCCTTCCTCTATTAGCTGCTTTTGCCTCTTATCCGTGCAATCTCAAGCATATGAGTGAGGACTATGTGCAACGGATGACTATGATCGTGTGGTTAAGAGTGGGTTAGAGAGTGACGATCACAACCGTTGTTTGTACCCCCCATAAAACTGTCCCCTATTATATAGATATATATATATATATATATATATATATATATATATATATATATATATATATATATATATATATATATATATATATATATATATATATATATATATATATATATATATATATATATATATATATATATATATATATATATATATATATATATATATATATATATATATATAGAGAGAGAGAGAGAGAGAGAGAGAGAGAGAATACGGGGTATGAGCTGACAGCCCATTTCTGAATTTGGGCTGTCAGCTCACAGCCATCCGATCCCCATCAGTCGTCGTCCATTTAAAATAAAAAAAACACACACACAACACACCCAACCCCACTATCTCCCTCTCCCTCTCTCTCGCCCCCGATCCCCTCCGGCCCCCGACCCCCTCCGGCCCCGGTCCCCTCCGGCCGGATCCAGTGCCCCCGACCCCCTCCGGCCCCGGTCCCGGCGCCCCCGACCCCCGGTCCCTGCGCCCCCGACCCCTCCGGCGCGACCCCATCCCGGCGCCCCCTACCCCTCCGGCGCGACCCCGTCTCGGCGCAACCCCCTCCGGTGCGACCCCGTCCCGGCGCAACCCCCTCCGGCGCGACCCCGTCCCGGCGCCCCCGACCCCTCCGGCGCGACCCCGTCCCTGCGCCCTCGACCCCTGCCCCCTGCGACCCCGTCCCGGCGCCCCCGGTCTCGGCGACCCCGTCCCGGCCCCCGTCCGCCGCCCCCTGCGACCCCGTCCCGGCCCCCGTCCGCCGCCCCCTGCGCCTGTCTCCGGCCGGGCCCCTGTGGGGGCTGCCGCTGCCGCTCGCGAGAGAGAGGGAGAGGGAGAGAGTAGTTTAGGTTTTTTTTTTTTTTTTTTAAAACGGACGGCGGCTGAGGGGGATCGGATGGCTGTGAGCTGACAGCCCAAATTCAGAAATGGGCTGTCAGCTCATACCCCGTATTCTCTCTCTCTCTCTCTCTCTCTCTATATATATATATATATATATATATATATATATATATATATATATATATATATATATATATATATATATATATATATATATATATATATATATATATATATATATATATATATATATATATATATATATATATATATATATATATATAGGGGCGTGTTAGGATACCGCGTGCGGTGTCGCATCGCAGCCGTCTGATGCACCGCTGCGCGCATTGCACGCACGCAGCGGGTGCATCAGACGGCTGTGGTGCAATACCGCACGCACCGGACGCCGCATTTTATCATTCCTTTCTCTCTCTCTCTCTTTCTATATATATATATATATATATATATATATATATATATATATATATATATATATATATATATATATATATATATATATATATATATATATATAGGGGCATGCTATAATGCGGCATGCGGTAAGTGCGGCATCACAGGGTACCCGTCTGATGCACCTGCTGTGTGCATCGCATGCACGCAGCGGTGTATCAGACGGTTGTAGTGTTGTGCCGCACTTACCGCATGCCGCATTATAGCATGCCCATATATATATATATATATATATATATATATATATATATATATATATATATATATATATATATATATATATATATATATATATATATATATATATATATATATAGAGAGAGAGAGAGAGAGAGAGAGAGAGAGAGAGAGAGAGAAAACGGGAAATGAGCTGCCAGCCCATTTTGACGAAATAGGCAGCCACCTATTTGAAGCCCTTACGAGATTTAAAATGTGCTTATTTTTTGTGAGCATAAGCACCATATCGTAGATAGAACACCCACAAAAAATCAGCACATTCTAAGACTCCTAGTGGCTTCAAATGTTAAGAGTTTTATCGAACGTCCGTTGTTACCGTTAATATGAAATATAACATTTGATGCCTCTAAAAGTTTTAGAATGTGCTGATTTTTTGTGGGTGTGCTATCTAAGGTAAGATGCATATGCTCACAAAAAATCAGCACATTCTAAGACTCCTAAGGGTGTCAAATGGGCGACTGCCCATTTTGTCGAAATAGGCCGCCAGCCTATACCCCGTATCCTCTCTCTCTCTCTCTCTCTCTCTCTCTATATATATATATATATATATATATATATATATATATATATATATATATATATATATATATATATATATATATATAATATTTCACTACGAATGGATGAAGAGAGCCGTTCGATACAAACATAAGAGGCGGTTAGAGAATTTGATGGCCAAGATCTCTAAGCATTGAGTAGTTATACATCATCCCTTTCCGTCCGTGCCTACAAATCATGATGGCAACGATGCTATAACTACAGCCATCCGATACCAAATCCCTCCGGTGCCTCTCTCTTTCAGCTCTCTTTAGCACGATCGCAACGGTTGTAATCGGATGCCATCTCATCACAAACCCGCGTGCCCCTCTTCGTGCCAGCAAGACCACGCTCCCACCGCACATCCTGCGTACACTACAACCGTGGGGCCCTCTGTGATTCAAGAGACATAGGGGCAAGGGTTGTACTGTACGCAGGATGTGATGAAATTCGTCTCCCCTATCTCCCTGCCAGACCCCCGCGCCCCTCTTGCCCTAAATCCCGTGCCCCTCTCCCTCTCTCTCTCTCTCTCTCTCTCTCAACACAAATCCAGCAGCCCTCTCTCCCTGCCAGCCAGTCCCCACGCCCCTTTCTCCCTCTCTCTCTCTCCTATCGGTTACGCTACCCCGGCCCCCTCATCGCACGATCTCCCCTCTCTCTCTCTCTCTGTGTCAGTTAATCCCTCTTTATCGCGCGACCTCTCATCCGCAGCCCTCTCTCATGAGACCGATCCCGTTCCTCCCCAATTCCCGCACAGCAACCCCCTATATCTCACCTCTCTCAATCTATTTTTTAGCCGCAGATCGGGAAGAAGAGCTCGGATACTTCGGAGTAGATCAAATCGGAAAGAAGAGCTCTCAACTGTGAGCTGCAACTTTGGTGAATATCAGATCGCAGGGGATACGAGCAGATCCGGTGCAGATCTGATCGCAAAGGAGACGTGCCCCCGCTCGGATACTTCGGTGCAGATCAGATCTCTCTCTCTCTCTCTCTCTCTCTCTCTCTCTCTCTTTCTCTCTCTCTCCTTATAAGCCCCCGCCCCCCAGACCCCTGCCCCTACCCTTTACACCAGGTCTGGTGCTCCGATCTCTTTCCTTCTCTCTCCGATTCTCTCTCTCTAGATCGATCTTGATGACGTTTTTTTTTTTGCAGGGCTATGCTGTCACTGGCTTGGTCGGGATCGGGATCAGGATCGAGGTCGAGGAGGACATCACGATCGTCACCGATGGGGTCGGGGTCATCGCCGGTGAACAGGAGGTATCTCTCTATCTCTCTCTTTATCTTTTTATTTCTCTCGATCTAGATCGATCTCGATTACAGATTTTTTTTTGCAGGGCGCTGCTGTCGTTGGCGGGGTCAGGGTCATTGCCGATGGGGTCGGGGTTGTCGCCGGCGGGGTCAGGAGTCTCTGTCTCTAGCTTTCTCCCCCTTCTTTTAGTATTTTTTTTAATGACGTTCATCGCTATAACCTGATTTTGATCTGATGTTCATCCCTATAACCTGACAGATCGTCGACCAACATCAGGTATGGGTGTAATAGATGGTTAATTGGTTATGAATCAAGATGAGAATGCTTTATTTCCAGTTTGCTGATTTCTATGTGCGTATGGTGAATCAAAATGCTGTGAGATTGAATTATTTTGAATTATAGATGATTATAACATCTTATAGTAGGGATATATCCAAATGATTTATTTTTGAAATCTAATATACTGATCAAGTTGCTTAAGTTGGTATTCTCTTTGTTCTATATCTGATATCCAGAAAGTAATAGTTTTTTTTTTGGATGTCTGTTACTTCTAAATATTTTTGTGAAAGCGAGTTGATGGAAGTACTTTGTAGTGAAACAGGTTTCATCACTTTGGAACTTTGGATCCGATGCAGGCCGTCTTTTTCATATCATAGTTGTATCTTGAACTGTATTGTTTGCCAAAAAAAATAGATATATAACGTGCACTCAAGCCAGTATTCA
The DNA here is from genome assembly GCA_947650365.1 of Chamaelirium japonicum. NCBI lineage: Eukaryota > Viridiplantae > Streptophyta > Magnoliopsida > Liliales > Melanthiaceae > Chamaelirium > Chamaelirium japonicum. The sequence goes on along the minus strand of OX393557.1, from coordinate 33,103,983 downwards.
TGGCTAACATCAGTTTTATCCAAGTATTAATATTCAATATCTAATTCCAAGTAGTAATATCCATCTGGGACTAATTCCAATCAGTAGTATCCATCTTGGACTAATTCCACGTAGATTACATCCATTGTTTGACAATCATTCTGCCTCACTTTGCATAGCTTCATTTGTTTTCCTTACTCTTTTTATTTTGTGGTATAGGCTGATTCTGATTTGACATCCATAGAGCTGAACTTGGAAATGAGACAGAACCCACCAGCATTGAAATATCAGAAAAAGATGTAAGTCATTATAAAAACAATTTATGCAGATACAATGGATGAATATGAAGATATTTTTTTTTTGTTGAGGCCCTTATTGTGATTTGATGGTATTTAATCTTAGTCCTCAATACATGTATTATTTTTGGGATCATTCACACTTTTGATTGGCGATCAGTCAAGTTTTGATTCTTTGTTAGTTTCATCAATTATTTTTTTTTTGAATTTTTTTTATTTCTCTTGAAGCAAAAACTCTTCTCATGAAACCTTTACACGTGTGGCAAGGGCCCAAGTTCTTACCGTGGATCACACCTCCGACTCCGGCAGCCCCCCGACCCTCGACTGCAGCCCTCCGATCGTGGATCACACCTGGGACGCCGGAAGCTCTCGATCTTCATCCCCGATGCCAGCAGCTGGTGGCCGGAGTCGGAGGGGGCTGATGTCGGGGGCTGCCGGTGGCCGGATACGGATGGTCGGGTCCGAGATGGTCGGGGGTTGCCGGTGGCCGGAGCCAGAGGGGGCCGGTAGTCGGGGGCTGCCGGTGGACGGAGATGGAGGGGCCCGGTGGTCGGAGGCACTACTGGAGCCGGAGGGGGCGAGAGAGGGTGGAGGTGACGGCGTCGCCGGGGTCTGAGATGGTCGGGTCGGTGAAAGAGAGAGAGAGAGAGAGGCAGCAGCTGTTTTTTACAGCTATTATTTTTTTATTTTTTTTGAACGGTTTGATTAAAACAATCGAACGGATGACGATGACAGCCCATTTGAACAAATAGGCTGTCAGCTCATACCCCGTATTCTCTCTCTTTCTCTCTCTCTCTCTCTCTCTATATATATATATATATATATATATATATATATATATATATATATATATATATATATATATATATATATATATAGAGAGAGAGAGAGAGAGAGAGAGAAATGCTATAGTGCGGCATGCGGTAAGTTCGGCACTGTACCGCAGCCGTCTGATGCACTACTGCGTGCATGTGATGCACGCAACGCGTGCATCAGACGGCTGCAGTGCAGTGCCGCACGCACCGCATGCCGCAGCATAGCATGCCCCTATATATATATATATATATATATATATATATATATATATATATATATATATATATATATATATATATATATATATATATATATATATATATATATATATATATATATATATATATATATATATATATATATATATATATATATATATATATATATATATATATATATATATATATATATATATATATATATATAGGGTTATGCTATGGTGCGGCGGATTATCATGTGGCTAACGTGCGGCCACCTCAATGGTGGCCACATGTACATTTTTTTTTTAATTTTTTTTTTCGAAAGTGATCACGTACCCCTTGATAAGCCACATGTCAAAAATCAACTCATTCTAAGACCTATAGGTCTTAAAAAGCCGAGCACATTTGAAGCACCTATAGGTCTTAGAATGAGTTGATTTTTGACATGTGGCTCATCAAGGGGTAGGTGATCATCCTCGAAAAAAAAAATTAAAAAAAAATCTACACGTGCAGCCATTCACTTGGCCGCACGTTAGCCTTACGTTAATATATATATATATATATATATATATATATATATATATATATATATATATATATATATATATATATATATATATATATATATATATATATATATATATCCTTCGCAGCCCGTTCGCCATCCGTCATTGCCCGACTGCAGCCCTTCGCCCGTCGGCCGTCACCCCATCTAAACCCCCCCCTCTTTCTCTCCCTCACAGCCCCATCGCTCTCTCTATCCCTCCCTCACAGCCCCATCTTTCTCTCTCTCTCCCTTACAGCCCCATTTACAGCCCCTCGAACCCGCCACCAGGATCTGCACGCATGCAATAACCTCGATAAAAAAACAATGATAAAATATTGTGAGCCAATTATGAAAATTTTATTAAAATTTTTTTCTAACCCTTAATTACAGCAATCACTTTATATTGAATATGCAACAACTCAGCTTCTTTTATATTGAATATGTTCTTTATGATGCATTCTATCAATTAATAGTTCTTTTATGTCTAATGATGAAGTCACATGATTAGTTAATGGCTTAATGCTTACCTTATTGGATAAAAAATTAATAATTTAGTACTTTATTTAATATTTATATTTAAATAATAATAATTTATTGTCATATCCTTAGTCGTACCCAAATCCTACTTTTGTGAGATTTGCCATATCGTCGTACCTGCATCGTATCGTACCCGTATCCGTATCCGTATCCATGCTTCCTTGGTTATTGCAAAAAAAAAAGAGATCAAGGTAAAGCAGAAAATTAAGCAAAAGCAGAGCCAAATGAAGGATTTGAAAAATAAGATTAGACTAGAGGAATGGGATCATAACTAGGGGTGGCAATGGGCCGGGTCGGGTTGACACATAAGTATAAGAGCAAAACACCCAACCCGAACCTGACCCGTCTATTAAACGTGTCAAAAACTTAAACCCAAACCCGACCCGCCTAATAAACGGGTTGACCCGACCCGACCCGACCCGTTTAACCCGTTTACTAAACAGGTCGGGTCGGGTTGACTCGGGTTGGGTTGGGTCTAGACGAGTCGGATTGGGCCGGGTTGGATTGGGTTGGTTCAGGTTGGGTCGGGTCGGTTCAAGTTGGCTCGGGTCGGGTTGGGTTGACACGACCCATTTGGTAAACTGGTCAAGTCGGGTCAAACGGATTATAAGTATCCGAACCCGACCCATTAAATAAACGGGTCAATCGGGTCGATCCGTTTATGACCCGAACCTATTTAGGCCAAACCCAAACTCGCTAACTTCGGGTCGGGTCAAGGATTGCAACCCCTAGTCATAACCATGTAAGGACCACACAAGCCAGATAATGGATTTTATAAAGAGTAAAAACTAGGCAAAAGAGTTGGCCACTTAAAAGTAAAACATTAAAAAAACTCCCTTCAAGGAAGGAGGGGACACTAAGGAAGAGGTGGCGACCACTGTTACAACTCCCCTCTGTCAGTGATTTTGCAGTTTAGACCTGGTTTCTCTTAACATTAAAAAAGCTCCCTTCAAGCGGCAAAACCAAACAGAAACATTCATCTAATGATGTATCCCTAATGTGCCATTGCTTTGGTCTCCTAACACTTGTCCGCCGTGCATTTGCGTTTCAGGAAATTTTTGGCCCAAATTTGTGTTGGGTAATTTTTAGTCCCACACCGGCTAGGAGCTAGACAATGATGTGCTTAAATACGATACTCTCAGGTGAACCTCCCCTTACGACTTGGGTTTTGGAGTGAGAAGATATCTACACTTTGCTTCTATTATGACAACTGAGCCATCAGACTTAGGCTGGCAATTTCGTACCCGACACGGCAGACTTGACATGAAGTTAGCGGGTCTGGTTCAGGGCTAAACGGGATTGGGTCATAAACGGGTCGACACGATAGACCCGCTTAATAAACGGGTCGGGTCCGGGTTTAGGGTCTGGACATGGTAGACCGGGAAGACCCGTTTAAAATTCACCGGGTCGTGTCCGATCGGATCTACCCGCAATCTGATACTATAATATATAGTATCAGCAGGTCTATCGGGTAATGTTGGGTTGAGTCGGATCGGGTTGGATCGGGTCAACTGAATAAACACGTGTGATAAATGGGTCTAACGGGTGTACCCATTTATAAACGGGTCAGGTCCGGGTCTAGGGGTTTTGGACACGACCCGAAACTAAACACGAACCCGACCCGACCCGACCCATTACCACCCCTAATCAGACTGCTACATCTTGCTGCAGGCTGATGCTTTTGCTAAGGAACTCGGTTATGCCAAAGAACTTCGATCAGGCCTTGTGAAATTGCAGGTGAGTGACCATATATCCTGTCGGGTGTGCTATGTAACAAACGGGTCAGGTCTGCTATCCAGCAGTCGGGTCGGATATGCTATTAAAGCAATCATGTCGGGTCTGCTATATAACAAACTGGTCGGGTCTGCTATCCAGCAGTCGGGTCGGATTATAATCGGGTTTAAAACCCAAACAGATAAATACTGTTCATCATCTTCCCCGATGGAATCAGGGAAAATCCTAACCGCCGCTGCCTCACGCGCACACGTCGCGGCCGTCGATCGCGCGGGCTCCGGCAGCCGCTCGCGTGCCCCGCCCGCAGCATCGCTCCCTCGCAGGCCGCGGCCGTCAGTCACGCAGCCCGCCGCCGGTCGTGCGTGCAAGTGCTGCCGTCGGTCGCGCAGCCCGCAACCGCCGCTCACGCAGCCCGTTGCCGCCGCTTGCGCAACATAGTGCAACCGGGCATGCGGTATGCTACTGCCGGTCGTGCGAGCCACTGCCACCGGTTCGGGCTGTCGGATTACGGGCTCGCCGACGAGATCCCAGCATTGGATTACTTCTGGCCTCGGCAAATCATGGAGGATTCAAAACTTGCAAGGGTCTGGAGCGTGCCTCTCTCTTGCGATCGGGTACACGTGATTGGAGCCGGAGTTGGGGAGGACGAGAGCCTGGGGTCACACGTAACGAGATCCGGAGGTCTCACGGGACGGGATCCGGAGCTGGGGAGGACGAGATCCGAGCCGGGTGAGAGAAGGTATCTCTCTCTTCTTCTCTTCCTCTCTCTCCCTCCGATCTCTCTCTGCGATGGAGCGATCGGGACGGTCGGCCGGGATCGTGCTGATAACGTGTTGGACAACTGTAATTCTATTATTCATTTACCCCCCTATTTATAGGTATAATTGGAGGTTGAGATAGAGACGGGGAAATCTCCTATCCCATGAAGATAGGGGTTTCTATCCGGTGGGCATCCATATCCAATGCAACCACCGTTTCATAACACTCCCTCTTGGATGACCACCATTCATCAATGAAGAACTTTTATCAAAGGTTTTAATGAGGCAATCATTGGTGAATGGTGGTCATCCAAGGGGGAGTGTTATGAAACGGTGGTTGTATCAGATATGGATGCCCACCGGATAAAGACCCCTATCTTCATGGGATAGGAGATTTCCCCGTCTCTATCCCAACCTCTAATTATGCCTATATATAGCGGGGTAAATGAATAATAGAATTACAGTTTTCCAACACGTTATCAGCACGATCCCGGCCGACTGTCCCAATCGCTCCATCGCAGAGAGAGATCGGAGAGAGAGAAAGAGGAAGAGAAGAAGAGAGAGAGAGACCTTCGCTCACCCGGCTCGGATTTCGTCCTCCCCGGTTCCGGATCCCGTCCCGTGAGACCTCCGGATCTCATTACGTGCGACCCCCGGCTCTCGTCCTCCCCGACTTCGGCTCCGATCATGTATACCCGATCGCAAGAGAGAGGTACGCTCCAGACCCTTGCAAGCTTTGAATCCTCAATGATCTGCCGAGGCCAGAAGTAATCCGGCGCTGGGATCTCGTCGGCGAGCCCGTAATCCAACAGCCCGAACCGGCGGTAGTGGCCCGCACGACCGGTGGTAGCAGACCGCATGCCCGGTTGCACTACGCTGCGCGAGCGGCAGTAGCGGGCTGCGTGAGCGGCGGCTGCGGGCTGCGCGACCGACGGCAGCACCTGCGCGCACGACCGGCGGCGGGCTGCGTGACCGACGGCCGCGGCCTGCGAGGGAGCGGTGCTGCGGGCGGGGCACGCGAGTGGCTACCGGAGCCCGTGCGATTGACGGTCGCGGCGTGTGCGCATGAGGCGGCGGCGGTTAGGATTTTCCTCAATTCCATCGGGGAAGATGATGAACAGTGTTTATATGTTTGGGTTTTAAACCCAATTATAATCCGACCCGACTGCAGGATAGCAGACCCGGCCCGTTTGTTATATAGCAGACCCGACATGATTGCTTTAATAGCAAATCCGACCCGACTGCTGGATAGCAGACCCGACCCGTTTGTTATATAGCAGACCCGACATGATTGATTTAATAAGCAAATCTGACCCGACTGCTGTATAGCAGGCCCAACCCGTTTGTTATATAGCAGACCCGACCCATCTAAGTTTGTATGCATCCACATATATTTTATTGTCTGATTTAATCTAGACCGTCAATTTATCATGTGCTTGTGAACCTAACCTTACCCGATTTATAGCCAAACCATTCGATCCATATATGGATGTTGGGTATCCGAACTGTTCCGAACACATCGGTACTGTCAGATTTTGCTATTTAATTTACATTATTTAGATGTTTAACTGTTTAACCCCTTAGGGATCAATATGCGATATCTGTTTTTACAAATATGGACAAAATTGTCCTTAATTGTAACAGACTTTATACCGTGCATATATCTTATGTTTCGTATCTGTTTCATATGTATAATATGTCATTTTCTTCATTAGATGTACTTTAGGTAATTAATACCTTTTAGAAAAGCTTGGCAAGGCGTATGACGGTTCCATAGAACCCGCTCTAGCTTGGCAAGTGGTTTCTAAAAGAACCCTATTAATACCATGTATTAATAGGCTTTGTCCATAATATGTCAATTATTTTCTATAATATGTCTCTATATGCACATGTGATGAATATGATAATCATAATAATTAATGTCAATATTTATTAAATTCAGATATCAAATATTACGAAATTAGACTTCCATGCATTAAATGTCAATGGAAGTAATTTTCTGAATTGGCGAGTAGATAGTTTGCTACATCTACAAGCGAAGAACTTAGAGAAAGCTCTAGAAGAGAATAATGGATTGAAACTGGATGAAAAAGCAAAGGCCCTCATCTTTCTTAGGCACCACATATACAAAGATCTAAAGAATGAATATATGAACTTAGTAGATCCTACAGATCTCTAGAAAACACTCAAGGAACGCTACGATCACCAGACGATGATCACTTTGCCTGCAACAAAGAGCGAATGGATAACCCTCAGGTTTCAGGACTTCAAGGCAGTGGCTGAGTTCAACTCAAAGTTACTCAATATTGTTAGTAAGCTGAAACTTTGTGAGAAGAAAATAGATGATGCTCTAATGATCGATAATACACTTTCTACCTTCCACCCAAATAATATCATTCTACAACAGCAATATAAGGGGATGAAGTATCAGAAGTACTCAGAACTTATAGAAGTTCTCCTGGTCGCTGAAGAACATAACACCCTACCGGTAAAGAATCATAATTCTAGACCCATTGAATAATTGGCATTACCAGAAGCAAACGCCAATGATTTCTACCGAGGTAGAGGTAGAGGCAGAGGAAGGAGAGGTGGAAGACACGGCAAAGGAGGGCACAATAACTACCCTGGAAGAGATAGAAACCATTCTGGAAGAGGTGGACGCCAAAATCATCCTGGAAGATATGATCATTATGGTCCTAGGAAGGACACTCACTTTAAAAACAAGTGGATTGCTCCTCCGAATTCAAAAAATAAAATCTCTTTAAACCTGAAGATAAAAAGGATATAAGTTTTGAATGTGGAAAGGAAGAAGACTGGTCTAGAAACTGTTGTGCTAGTAAAAATGAGAAGAACAAGTACAAAAGTACAGGGGTACCTGTAGATGCAAATATGAACGAAGATAATAATGAGTGGTCTGAAGATTACCAGAAGCAGACTGATGCCCTGAAGACATCGTACCTGAAAAGTTCAGATTACTTCGATGAGTTAGACGAAGGCACATTAGATCCCTGAACCTTAGGATCTCTGAAGATTTTAGTTTTTTTTTATTATTATTCTGTCAGATATTACTCAGTAGTTTTTATTTTCTGTCAGATATTGCTCAGTAGACTTTATATTCTGTCAAACATTGCTTAATAGTTTTTATATTCAGTTGGACATTTTTAATTTATATTATCATTCTAGTTAATATAGTTAGAAATTGTGTTAGTAAGTTTTATCATTGATAATTCTATGTTGGTATTGATTCATATAACTTATCATTTAGGAACGATGATCAACTGCAAAGAAATTTGCCTGATAGATAGTGTAACAACGCATACCATACTAAAATACAAAAAATTCTTTACAAATCTTGAATATAATTCACGTATGGTTACTACAGTGGCTGTGAAACATCAACCCCAAACACACAATATATTGTCTGCTTTGCCTGTGCCCGCACGAGAACTTCCCAGGATGGTCATCCATCCTAGTACTACTCTCACCCGAGCACGCTTAACTACGGAGTTCTTATGAAATCCGTAGCGGCGTACGTTTTAAAACGCATCTTCTATATTTGGGAGGGAAAATTATATAAGTAGCTCAGGATCTCCTTCTCTCCAGGTGATGTACAACTAACTTGTGGCCTTATACACCTCATCTCACCTCTCCATCTTGGCATCCCAGCCTTAGGAGTCTTAGCTCTTGGCTATTGGCCTATTGGATCTTGGTCGTCACAATACACCCCCCTTAGGGCTACACGTCCTTGTATAGGGTTAGACCCCATCCTAGTACTACTCTCTCCCGAGCATGCTTAACTATGGAGTTCTTACAAAATCCATAGCGGCGCACGGTTTTAAAACACGTCTTCTATGTTTGGGAGGGGAAATTATATAAGTAGCTCAGGATCTCCTTCTCTCCAAGCGATGTGGGGCTAACTCGTGGCCTTGTACACCTCACCTCACCTCATCCATCTTGGCATCCCAGCTTCAGGAGTTTTGGCTCTTGGTTATTAACCTATTGGATCTTGGTCGTCATAGGCTATCCTACTGATATAGTTACAGGATCCGGAAGAGCCCATATTTTTTTAACTAATGGTACTCATTTGCTAATTAAGGATGCTCTATACTCAAAAAATTCCAGAAGAAATTTACTAAGTTTCAAAGACATCTGAGCAAATGGATATTATTTAGAAACTACAAATGAAGACAATCTAGAATACCTCTGCATCACATCTAAGAACGAAGAGCATATTTCCATACTAAAAAAATGCTCAACCTTATCTTTAGGGTTATACTTTACCCACATAGGGGTTATGGAGTCCTATGCCACTCACTTGAACCAGAAGTTCACAAATCATGTAGATTTGGTCCTTTAGCATGATAGATTAGGTCACCCAGGGTCAGGTATGCTTAGAAAGATCATTTACAATTTCTATGACCATTCTCTTAGCAATCGAAGTCTGATTTTTCCAAATGACCATTTTTGTGACCCTTGTTCCCAAGGGAAGTTAATTACTAGACCTTCTTTCCAGAAAATAGAGACAGAATCACCTACCTTCCTATAGAGAATTTAAGGTGATATTTGTGGTCCTACATACCCTCCTAGTGGTCCATTTAGATATTTTATGGTCTTAATAGATGCATCCATTAGATGGTCATACGTGAGCCTCTTCTTCACTAGAAAATTATCATTTGCTAGATTATTATCCTAAATAATCAAACTCAGAGCTAGTTTTCCTGATAACCCAATCAAATCTATCCGATTGGATAATGCAGCTGAATTCTCTTCTAAAATCTTTAATGACTTATGTCCCCCATGTTTATACTCAGAATGGTCTCGCTGAAGCTTTTATTAAGCTCTTACAATTAATAGCTAGACCATTACTCTTATAATCTTGACTTTCAATTTTTGCATGGGGGCATGCTATCTTGTATACTGCTAATCTTATTAGACTCAGACCTACTTCATACCATAATTTTTCTCCTGCACAACTTGTGTCAGGTATCCAGCCCAATATATCTCGTCTTAGAAAGTTTGGATGTGCTATGCAGGTCCCTATTATCCCTCCGAATAGAACTAAGATGGGTCCCCAACGTAGATTTAGGATTTATATAAGTTTTGATTCACCTTCAATCATAAGATTCTTAGAACCCTTAACCGGTGATCTATTTATTATTAGATTTGCATATTGTCATTTCGATGAGACAGTCTTTCCGTCGTCAGGGAGAGATAAAGAAGTTTTTAGGCAACGACCTGTTCCCGAAGAACGGTGTGAATTATCGTGGAACACTTCCACTATGTCTCATCTAGATCCTAGATCCCTTCAATGCGAGGTAAAAGTAAAAAGGATTTTGTATTTGCAAGATATTGCAAATCAATTATCTGATGCCTTCAATGATGCAACTAATGGAACTAAGTCGTTTGTTTCAGCCAAGAATGTACCTGTAATAATTAATATTCCAACTCCTACTAGTGAAACTGTTGCACGTCAGAAACGTGGCATACCTATAGGTTTCAAAGATTCAGTTCCTTGAAAGAGAAAGTTGAATGAGAAATCATGTCCTGCCCTAAAACTCTAGAAGAAGTTAAGGTTCCAGAAAAACCTGGTCATAATGCTCCAGAAGAGATTATGGACCATATTTTTCCAGAAAAAAAATATTTCCCAATGGCCAAATTTTCCTCAAACTCCTGAAGATGTCCCTGTAGAGATTATGGATAAGGTACCGGTACCAAATAATGAGAGCTCAATATTCCACATGAGGGGTGAAATTTGGGACCGAATGGAAATAGCCATCGATGACATATTTGCATACAAAGTAGCTACTGAAATAACAAATGATGATGATGAAAATAATGAACCACGTAGTATATATGAATGTCGACATAGAACTGATTGGCCAAAATGGAGAGAAGCTATTCAAGCTGAACTTGAATCTCTCAAGAAACGTGGACTATTTGAACCTATAGTATAAACACCAAATAACATAAACCCTGTAGGTTTCAAATGAGTGTTTGTAAGAAGAAGAAATAAAAATAATAAAATTGCTAGATATAAGGCAAGACTTGTAGCCCATAGATTCCTACAGAAACCCAGGATAGATTATGAAGAGACATATTCCTATGTTATGGATATAGTTACGTTTAGATATATCATTAGTCTCACAGTTTCTAAAAAACTAGAGATGAGGCTAATGGATATCGTAACGGCATATCTATACGGGAACCTAGACACAGATATTTATATGAAAGTCCCAGAAGGATTCAAGTTGCCTGAAGCAATATCAAAGAGTGTGCACTCAATAAAACTATGATGAGCATTGTACGGCCTGAAGCAATATGGAAGGATGTGGTACAATCGCCTTAGTGAATACTTGTCTAGAAAGGTTATAAGAATGATCTCATATGCCCATGTGTTTTCATAAAGAAATCAGAAAATTGATTTACAATAATTGCAGCTTATGTGGATGACATAAACTTGATTAGGATTCCTGAAGAGCTTAAAAAAACTTCTGATTATCTAAAAAGGGAGTTTGAAATGAAAGAACTTGGTGATACTAAGTTTTGCCTCGGCCTGAAGATCGAGCGTAACTCTAGTGGGATTTTAGTACATCAATCTTTATATTCTAAAAATTTATTAAAGAAATTTAATATGAATAAATGTCACCTACTAAGCACTCCAATGATAGTTAGACCTCTTGATATTCATAAAGATCCATTTAGACCTAAAGAGGAACATGAAACTATTCTTGGTTCTGAAAAATCGTATTTAAGTGCTATTGGTGCTTTATTGTATTTAGCTCAATGTACTAGATCAGATATATGTTTTTCTGTTAATCTATTGGCTAGATACAGTTCAGAACTAACTCTTAGGCATTAGAATGAAATAAAACAAATATTTAGATATTTGTGAGGAATCACTGATATGGGATTATTTTGTTCTTGTGGTACTCCTTACTTGATTGGTTATGCAGATTCAAGTTTTCTCTCTGACCCCCATAAGGGTCGATCCCAAACAGGGTATGCATTTTTTAATAATAATGCAGCTATTTTTTAGAGATCGACCAAACAAACATATGTGACCACCTCATCGAACCATGCTGAAATCTTAGCCATGCATGAAGTAAGTAGAGAATGCGTATGGTTGAGGTCACTTGTGCAGCATATCAGAAGCAGTTGCCAGTTGGCATCAGTTACCAAAGAGCCGATAGTTATCCATGAAAATAATGCCGCATGTATCGCTCAAATTCAAGCTGACTTCATCAAGGGAGACCGAACAAAACATATATCATCAAAGTTTTTCTACACCCATGAACGTCAGAAGAAAAGGGAGATTGAAGTCAAGCAAGTATGGTCAAGCGATAGTCTTGCGGATCTCTTCACCAAAGCTCTGCCCAAGTCTACTTTCCAGAAGGTGGTGTACGATATCGGACTGCGACGGCTCAATCACCAAACAAATTAATGTAATAAGGAGAAGATATAAACAGGGGGAGAGATGTAATAATTGTAATGTAATTATTAAGCGGAGGGCATCCCGAAGATGCAAATTTATGCGCGCTGTACGCTTTTTTCCTTTGGTAGGGTTTTTCCCACAGGGTTTTCCCATCAAAGGTTTTTACGAGGCAGCATTATGCGCACCTACCATAGTTCCTGAAGAACTAAGGTTGTACTCTTTATCCTTTGATAGGATTTTTCTTACTGGGTTTTTCTATCAAAGGTTTTAATGAGGCAATCATTGATTAATGGTGGTCATCCAAGGGGGGGTGTTATAAAACGGTAGTTGCATCGGATATGAATGCCCACCGGATAGAGACCACCCAACATGCTAGTCTTTCCTTCAATTTGGATGCCACATGACAATTTTTAACCATATTTCTTTTTATGGATGGTCAATACGCTCTATTTAGATCAAGATTTAAAAAGAAAATTTTAAAAAAAATAAATTAAAACTACCCGATCAACAGTCGACAAATTTAACGGTAAACTATAGCGTGCAAATAGCCCTTGATATGATTAATTTAAAAATATCACTTGGCATGTTTTTTTTTCAAATGTTTTTTCATGATCATTGTTAGGAGGGATGTACCCACCTTGACCAACCCCTAACCCTGGTTAAAAAGTGCCATGTGGCACCTATATTGAAGGGAGGACTAGCGTATTGGGTGGTCAGGAGGATCGTGTTCCCTATATATATATATATATATATATATATATATATATATATATATATATATATATATATATATATATATATATATATATATATATATATATATAAGCATGCTATGCTGCGGCGTGCGGTACCCGGGCTGATAAATGCGGTGGCAAAATCTGGCCGTCCGATCGCGCGGATCGGCTGCCGATCGGCTGCGAACTGCCCGCAAACCTCCCGCCCGTCTGATCATCTGTACAGACCGTCTGATCCCGTATAAATCCAGTCGCTCGGTGTGTTTCATTGATCATTTGATTCCCATCCGTTCGATCGATAGGATCGAACGGACTAAAAAAATTTCGTTGTTACTGTAGCGGCTACAGTAACAGCGAAAATCCTTTAGTCCGTTGGATTCCCATCGATCGAACGGATGGGAATCAAATGATTATAGAAACACACCGGAGCGACTGAATTTATACGGGATCAGACGGTCTGTACGGATGATCAGACGGGCGGGGGATTTGCGCGCGATCCGCAGCCGATCCGCACGATCGGACGGCCAGATTTTACCACTGCATTTATACGCCGGGCAGCGCACGCCGCAGCCTATCATTCCTCTCTCTCTCTCTTTCTCTCTCTCTCTCTCTCTCTCTCTCTCTATATATATATATATATATATATATATATATATATATATATATATATATATATATATATATATATATATATATATATATATATATATATATATATATATATATATATATATATACATACAGAGAGAGAGAGAGAGAAATGTTACAATTAGCTGTAAGCTACCGGTTAAGATAGTGAGCTGCGGATATTTTGACTAACCTAGGAGTTTTAGAATTTGATAAAATTTGGTGAGGCTGTTGTCTAGTGTAAGATGATCATCCTCACCAATTTTCATCAAATTCCAAAACTTCTAGGGGGTCATCCTCATCAATCACCGTTAAAATCTACAGATTTTTCTTCGACCATTTGACCTCCCTTGAAGTCTTGGAATTTGATGAAAACTGGTGAGGATGATCATCTTACCCTAGACAACACCCTTACCAAATTTCATAATATTCCAAAACTTTTTGGGGATTCAAAATACCAGCAGCTCATTTTCGCCTACCGCTGGTCACAGCTCAACGTAACAACCCTATATATATATATATATATATATATATATATATATATATATATATATATATATATATATATATATATATATATATATATGGGGCTGCTATGCTGCGGCATCGCACCGCAGCCGTGTGATGCACTACTGCGTGCATCGCATGCACGCAACGTGTGCATCACACGGCTGCGGTGCGATGCCGCACGCACCGCATGCCGCATTCAAGCATTTCTCTCTCTCTCTCTCTCTCTCTCTCTCTCTCTCTCTATATATATATATATATATATATATATATATATATATATATATATATATATATAGAGAGAGAGAGAGAGAGAGAGAGAGAGATGCTAAAATGCGGCGTACGGTGCGTGCGGCGTCGCATTGCAGGTGTGTGATGCACCGCTGCGTGCATCGCACGCACCGCAGCGGTGCATCAGACGACTGCGGTGCGATGCCGCACCCTAGCACGCCTCTCTCTCTCTCTCTCTCTCTCTCTATATATATATATATATATATATATATATATATATATATATATATATATATATATATATATATATGGGCATGCTATAATGAGGCATGCGCTGCGCGCGTGCAACACTGCACCGTAGCCGTCTGATGCACGCACTGCGTGCATCGCATGCACACAGCGATGTATCACACGGCTGCGGTGCGGTGCCGCACTTACCGCATGTCGCATTATAGCATTTCTCTCTCTCTCTCTCTCTCTCTCTCTCTCTATATATATATATATATAGGGAAGTGCTAGAATGCGGCATGCGGTGCGTGCGGCATCGCACCGCAGCCGTCTGATGCACTGCTGCGTGCATCGCATGCACGCAGCGCGTGCATCAGACGGCTGCGGTGCGATGCCGCACGCACCGCATGCCGCATTTTAGCATACCCCTATATATATATATATATATATATATATATATATATATATATATATATATATATATATATATATATATATATATATATATATATATATATATATATATATATATATATATATATATATATATATATATATATATATATATATATATATATATATATATATATATATATATATATATATATATATATATATATATATGAGGAATGGGATGCTGCCTATCAAAGCAACGTTTTTTGCTGCTTTGATACATTGTTTGACCATCCTAGAAGTTTTGGAATTTGATGAAATTTGGTGAGGGTGTTGTCTAGGGTAAGATGATCATCCTTACAAATTTTCATCAAATTCCAAAACTTCTAAGAGGGTCAAATGGTCGAAGCAAAATCTGCAGATTTTAACGGTGACTGCAAATTTTGCAGATTTTGCTTCGACCATTTGACCCTCTTAGAAGTTTTGGAATTTGATAAAAATTTGTGAGGATGATCATCTTACCCTAGACAACACCCTCACCAAATTTCATCCAATTCCAAAACTTCTAGGATGGTCAAACAATGTATCAAAGCAGCAAAAAACGCTGCTTTGATAGGCAGCATCCCATTCCTCTCTCTCTCTCTCTCTCTCTATATATATATATATATATATATATATATATATATATTCAAACTCACATTATATCTTGCAAGGTATATAATTTTAATCGCTTTATTACAACGATAGATGAAAGCATGCACCCCATATTAATCGCCTAATCAGTTGATGACCCTACAATCAGCCCTTATCTCTCCGTTGTGACCGGTGAGGACTCCAATTTGGCCCATCTTCACCATCGCCGCTCCAAACTTCGAGTGGAATAGATGCAGCTTGGCAGCATTCTGCCTGACCTAAGCGGCGACAGACGGGGTTGACATTAAGGCTTGGTCCGACTTGAGCAGGCCGCGGTTGGCCATGATGTTGCTGTAGTAGCTGGTGTCGAACAAGTTGGGGCTCCCGACATACCATCGGCACCACCACAGCGCTCCTCCTCCTGCTATTCCAGCACTGGTGCTTCAGCCGTGCGGCATACTTGGGGTCCAGGGTCGGGTCATCGTGGCTCTCACTCTCAGCAGCAGCAGCACTAGTCGAGTTGGAGCAGTGGAGCCTCTCGTTGAAAGAAGAGCAGTGGGCGGCGCCAATGGTATGTGCTCCTGAGAGGGTGATCATGTCGGTTTGGGTGAGGCCCTTGGTAGCGAAAACCTGAGTGAGTTGGTCGAGGTTGGAGGAGTGGGAAGGTAGATTCTGTAATGTCTCGGATGCTAAGGAGACCCTTCCATCTCTTCTACCACCTGGGACTTGATAAATTGGACCCCCACTCTGCCTCTAACAAGGAAATATAACTAAGATCGATCAATACCGATCGATCGAAGCTGCAATTAAGGGATCGAGACGTACGAGGAGGGGGAACTATACCATGAAAACGCTGTCTCTGGGGGCAAAGGCAAGTACGTCGGCGCATGACACGACTCCCTCGCACACCGCCTCCAGACGCTCCTTTGCGTTGTCGATCACCTCGAAGCCTCGGAGGCTTCTGTTGGGAGGTGCATACTTTCCCGCTTTCTTCCTTCTTGACGTCGTATCTAGGAGAACCGAGCCATCACAACCCTGATCCACAAAGATCGATTATAAAGAAAATCATGTTGGGTTAGCCGCTTGCGGCATGAGGATGGCCCAGTACAAACCCACCATGGGCTTTTGGGTTTAAAACCTAATGGGCCTTAACTAAAGCTGCACCCATTAATGATGTGGTTACGTGATGAATACTAGTCCTTAGATCAATCCAGTGGATGGTTGGATTGATTCCGGTTATTAGGGTTTTGGGGTGGTGTCCTGGTTTAGTTATAAATAAGATGTCTCCCATCTATTAGGTATCTGTCTGATGTCATCTAGTCTCTTGACGGCCAAGAACTTAACCATAAATATCTTTCCCTCTCCTCCCTTCTCTTCCGAACTTGCGACAATGACGGCGTGAGGAGAACAAAGAGGGATTCGACTATGTGGTAGACGCATCGCATCGAGGAGTCATCTACCTGCGGTTCGTCACCCGGTTCGTTATGGCCGGATGTACATCTTGATCTTCGCTTCCGCTATGGGTAGATCCGATAATCGTATCGGATCTCATTTGGTTTGATGAGATCTCCCATGAAGGAGATTTTCTTACTAATCAAGATTCAAGATGTGTAGAGATTGAGACCGATCGAATGTAAGCCAGCAAGCGATGATTAAGCAATATATGAACCTACCCGGACGAAACAGTCGTGAAAATGTAATCTGACGAGGCCGGCAGCCATGCTAGAATCCCTCATCACAACCTTGTTCACCTCCGCCCTTATGATCAGCTCAGTTGCAGGGCATCTTCTCTCGTAGAACCGCACTTGGAGGTACCGGACCTCTGTCGATGGAGTCAAACTCAGGCACAAACTCGCTACCAAAGCCAACAACAACGATCCTCCTCCTCTCATGCCCATCTCTCTCTCTCTCTCTACCTGCATGCCTAATGCCTGCCTTGTATATTTATACTAGTGCATGTTTATGCCTGTCGGCACTACAGCGAGCCATCTTCGGTGGCAACACACCTGAACACCTTCGGCAACAACACTTTCGACAACAATATCGATATTCATAGGGACATCCATTTCCTCGCCCGTGATGATTGGCACGAAACGGAACCTTCGGCGCGACCAACTCCCCCTCCCTCTATAATCGATCAATCATAGCTGTCCCTGTTCGAACGAATTCCTCGAGATCGACCCGATCGTTTGGGGCAGTCGAAATTTCAATAGGCGAGTTAATATCCGTTGATGTAAACAATGATCACGGGATGAACGGTCAGGTTTAGTGCAGTTTCAATGGGCCAAGATTTTAGGGGTTTAGTGCAATTTAAATGGGTTGGGATTTGAAACGAAAAAGAGATCGTGCGTTGATTTTTGAACGAATGGTTAGATCTATTCGATTCATTTTTGTCCAGTTAGCTTGTCCTAGTTAACTTTTTTGTTCTGTTTTGTCTAGTCTGCCTAAAACCGACGTCCCTTGTTATATAGATAGTGCATGCCCGTGCCTATCGACACTGCAGCGGGCCGCCTTCAGCGGCATAACACCCCCCCGGGCATCACCACCCTCACCCATAATGTTGTATTCGACAACAACGCACCTGATCACCTTCGGCAACAAAAAACTTTCGGCGGCAACACCGGCCCGTCCCGACGAACCGACAATCGCTAAGACTCGGTAAGACCCGTTTAAATATTTATTCTTTTTTTTTTTTTTTCGTTGCAACTCACCATCATGGGTGTCCTGATCGCAGCCATCCGTTAAACCCATCGCAGACTGTAATAAGATGCTGGGTAAACCCAACCTGTGTGTACCCTTCCGGTAGGCCGCATAATAAGTGGCAAAGAAGGGGAGGAGTCGGCAGGCCGGGCAACAGCAGCCCCCCCCCCCTCTTTGTTCTCGGTCGGCATGTCATCAGAGGGGAGCAACAGCCCCCCCCCCCTTTTTTTTTGGTCTTGGTCGGCCGGTCATCAGAGGGGGGCAACAGCCCCCCCCCGCCTTGTTCTTGGTCGGCATGTCATCAGAGGGGAGCAACAGCCCCCCCTCCCCCCTTTTTTGTTCTCGGTCGGCCGGTCATTAGAGGGGGGCAATAGCCCCCCCTCCTTGTTCTCGGTCGGCCGGTCATCAGAGGGGGGGGGGGGGGGGCAACCCCCCCTCCTTGCCTCGGTCGGCATGTCATCAGACAGCAGGGGGGGTCGGCCATGCAACAGCCCCCCCTCTCTTTCTCTTGTTAGGCCGTGCAACGAGCCGAGGCACGATGTGGTAGTCGAACCCGGAAATCTCGGAGGCTACGCGGTGCTGACTACGCTCCGAGATTTCCGGCCCAAGATTGTGGGGGGTTTTTAGTCGAACCGGGCTGTTCGGGTGGCAAACACAATCCAACAAGCCAAAGAGAAGAGAGAAGACGATAGTTATGTGGAAAAACCCCTTCGCAACGTCGAAGGAGAAAAAACCACGACCACACGGTTGAAGAACGATGGCCGGTGGACCGTATCGTACCCGCTCGACGTCGCAGCTCCCATCCGAAGCTGCGCCACTCGGAGATGCCAATGATGTCGGGCGTCTCGTTCAACCACCAACGGACACGGAGCTCGTAGTCCCGTTGGCGAATCCTGTACTGGGGGTCGGAAAGTCCAGTCAAGCTCCGGTAGCAACCCTGGCTCCTCTAACAGGGGGTCTATCGGAAGCTTTCCTGGCCACTATGATGATGACCCAGCAAGCTATTACCGCCCAACTCCAAACAATGCAACACAACTACAAGGAGTTGCGCGACTTCGTGTGGGCCGCACCGACGGGTGGTCTACTCAACCAGGGCATGTTGGCCCAAGCGGGATAGAGCCTTCCTACTCAAGCTGCCCCACCAGTGCAAGTGCAGCCGCAACCAGTGCCTCAAATGGAGGTCAGGGTTAATCGCTCGATGGAGGTCCAAAAGTGTGAATCCCGACGGGCGGGACTCGAGTAGCCCGGAACCAGCGGAAAGAAACAAGCACGCCCGAGCGGCATCGGCACGCTCGGATGTCTGGTCCTGACTCGGGGCACACCCTCGACAGCCGCCTGCCTCCAAGCATCACTCGAAGATGGACTCGGCACAAATCCATCGCCCGAAGCGAGACGGAGAACATCATCATCAACCGAGTGATAGTCATCACACTCGGATGATGCCGGCCAGTCGGTAGCCGGCCCACACTGTTGATCGGAGAAGCGTACATGAGCGTATTCGGGTACATGCATCGGAGCGACTCGAGGATCAAGAAGGAATCCAGCGAGACCGACCGGGGGTCCGAGCTCCTGATCGGCTGGAGGAAGTCGCCATTCGAGGAGCTGCACGGTCGCCGCTTGTCGAGAAGCTACTCCAGGAGCCATTCCCTCGAGGATGGAATCCTTCACGCCTTCCCAAGTTTGATGGATCGAAAGACCCAGTGGAGCACGTACTGGCTTTCCGGGATGCTCTAGTCCCCCACGAGGATGATCATATTCTCTGTCGGACCTTCGCTAACAGCTTGTCGGGAACACCCCTCGAATGGTTCCACAAGCTCAGGCCCTCGTCCATTTCCTCTTTCTCGGAGCTGAGCACGCGGTTCATCGACTAGTACCGATGCAATCGCCGGGAGCTGAAGACTCTGGAGTCACTCTTCGGGATGAGTATGACTCAGAAGGAGACGCTCAGGCAATTCTACCATAGGTTCAGGTCCGAATACCTAAGCTTGGCGGACGCAGACGGGCAGGATCGCATGGTGATCGCGGCCTTCAAGAACGCCATTCAGCCTACCCAGCCCGTCAACGCATCGCTCATCATGCGAACCCTGGAGACGATCGACGAGCTATCGTGGCGTGTTGAGAAGTACATCAAGATTGAAAACGCGGACCGCAAGAGGAAGGCGGTGGAAACCAGGGTCCCGCACCAGGGCTACGCCAAGCCAGCTACCGTGAAGAACGTCAACAAGTAGCAGGGCGAGGGGACACGGCACGACGCGAAGCGGCAGAGGCAAGACAGGCCAACGAGGCCGCAATGGAATAGGGAGTTCACGGTACTGAACGCCCCCATAGACCAGATCTTGGAGGCTATCAAGGGCGAACCGTACTTCAAGTGGGCACAACCGCTTGAACCCGGAGAGAGGGGAGCTAGAGATGCATCAAGGTACTGCGAGTACCACCAGGGCCAAGGCCATACTACCTTGCAGTGTCGAGCGCTCAAACATCATATCGAGGATCTCATTGAGGCCGGCCACCTTGGCTGCTTCATTGACCTCCCTCAACGTAAAGAGACTAAGGCTGTAGGGGAAGTCCAGCGAGGAGCGACGGCACAGTGCTTACTGGGTCCTCCGCCAGAAAGACGTCAGCTCCGAGAGGTAGGCACAGTCTACGGGTACCATGGCCCTGTACCGTCATCAAATGCCGTCGACCGACATGTGCGACGTATTGAACAAGCAAGGCAAGTTCACCATGTGGTGCTCGACCCTGTCATTCGCCCCGAGCCAAGAGTGGAAGCGGCAGTACAGTTTTCGGCGGCTGATCTGGTCGGAATAGAAAGGCCTCACAACCATCCACTGGTCATACGGCTGCAGATAGCGAATTATCTGGTGAAGAAAATTCTGGTTGATGCCGGGAGTTCGATAGACGTGCTCTTCCTCAGCGCCTTCGATGCCATGCAGCTGGATCGCGGGCAGATGACTGAGTCATCGTCGACGATAACGGGCTTCACAGGAGAGGCTGCAAGGGTGGTTGGTGAGATCACCCTCCCGATCACAACAGGGCATCTCACCAATCTTACCCGGTTCATTGTGATTGAGGCCCACTCGGCGTACAACATCATCCTTGGAAGGCTGTGGCTCCACCACTTGGATGCGGTCCCCTCGTCGGCCCACCAAGTAGTGAAGTTTTGGACCGATAAGGGCGTGATGAGCATTCGAGGTGACCAGTCCTCGGCGGCCAAGTGCGAGCTAAGCGCCATCCATCTGAAGACAACGTGCCAAATCGAGGGAGGAGAACCAGGTGAAGGCGGTACTGAGTTGGGCATCCTCAACCTCTGGACTACGAAGAGGAGTCAAGAAGCTCCAACGCGCCAGTACCTCGCTCAATCGAGTGAAGGAGCGCGAGGAGGCCAAGCACCTGAGAAGACCGACCTGTCAGTTGAACTTAAAGAACTGACAGTGTCGGGGGACCTGCTGAAGACCGACCTGTCAGTTGAACGTAAAGAACTGACAGTATCGGGGGACCTGCCGAAGACCGACCAGTCAGTTGAACGTAAAGAGCTGGCTGCATCGAGAAGCTTGAAGAAGGCCGGTCAGTTAGCTGAACTTAAAGAGCTAATTGACCTGAGCGACCTGATAGAGACTGACCTATCAGCCGAAGGTAAAGAGCTGAACAGGACGACGCACCCGTAGAAGACCGACCGATCGGTTGAATCTAAAGAACCGGACGACTTGAAGAGGTCAATGACAGACCTGAACACGGAGTGGGAGGAGTCACCCGCCGTCGAGCCAATTCTGCCCGTGGACTTAGGAGAAGCGGGTCATCCGAGGATAACTTTTCTTGGGTCGCAGTTGCCAAAGCATCATACCGAAGCTATGACGGTATTTCTCAAGGAAAACCTGGATGTGTTTGCATGGTCAGTTGAAGACATGCCAGGCATCCACCCCGAGGTAGCCTGTCACCACCTCAATATTCGAGAAGGAGCTGCACCCGTACGCCAGAAGCCCCAGTCGCTAGCATCGGAAAAAGCAGCAGCTATCAACATGGAGGTAGAGAAGCTGCTACGAGCCGGCATCATCAGAGAGGCTCGGTACCCGAAGTGGATCGCTAACGTGGTCGCCGTCCCCAAGAAGTCCAGAGCCATACGGGTCTGCATCGATTTCACGAACCTCAACCAGGCATGCCCGAAGGACAGCTACTCGCTACCACGCATTGATACCCTGGTAGATTCCATGGCGGGACACGAGAGGCTCTCGTTCATGGACGGGTACTCAGGCTATCACCAGATCCCCATGAACCCAGAAGACCAGGAGCACACGACTTTTGTCACGGGTCGAGGTCTCTACTGCTACAAGATGATGCCGTTTGGGTTGAAGAACACGGGGACGACG
Organism: Chamaelirium japonicum; assembly: GCA_947650365.1. Taxonomy (NCBI): domain Eukaryota; kingdom Viridiplantae; phylum Streptophyta; class Magnoliopsida; order Liliales; family Melanthiaceae; genus Chamaelirium; species Chamaelirium japonicum. Next base: position 33,081,267 of record OX393557.1, on the reverse strand, counting down.
TACCAAAGGCTGGTGAACAAGATGTTCATCGACCAAATCGGAAGGAACGTGGAGGTCTACGTCGATGACTTACTTATGAAGAGCCAGGTGGAGGAGGCACATATGCAAGACCTAGAGGAAACCTTCATGACCCTGCGGAGGTACAGCATGAAGTTGAACCCGGCCAAGTGCGCCTTCGGCGTGACGTCGGGAAAATTTCTGGGTTACTTGGTTACCCGACGGGGGATCGAGGCCAACCCGGAGCAGATCCGAGCCTTGGAGGAGATGCCATCGCCCAGGTCGCGAAAGGAGGTCCAGAAGCTGACCGGACGGATCAACGCCCTCAACTGCTTCATATCCAAGTCCTCAGACCGGTGTCGGCCCCTGTTCGAAAGGCTGAGCAAGCTTGCACCTTTTGAGTGGGACCAACGCTGCGAAGAAGCATTTCAGGAGCTGAAGACGTACCTTGGCTGACCCCCTATCTTGACAGCCCCCCAGCCAGGAGCAACGCTGGGGGTGTACCTTTCGATATCGGAGGAAGCAATCAACGCTGTACTGATATACGAATGTGAAGGAGCGGAGAGGACCGTCTACTACGTCAGCCGTATCATGACGTCAGCGGAAATAAGGTATGCGCGGATCGAGCAAGTGGCCCTAGCACTAGTGTACGTGTCAAGGAGACTTCGCCCATACTTCGTCGCTCACCCCATCGAGGTCATCACCGAGCACCCCCTGAAGGAAGTACTAGATAACTCTACTCGGGCAGGTCGGTTGAGCAAGTGGGCTGCAGAACTGCAAGAGTTTGGCCCTCGGTACGTACCTCAGAAAGCAATCAAGGGCTAAGTACTTGCAGACTTCCTCAGCGATTTCCCGGCGGAAGACACTGCACTGGTGCCAGAGACGTTAGAAGACCTGTCGGTAGCTGCCGGTCGACCCATGGGAGTCGGTGCTGCAGCAGGATAGGAGGATGAAGAAGAAGGCTGGAGATTGTTCGTGGACGGCTCGTCATGCGCAATCAGGAGTGGTGTAGGAGTAGTCCTAGTAACCCCCGACCACACGAAGCTCGAAAAGTTAGTGTGGCTAGTTTTTCCGACGACGAACAACGAAGCTGAGTACGAGGCGATGCTGACAGGACTGGAGATGGCAACAGCACCGGGGGTGACCAGATTACAGGTCTATGGCGACTCCCAACTGGTGATCAATCAGATTATCGGTAGATACGAAGCCCGCGACGCAAGAATGCAAGCTTACCTGAAGCTAGCCCGGGAGTTGATCGCCAAGTTCGAAGACATAAGCTTCCACCAGTTCCCCAGAGCGAAAAACAAGCAGACGGATGCCCTTGCTAATCTAGCATTGGTACTCGGAGAAGACAGAGAGAAAAGGGTCTTCATCGAGGTGCAAACTGACCCCCGAACAGTCAGCCCCGCAGAAGATAGTTGCCTGACAAGGAGGACACAAGCCATTGAGGCGGCCCATACTATTGCAGTCGGAGCTAATTGGGTGGCCGACATGAAGAAGTACCTACTTGATGGGATACTACCGGAGGACGTCGATGATGCCCGAAGAACCAAAGCGCACGCTCCAAGATACACCCTCATCGACGACGATCTGTACAAGCGCTCGTTTGGTGGACCGTACCTCAAGTGCCTCACGAAAGAACAAGCAGTAGAAATCATGAGGGAGATACATGAAGGAGGATGCGGGAATCATTCCGGAGGAAGAGCCCTGGCACGGAAGATAAAGCTGCAGGGCTACTACTGGCCCACCATGGAAGCAGATGCGGGAGGGTATGTGAAGAGGTGCTTGCAATGCCAAAAACATGCTCCCTCCATACACCAACCGGCAGAAGAGCTACACCCGATATCCAGCCCTTGGCCCTTCCAACAGTGGGGGTTGGATATTTTGGGTCCCTTCCCGACGTCGCCCAATCGAAGGAAGTTTCTCCTTGTCACCACCGACTACTTCACCAAGTGGGTGGAGGCAATTCCGTTGCTGAAGATTGGAGAAGTTCAAGTAGGAAAGTTCCTATGGAGCAGCATCATCTGTCGATTCGGACTGCCGTGGGCTTTTGTTGCAGACAACGGGCGACAATTCGATGCGGAGTCAATTATGAAGTTCTGTGCCAGTAACAACATCAAGTTGTTCTTCTCTACACTGTGGTACCCTTAGAGCAACGGGCAGGCAGAATCGATAAATCGCGCCATTCTGGACATACTGAAGAAGAAGCTGGAGCAGAAGAAGGGTTTGTGGGAAGAGGCTCTACCCGGAGTTCTATGGGCCTACCGGACGACACCTAAGCGTCCGACGGGAGAGTCCCCGTTCAGCCTTACCTATGGCTCCGAAGCAGTCCTGCCAACGGAAACCCTGGTCCCAACACAGCGAACAGTCGTAGCTGCCGACCCAGAGCTGAATGACGAACTCCTACTCGATGGTCTAGACCTGCTGGAAGAGAAGAGGGAAAGAGCGAGAGCGCGCTTAGCCAACTACCATCAGGCCATCAAGAGAGCATATGACCGCAAAGTTAGAAGGCGAGTATTCAAACAAGGGGACCTGGTCATGCGGAAGGTCTTCGACAATACCAAGGAGCTGGGAAGTGGCAAGCTGGGAGCTACCTGGGAAGGACTATACATCATCGATGGTATGGGAAAGAATGGAGCCTACCGCCTGAAGACTCAAGACGGCGATGCACTAGCAAGGCCATGGAATGCCACCAATCTGTGCAAGTTCTACCAGGGTAGCTAAATGGGCGAGACGCTTATAACCATTTTGTAATTCCGGATCTATTCAATAAAGATGCATTTGCTCAGCGTTCTTGTTCATACGTGAGAATAATGGTTAACTAAGGCAACCTAAACCAAGTGGTACATAACACTCCGAGTGAGTTCTACCACTTGGCCGACCGGTCGACAGGTCCCTGCGAAGGGCGTGACCGACCGGTGAACACCTGGAAAGATCGATCGACAGACCCCACCGGGGTACAACCGGTCAACCAACCTAAACCAAGTGGTACATAACACTCTAAGCGAGTTCTACCACTTGGCCGACTGGTCGACAGGTCCCTGCGAAGGGCGTGACCGGCCGGTGAACACCTGGGAAGATCAGTCGACAGACCCCGCCGGGGTACGACCAGTCAACCAACCTAAACCAAGTGGTACATAACACTCCGAGAGAGTTATACCACTTGGCCGACCGGTCGACAGGTCCCTGCGAAGGGCGTGACCGGCCGTGAACACCTGGGAGGATCGGTCGACAGACCCCTCGGGGGTACGACCGATCGACCAGCGCAAGCAAGGGAGGGTATATCACCCCCCGCTAATATAAGGGCCAGATTTTGGTCGCACGTCGTCGACGTGTAGTTATGCATGTTGTCGATGTGTAGTTATGCGCGTCGTCGACGTGTAGTCAAAACACGAGAGCCAAATTTCAATGACATGTCGTCGACATGTACTGAAGATGCAAGATCAATATAAGAAGGATTGCAGCCATGACATTCAAATAGATCACGTTAGAGGTCTCAACACAAAGAGGATGTGGTTTTATTACATCGCAAAGCAAGACAGTAAGCAGGAGCGGTGAGTTGTCTGCGCCAGCTTTCCACGGCCCCGGCGGGAGCTTGCTGCGTAGCTTCGCCACCTTCTTACGCCATCTCGTCGCCTGTTCTTCAAGAAGCAACTTGCACTCTATGGAGAAGTCTGCATGATGCTGAGCAAGCGCAGCCTTATGCGATGCTTCGGCCTGGTCGAGAGAGGACTTCAGCACGACGATTTCGGCTTCGTGAGCTGCCTTAGCGGCCTCGGTGTCTGTACGCTACCTCCTGATCAAAGAGGCCTGGCGCCTGAACCGTTCTTCCATCGAGGCAATTTCTGTCTGAGCGGTATCCAATGCTTCTTGAAGCTCGAAAGGGTCAGCAGCGTTCGCCTGCGCAACTTCGAGCTGAGCCTGGACTGCAGCTAACTCTTTAGTATGAACCCGTCGAGCTTCCGCTAACTGAGCGCGTGTCTCTCTCAGTTCCTGCCGAGCAGCTCGCAGCGAGGCCTCAAGCTGCGCCATCCTTCGAGCACCCCCCTCGGCGACATGGCCGGCAATCGTAGCTACGCGACCGCTCATCTAACAAAAGTGGAAGATATGTACCAAAGAGTCAGGAGTGAAAACTACTACTGCAGTCAAGCCTACAACGACTCGAAAACTTACCTCATGAAGGTCGCCGAGCTGGCTCCGCCAGCTGGAACTGTCCACCCCAGTATCCTCCTCCTACACCTGACGGGAAGAGAGCCCAAGGGAACGATGGTGAGATGTAGCTTTGGTGGCACCGAGGGGAGAATGGGGAGGTGGCCCGGCGACACCCCCGGAAGCAGAGGAAGAAGGCGAAGCCATGAAGTACCGGACCTCCGCGTGATCAAAGAGTCTAGCGGTAGGTGCAGCAGTTGGTGCAGCAGTAGGGGCAGCGGTAAGGGCGTGGGGTGAAGCTCGCCCACGTGACTCCGTAGAGCTAGACGGCATGGCTTGCTTACCCCGCCCAAGAGAGAGAGAGAGAGAGAGAGAGAGAGAGAGAGAGAGAGAGAGACTGTAACTGGATGACCTCTCGGATTCTTCTATCTCCACGTAATGTCTACCCGTCGACGGCACGTCTTCTGAACAGTCGTCAGGGAGGGAACGAAGATCATCGCAAGCAGCTCATCGCATGGCGGGAGCGGGAGGAGAGCGACCTTCATCATCGTCGCTGGAGGACTCATTTAGAAAGACGCACCTCTTTGCCTTCCCCGCGGGTGCAGCTACGTTGCACGCAGATGGTTGTCTGCAGTCGCCTGCAGCTACAGTCGACCTTGTGTGGCGCCTGAAGATCACACAAAGTTTAGATGCAGCTGTGTTTGGGTTGAAGCGTCGGACGGAGCTGACGTACCTGTCAGGGAGCTCCGAAGAGTAAGCAGAGGGCTCTTCTTCCCTACCGGACGCTGCTGGCTACTTGCCCTTCTTGGGAGTAGTACTATAAGACCTGACGACCGGGAGCTTCGGAAACAGCTGCTGCCAGTCGTCGTCGTTACGCGTCACCCTCCTAATCAGTTGGTCCAACTCCTCCTCACCAGCCCCAGGGCACTGAAGCTGCCTAGAGGGGTAGAAGTCCTCGATGGTCGCGGCGAGGTTAGAGACTTGACCGGGAATTTTGAAGCGACCCCTCCAGGGTCCTCCGACCACAATGGGGCAATCCTTCTAACTCCTCACGGAGTCAGATAAGCCTCCGATGGGAGGGCGACTGCTTGCGCGTGCCTGCAGGCTGAAGTAGGAAAATACGCTGCCTGGCGTCATCTTGTAGTCCTTGATGAAATATTTCTTCAGAAGATACGCGACGCAGAGCTGCTGCCCCGCCAGTTCTTCTATTGCTTCCATGCAGCGGAGGATCCTCCACCCGTTGCCAGCTATCTGGCCTGGAGACACTTTCATGTACTCCAGCAGGCGACCAGAGAAGCTTGCAAGGGGAAGTCTCAGGCCGCAACATAGCTGCCCGAGGGTGATGATGGTATGGTCGCCGTCGTCAGGGTCCAAAGAACCAGTAGCGAAGGAGAGTGAGATCGTATCCGGAATGCCGTAAGCCGCCCGGACCTCCTCCATCAGCGGAAACTTCTTCGTCACGACGAACCAGGTGAAAGACATCTTCGACGACGGCTCTCGGCGTGTATCCAAGCGAACTTCCTTCCAACACGCGACTCCTCGGCGTGTATCCAAAGGGAGCTACGTGCAGCGAGTTATCAACTCAAACGAACCTTCAGCCACAGAGGAGAAGTTTGAAGTAGAGGAAAGAAATGAACCCTCGGGGTCCTATTTATAGAGAAAGTTGGAGCTATGGGAGTTGGTTCGGATTTCGAGGAAAATAGCCGACGAGGTGGCAACGCCTGGTGACGCCATGTGGCGAAAAACCGGGAAAAGCCCAGATAGTTACTTGGAGTCCTTACAGTACCGGAACGAGCCAGGTACGCAAACCGAGGCAGGCGTGCAAACCGAGGCAAGCACGCAAACCAAGGCGGCATGCGCAAACCGAGGCGAGCATGCAAATAGAGGCAGGCGTGCAAACTGAGGCGGGCATGCAAACCGAGGCGGGCACGCAAATCAAGGCGGGCGCACAAGTCGAGGCTGGCACGTAAGTCGAGGCTGACACACGGAGAGAGGTTGCACGCAAATCGAAGCGAAGTAATCCTGACCGGGCGAGACTGAAGACCGTGCGGTCAGAAGGGAGTATTGTGTATACCCTTCCGGTGGGCCGCGCAATAAGTGGCAAAAAAGGGGAGGAGTCGGCAGGCCGGGCAACAGCAGCCCCCCCCCTCTTTGTTCTCAGTCGGCATGTCATCAAAGGGGAGCAACAGCCCCCCCCCCCTTTTTTTGGTCTCGGTCGGCCGGTCATCAGAGATGGGGCAACAGCCCCCCCCCCCTCCTTGTTCTCGGTCGGCATGTCATCAGAGGGGAGCAACAGCCCCCCCCCCCTTTTTGTTCTCGGTCGGCCGGTCATCAGAGGGGGGCAACAGCCCCCCCTCCTTGTTCTCGGTCGGCCGATCATCAGAGGGGGGGGGGGTTCCTCCTTGTTCTCGGTCGGCCGGTTATTAGAGGGGGGGGCAACAGCCCCCCCCCCTCCTTGCCTCGGTCGGCATGTCATCAGACAGCAGGGGGGTCGGCCATGCAACAGCCCCCCCTCTCTTTCTCTCGTTAGGCCGTGCAACGAGCCGAGGCGCGATGTGGCAGTCTAACCCGGAAATCTCAGAGGCTACGCGGTGCTGACTACGCTCCGAGATTTCCAGCCCAATGTGACTGGGAGTCGACTGTGTGCCACGTCATCACTACCGTGGTAGTTGAGCTCATTGCGGGGACACATCGACAACCCGTCTTTCGCGGAGCGCCGTAACCGTCACCCCAACCGTCACCCCACTACTATAAAAGGGGACCTACCCCTTCAGCAAGAAAGATGAAGAATTCTGGAGGAAACACTGCCCATTTCATCTCGGAATTCGCGGAGCTGCGGAGGTCGGTCGGACAGTAGTCAGAGGCTGTCTGCGGAGGTTGGTCGGACAGTAGTCAGAGGCTGTCTGCGGAGGTCGGTCAGACAGTAGTCAGAGGCTGTCTGCGGAGGTCGGTTAGTAGCCAGATACTGTCTGCAGCGACCGGTAGTCAGATGCTGCCTGCAGCGGTCGGTAGTCTGAGTGAAACTGCAGAGGTCGGTAGTTTGGAGACCGGTCATCGGGGTGTATAATTGGGGTTAAGGTGAGATATCACTACAAGAAAGAGGGTCTTTACCGACGGACATTATTATCACCGTCGGTAATAATACACTTTTTACCGACGGTGACTATAATATTCGTTGGTATTATAACTTCAATTTTTTAAATTTTTTTTGCATATTTATTACCGACAGTCAAATATTATTCGTCGGTAAAATTATTTATCCCGACAGTACATATATGTACCGTCGGTAAAATACTTTATGCCGACGGCTACATAAAGTCCGTCGGTACAATGTCACGACGAAACTCAGGGTAAAAACCAAGCCTCTGGAAAAAAATGGAACCCTGAGTTTCGTCGGCGGTTTTTACCGACGGAGGTTATATGTCCGTCGGTATAAATAATTATACCGACGAAAATTATATGGCCGTCGGTACGATACCGACGGTAATAAAATGTCCGTCGGGAAAATTGTCCCGACGAAACTCAGGGTAAAAACCGAGCCTCTGGAAAAAATGGAACCCTGAGTTTCGTTGGTGGTTTTTACCGACGGACGTTATATATCCGTCGGTATAAATAATTATACCGATGGAAATTATATGACCGTCGGTACCATACCGACGGTAATAAAATATCCGTCGGGAAAATTGTCCCGACGAAACTCAGGGTAAAAACCGAGCCTCTGGAAAAAATGGAACCCTGAGTTTCGTCATAGAGGTTTACCGACGGATATGATGTTTTCGTCGGTATAAATATTATTTGTACCGACGGCTATTATGTGTCCGTCGGGATAAATATTATTTATACCGACGGACTTAAACATTCCGTCGGTAAAAACCCTAACCTATTTAAACTCAGCGCGATCCCCTTCTCTGTTCGATCTGTTTCGATCTTTCTTGCGCGCCCCGCCCCTCTCTCTCGCTCTCTCTAAATCCGTCCCCCACCCCGGTATTACTCGATCCTGCCCCGCCCCTCTCTCTCGCTCTCTCTCTCTAAATCCGTCCCCCACCCCGGTATTACTCGAATCGAGGGAAAGAGGAGGGGGTCCTGCTGGGTCGAGGGAGAAATCGAAAAGCTTCTGGGTGCCTCTTCCTTTCTGGTCTTGGCCGCTGACGAGGTATGGGAGACGACCCATTTCTCTCTCTCTCGCTTCTCTCTCTCTCTATAATGGTTGGTAATGGGATATGCAGTGCTTGCTTAGATGATGATCAGACATATAATGTAGGGTTTTCTACTTTGCATATGTGGATGGATTTTCTTTTCACCCGATCGATATTTATTGGTAAATGCTCTCTTAAAATGTATTGTAGGGTTTGCTTGTTTGACAATGGTTTTTGCCCTTTAGGGTTTTCTATAATTTTTTTTTTTATTTTAATGTTGGTGAGCCGGATTCTATCGGGGTCGTTGCAGTTTGTATAATTATGTTATTGCTACCATGAATAGATTATGTTTGGAGTTGAATTTAATGTATTGGGTGATGGTATGTTCTTCGAATGTGATATTCGGTGTTCTTCGTTCGCTGATCCACCCTCTGAGTCCACTCGAAACTCGGCCGAGTCGACTCGACTCGGCTGAGTTTCGATTCGACTCGGTCCAAAACTCGAGTTTCGATCCGACTCGGCTGATTGAGTTTCGATTCGACTCGAGTTTTGTCGGGTTTTAGCCGAGTTGTCGTGTCAGTTTGTATAATTATGTTATTGCTACCATGAATAGATTATGTTTGGAGTTGAATTTAATGTATTGGGTGATGGTATGTTCTTCGAATGTGATATTCGGTGTTCTTCGTTCGCTGATCCACCCTCCGAGTCCACTCGAAACTCGGCCGAGTCGACTCGACTCGGTTGAGTTTCGATTCGACTCGGTCCAAAACTCGAGTTTCGATCCGACTCGGCTGATTGAGTTTCGATTCGACTCGAGTTTTGTCGGGTTTTAGCCGAGTTGTCGTGTCAGTTTGTATAATTATGTTATTGCTACCATGAATAGATTATGTTTGGAGTTGAATTTAATGTATTGGGTGATGGTATGTTCTTCGAATGTGATATTCGGTGTTCTTCGTTCGCTGATCCACCCTCCGAGTCCACTCAAAACTCGGCCGAGTCGACTCAACTCGGTTGAGTTTCGATTCGACTCGGTCCAAAACTCGAGTTTCGATCCGACTCGGCTGAGTTTCGATTCGACTCGAGTTTTGTCGGGTTTTAGCCGAGTTGTCGTGTCTACTCGACTCATTAAGGTTTCGAGTCGAGTCGAGTTTTCGTGTTTTAATTAAAACATTGATTTTTTATATCCTATCAAAACTGAATTGAATGGGGGAATGGGGGGCAAAATGTAGTTTTTAGACTAGGGTGAGCGTCGGTTTTGTCGGTCGGTTTCGGTGTCGGTTTTGTCAGTTATATTTTTTTCGGTTTACGAAAAATCAAAACCGAAACCGAAACCGAAACCGAAATGGTCGGTTTTTGTCGGTTCGGTGTGATATGAGGTATGCTAAAGCCATAAATCTACTTGAGTGACAGAGAGAGCCGTCAGACCCCAAGTGTTTACTTGATGAGGCTCCCTGACTTGTTGACTTACTATCGCATAACTTTGGTGCTATGCCTAGCATTCGAACTATCAGCAGTTCAAATGCTGGCCACCAACCCTAGGTTTACTATGTGACTAGTCTACTCATCAAAATACACCCATCCATTAGGGATGTGGATGGTCTGTAGAAGTTTTGGTTCGGTGTTCCATACTCGGGAACCGAAACCGAAATTGTGCGGAGTCTTATAACATTGTTTGAAATTATATGTCAGGTGTTGTATAGCCAGATAGACAAAGATGCATGTCTTCGATCGATAAGAGTTGGATGCGTAATTCGAATTGCATGAGCCAAGAGTACAGAGAAGGAGTCAGGAAATTTCTTGATTTTGCATTTGAGCGTCTTGCACCGCTTGATGGAAAAATTGTGTGTCCCTGTATAGACTGCGGAAGGGTGATTAGGAAGGTTCGAGAGGAATGTGAGGTTGATCTGGTAATGCGTGGCATTGACATTACCTATACCCGTTGGTTCTCGCACGGTGAGGAGCTAGATGCAGTCCCCATGGCAGCTCACGGTGAAACTTCAAACACAGTGATCGCTGATGATAATATTAATACAGACGATGACGATGACATGCAGGGTATGATACATGATTTGCAAGGTGGAATAGGCACGGAAACACCGTCAGGTGATCAGCCCAATATCGAAGCGGACAAGTTCTACAGATTGCTTAAAGATGCCGAACAACCTCTATACCCGGGGTGTGAGAAGTTTTCAAAACTCTCTTTCACTGTAAAGCTTCTTCATTTGAAGTGCCTCAATGGTTGGAGTAATAAGTCATTTAATATGTTGGTAGAGTTGCTGAAAGAGGCTTTTCCTATGGGTGAGACAGTACCGAAATCATTCTACGAGGCGAAGAAGACAATTAAAGATCTCGGTCTGGGTTATGAGAAAATTGATGCATGCATGAACGATTGTATGTTGTACCGGAAAGAGTACGAACATGCACGGTCATGCCACATATGCGGAGCAACGAGATATAAAGAGACGGATGCCGAGTCTAGTACCAGTCGAAGGAAGAAAAATGTATCTGCAAAGGTTCTCCTATACTTCCCGCTCAGGGACAGACTTCAGAGGTTGTTTATGTCATCGAAGACTGCTGAGCACATGAGGTGGCATGCACGAGAACGTACAGATGACGGGATTATGAGACATCCGGCCGACTCTCTGACGTGGAAAGATTTTGATCATACATATCCTGAATTCGCATGTGAAGTTCGCAACGTCAGGTTAGGGCTTGCTAGCGATGGCTTCAATCCCTTTGGGAATATGAGTGTGTCGTACAGCATTTGGCCAGTTATCCTAGTTCCATACAATTTGCCTCCCTGGATGTGCTTAAAAAAGCCATACACAATGCTCTCCTTGCTCATTCCCGGACCCAGGTCGCCTGGTAATGATATTGACGTTTACTTGCAGCCGTTGATTGAGGAGTTGAACGAGTTATGGGAAGTTGGGGCCGATACGTATGATGCCTCGTTGCGCCAGAATTTTCGGATGCATGCGGCACTTCTATGGACCATCAACGATTTTCCTGCATATGCCAACTTATCCGGGTGGAGTACTAAAGGAAAATTGGCGTGCCCTACATGCAATAAGGAGACAGATTCATTACGATTGAAGAACGGAGGCAAGTTCTGTTATATGGGCCATCGAAGATTCCTTGTTGACGGCCATAAGTGGAGGCAGAACAAAAGAGCTTTCAACGGCAAGAAGGAACTTGCAAAGGCCCCGGAGCAGCTTTCGGGGATAGAAGTCTTGTGCGAATTGGATCAGCTTGATGCCGTGGCACTTGGAAAAGGTAAAAAGAAGAGAACGCATGAAGATTCTACGCGTGAGCATAACTGGAAGAAGAAGAGTATTTTCTTTAAACTACCATACTGGAGCAGCCTACTCTTGCGGCATAACTTGGATGTCATGCATATCGAGAAAAATGTGTGTGACAACATTATAGGAACACTGCTGAATCTCGACGGTAAGACGAAGGATAATCTTAAATCTCGTCTCGATCTTAAGGAGTTGGGCATTCGAAAATCACTTCATCCCCAAGAGATTGGGGATAAGTATGTGTTGCCAGTTGCATGCTACACCATGAGCTCACAGCAAAAGGCAGCCTTATGTGCATTCCTACGGTCTGTGAAAACGTCAGACGGTTATTCTTCGAATATCGCACGATGCGTGCAAGAGAACGGCCGGAAGTTGTCTGGATTAAAGAGCCACGATTGTCATGTTCTTATGCAGCGATTGTTATCTCTTGCTATACGTGGGAATTTAACCGAAGAGGTGTCCGGTCCGTTAATTGAGCTCAGCACTTTTTTCAGACAGTTGTGCTCGAAGGTACTTAGAGTGGACCAACTTGAACAGATGGAGAGGGATATTGCGCTCACATTGTGCAAGTTAGAGATGATATTTCCACCTTCATTCTTTGATGTCATGGTGCATTTGACCGTTCACTTGGCAAATGAGGCCAAATTCGGCGGCCCAGTTCATTACCGGTGGATGTATTTTATCGAGAGGTAATCGTCTCGTCTCATTCGCACAATGTATTTGATCGTTCTTGATATATTCATCCAAATATTTTTTTCTCAAATTAGGTACTTGCGAACATTGAAATCATATGTTCGTAATAAAAGTCGTCCGGAGGGATCAATTGCTGAAGGATACCTAGCAGAAGAATGTCTAACATTCTGCTCAAGATACGTACATGGTATAGACACGCGATTCAATCAACTTGAGCGGAACTATGACGGTGGTCCAATAGACTTCGATGGGGGTCTGTCTATATTTGCCGAAATGGGTAGACCTGTAGGAGGAGGCAAAACCCGTCGATTGTCTGTAGATGAGATTCAACAGGCACATATGTATGTGTTGCGCCAATGTGATGAAGTGTGGCCATTCATTGAGTAAGCATTTTACGATCATTTACTCATTCTTTCAGTCCATTCATTAAGTATATGTGCTAATTATAATCTAATTCATAACCGGTAAAACAGGAAGCATAAAGCCATCATTAATAATCGGGGTACTCGAAATGCTCCCCAAATTCATGATCGTGAATTCCCATCGTGGTTCGAGAAACACGTAAGTATTCACATCATTACTGAATTTCATTGACATCCATTACCGAACAATAATTATGTGTTCATATCATGAATGTCGTGTGGTTATTATAGGCACAGGAGCTGCACGACAACCACGATCCGCTGATGAATGAGGATCTCTGGCGCTTATCTTGTAGTCCTTTGCAAGACGCAATATCGTACGATGGTTATATCGTGAACGGTTATAGATTTCGGACGAAAGATAGTGAAAAATCACGAAGAACCCAAAATAGTGGGGTTGTCGTCAACGGTGAGCAAGAAGAATTAGAAAATATCGACTTCTACGGCGTCCTCAACGAGATTCTCGAGATTAAATTCCTTGGCCAAAATCGGATCGTATTATTCAAATGCGATTGGTATGATGTTAATAATCGCGGGACTGGTTATAATGTCGACAAATACGGTTTTATCAGCATCAACACTGCTAAGAGATTGAATACCCAATATGAAGATCCATTCATTCTTGCCTCTCAAGCGCAACAGATATTTTATGCACCGGATAATACCTCTCCAGGTTGGCAAATTGTAGTCAGGTCACCACCCAGAGATTTTTACGACATGGGAGACAAGGATGCGGGGGTCGTCGATGATGATTTGGATGCATACCAGAATGATGAGATAATCATTGTCGACGCAGTGCACGACGAAAATGAAGATGTCGACAATATAAACTGGACAGCGAATGCAGATCAAATAATAGAAGAGGGAAGCGATGAGAGTGACAGAGATGAGACAGAAAATGACTAGACCGTATGTAAATCAAATTGTTTCATATTTAAATCAAATTGTTTCATATATAAATCATATTATTTCATATGTATATCATATTGTTTCATATGTAAATCATACCGTTTCACCGATTCATATGTAAATCATACCGTTTCATATGTAAATCATACCGTTTCACCGATTTACGATCCGACCGATTCACCGATTTAGAGTCTAAGAGTTGGAAAATCATAAGTTAGCGTGTTTCGGATATGAAATAGGTTTCGATTCGATCGGATCGTCATCGGATCGGCATCCGATAATTCGAAGTTGGAATTATTCCGTATTTCGGACTTGCGAGCGGGTTCTAATTGGATATTTGACCAATTTACGCTCCGATTCACCGATTTAGAGTCTAAGTGTTGGAAAATCATAAGTTAGCGTGTTTCAGATATGAAATAGGTTTGGATTCGATCCGATCGTCATCGGATCGGCATCCGATAATTCGAAGTTGGATTTATTCCGTATTTCGGACTTGCGAGCGGGTTCTAATTGGATATTTGACCAATTTACGCTCCGATTCACCGATTTAGAGTCTAAGTGTTGGAAAATCATAAGTTAGCGTGTTTCGGATATGAAATAGGTTTGGATTCGATCCGATCGTCATCGGATCGGCATCCGGTAATTCGAAGTTGGAATTATTCCGTATTTCGGACTTGCGAGCGGGTTCTAATTGGATATTTGACCAATTTACGCTCCGATTCACCGATTTAGAGTCTAAGTGTTGGAAAATCATAAGTTAGCGTGTTTCGGATATGAAATAGGTTTGGATTCGATCCGATCGTCATCGGATCGGCATCCGGTAATTCGAACTTGAAATTATTCCGTATTTCGGACTTGCGAGCGGGTTCTAATTGGATATTTGACCAATTTACGCTCCGATTCACCGATTTAGAGTCTAAGTGTTGGAAAATCATAAGTTAGCGTGTTTCGGATATAAAATAGGTTTGGATTCGATCCGATCGTCATCGGATCGGCATCCGATAATTCGAAGTTGGATTTATTCCGTATTTCGGACTTGCGAGCGGGTTCTAATTGGATATTTGACCAATTTACGCTCCGATTCACCGATTTAGAGTCTAAGTGTTGGAAAATCATAAGTTAGCGTGTTTCGGATATGAAATAGGTTTGGATTCGATCCGATCGTCATCGGATCGGCATCCGGTAATTCGAAGTTGGAATTATTCCGTATTTCGGACTTGCGAGCGGGTTCTAATTGGATATTTGACCAATTTACGCTCCGATTCACCGATTTAGAGTCTAAGTGTTGGAAAATCATAAGTTAGCGTGTTTCGGATATAAAATAGGTTTGGATTCGATCCGATCGTCATCGGATCGGCATCCGATAATTCGAACTTGGAATTATATTCCGTATTTCGGACTTGCGAGCGGGTTCTAATTGGATATTTGACCACTTTACGATCCGATTAACCGATTTAGAGTCTAACTGTTTCATATTGTTTCATATTGCGAGCGGGTTCATATTGTTTTATATTGTTTCATATGTAAATCATATTGTTTCATATGTAAATCAAACTGTTTCATATTGTTTCATATGTAAATCTTAAATCTTACTGTTTCATATGTAAATTAAATTGTTTCAGATGGCATCACGGTCATATGTTCGTAGAGGCAGAGGCAGAGGCAGGGGTGGGGTAGCTCAGAGCACTCCGGCTGCCACCCCAGGGTCCGAGGCTGAGCCGTCCGGATCTGGTAGTGTTGTTCCTCTCTCCACACCAGCTCCTGCTGTGGTCGCAGCCTCCGGAGCTTCGAGCAGTGCTCAGCACTCGGCTGCAGCGTCTACGCCCACAGGTAATGTTTAGATCTAAAGTTTTATACATGTTGTAAATACTTCTTCAGTACTGATGTATATTTTATTTGCAGGGTCGACCAGGTACGTAGGCGACCGGGGCGTGACGACGGCCCGGCGCTTGTCGGCCTTACGCGAGCCGCTGTCCCTACAGTGGAGCGGCCATACCTTTGTGGGCGAGCACGCTTCTGACGCCGCCACGTGGGTCGGCATGATAGTACGGGAGGAGAGGAATGCCCCGATTGTGGGGTTAAGGGGGTGGAAGAACATTGATGCATCCTATAAGGAGAGGATGTATCAGCAGTTTTTGGTACGTTAGTTTCATTAAAGCATTTTAGAATAATATCGTACTTCTTTATAATTTGATTTGATAAAATGACTTGTTTCTAAATTGATTTTACAGGAGAAATTTAAATGGGTGAACATGGAAACCGACACCCATCGGGAGGACTTGTTGAAGACGATGGGTGAGCGGTATAGGGATTACCGTCACGAGCTCTACCAGCTCTACGGTTACTTGGTCGGCCAGCCGGCTGAGGAGGTACAGGCTGCGGCCGGGACGAGAGACGCGCCACCGCTGCACATTCTACAGTTTTTGGTCGCTCACTGGGCCACCCCTAGCTTTCAGGTATAATTATAATTTTGTTGATTCGTACTTGTTTTAATGTTATACTAAAAATTTGTATTGATGTTTCAAAATTTAATTGATTCACACAGAGGAAATCTGCTATAGGCAAGCATAATAGAAGTGCCTCGACGACACCTGCTGCAGTGAAGGGGAGGACCTCCATGCCCCAGCTTGCCCAGCAGCTGGTAAATGATACAAACATTGTTATTATTTAAAGCTCTATACATGTTATATTAACTCGTCTATTTATTTTATATGTCCAACAGACACAGTCCTTGGGCCACGAGCCTAATAGGATTGACCTTTTTGAGGCCTCTAGGAGGCGACGTATCGATGGGGCATTTCTGGACGACAGGGTTGCCTCGCAAATGGTAAGTAATTAAATTACTGTTAATATATTCTTATACATATGCCATAAAATATCATTGAATATCATTGGTTGTTTTTATATAGGAGAGGATGCGACTTATGGTGACCCCGTCGGGCGAGGCCGGCTCCTCCTCCAGCTCAGTATCTGTCGACTCAGCGATGGATACTGTGCTGAGACCTGCCACGCACGGCCGTGTCCTCTGTACGGGCCTTGGAGTCACGCCCTCCTCCTACTTTGGACGAGAGGGTATGCGCTCGAGGGCATGGGACACCCAGACCGGTGCTATCACTCAGCTGCAGTCTGCGCTAGACGCGGAGCGAGAGCAGAGGTAGGCCCTCGAGCAGAGGATGGAGGCGGAGCGAGAGCAGAGGCAAGCCCTCGAGCAGAGGGTTGAGGCGGAGAAGAAGGCCCTCGATGAGGAAAGAGAAGCTCGCAGGGAACTGGAGCGTAAATTTAATGAATTCATAAGCCGGTCTAGCGGTGGCTCATCCTCATGATCAGGTACTTACTAATCTTTATAATATTAGCAAAAAATATGAATCTTACTAATTTGAGTTTTGATCATATTATCACACTTATGATTTTCCAACACTTAGACTATAAATCAGTAAATCGAATCGTAAATGGTCTCTCTCTCTCATGGTAATGATGTAGCCTCTGTTTTTCTTTTAAATACGGAATAATTCCAACTTCGAATTACCGGATGCCGATCCGATGACGATCGGATCGAATCCAAACCTATTTCATATCCGAAACACGCTAACTTATGATTTTCCAACACTTAGACTCCAAATCGGTGAATCGGAGCGTAAATTGGTCAAATATCCAATTAGAACCCGCTCGCAAGTCCGAAATACGGAATAATTCCAAGTTCGAATTACCGGATGCCGAGCCGATGACGATCGGATCGAATCCAAACCTATTTCATATCCGAAACACGCTAACTTATGATTTTCCAACACTTAGACTCTAAATCGGTGAATCGGAGCGTAAATTGGTCAAATATCCAATTAGAACCCGCTCGCAAGTCCGAAATACGGAATAATTCCAACTTCGAATTACCGGATACCGATCCGATGACGATCGGATCGAATCCAAACCTATTTCATATCCGAAACACGCTAACTTATGATTTTCCAACACTTAGACTCTAAATCGGTGAATCGGAGCGTAAATTGGTCAAATATCCAATTAGAACCCGCTCGCAAGTCCGAAATACGGAATAAATCCAAGTTCGAATTATCGGATGCCGAGCCGATGACGATCGGATCGAATCCAAACCTATTTCATATCCGAAACACGCTAACTTATGATTTTCCAACACTTAGACTCTAAATCGGTGAATCGGAGCGTAAATTGGTCAAATATCCAATTAGAACCCGCTCGCAAGTCCGAAATACGGAATAATTCCAAGTTCGAATTATCGGATGCCGAGCCGATGACGATCGGATCGAATCCAAACCTATTTTATATCCGAAACACGCTAACTTATGATTTTCCAACACTTAGACTCTAAATCGGTGAATCGGAGCGTAAATTGGTCAAATATCCAATTAGAACCCGCTCGCAAGTCCGAAATACGGAATAATTCCAACTTCGAATTACCGGATGCCGAGCCGATGACGATCGGATCGAATCCAAACCTATTTCATATCCGAAACACGCTAACTTATGATTTTCCAACACTTAGACTCTAAATCGGTGAATCGGAGCGTAAATTGGTCAAATATCCAATTAGAACCCGCTCGCAAGTCCGAAATACGGAATAATTCCAACTTCGAATTACCGAATGCCGATCCGATGACGATCGGATCGAATCCAAACCTATTTCATATCCGAAACACGCTAACTTATGATTTTCCAACACTTAGACTCTAAATCGGTGAATCGGAGCGTAAATTGGTCAAATATCCAATTAGAACCCGCTCGCAAGTCCGAAATACGGAATAATTCCAAGTTCGAATTACCGGATGCCGAGCCGATGACGATCGGATCGAATCCAAACCTATTTCATATCCGTAACACGCTAACTTATGATTTTCCAACACTTAGACTCTAAATCGGTGAATCGGAGCGTAAATTGGTCAAATATCCAATTAGAACCCGCTCGCAAGTCCGAAATACGGAATAATTCCAACTTTGAATTACCGGATGTCGAGCCGATGACGATCGGATCGAATCCAAACCTATTTCATATCCGTAACACGCTAACTTATGATTTTCTAACACTTAGACTCTAAATCGGTGAATCGGAGCGTAAATTGGTCAAATATCCAATTAGAACCCGCTCGCAAGTCCGAAATACGGAATAATTCCAACTTCGAATTACCGGATGCCGATCCGATGACGATCGGATCGAATCCAAACCTATTTCATATCCGAAACACGCTAACTTATGATTTTCCAACACTTAGACTCTAAATCGGTGAATTGGAGCGTAAATTGGTCAAATATCCAATTAGAACCCGCTCGCAAGTCCGAAATACGGAATAATTCCAAGTTCGAATTACCGGATGCCGAGCCGATGACGATCGGATCGAATCCAAACCTATTTCATATCCGTAACACGCTAACTTATGATTTTCCAACACTTAGACTCTAAATCGGTGAATCGGAGCGTAAATTGGTCAAATATCCAATTAGAACCCGCTCGCAAGTCCGAAATACGGAATAATTCCAACTTTGAATTACCGGATGTCGAGCCGATGACGATCGGATCGAATCCAAACCTATTTCATATCCGTAACACGCTAACTTATGATTTTCCAACACTTAGACTCTAAATCGGTGAATCGGAGCGTAAATTGGTCAAATATCCAATTAGAACCCGCTCGCAAGTCCGAAATACGGAATAATTCCAAGTTCGAATTACCGGATGCCGATCCGATGACGATCGGATCGAATCCAAACCTATTTCATATCCGAAACACGCTAACTTATGATTTTCCAACACTTAGACTCTAAATCGGTGAATCGGAGCGTAAATTGGTCAAATATCCAATTAGAACCCGCTCGCAAGTCCGAAATACGGAATAAATCCAACTTCGAATTATCGGATGCCGATCCGATGACGATCGGATCGAATCCAAACCTATTTCATATCCGAAACACGCTAACTTATGATTTTCCAACACTTAGACTCTAAATCGGTGAATCGGAGCGTAAATTGGTCAAATATCCAATTAGAACCCGCTCGCAAGTCCGAAATTCGGAATAATTCCAAGTTCGAATTATCGAATGCCGAGCCGATGACGATCGGATCGAATCCAAACCTATTTCATATCCGAAACACGCTAACTTATGATTTTCCAACACTTAGACTCTAAATCGGTGAATCGGAGCGTAAATTGGTCAAATATCCAATTAGAACCCGCTCGCAAGTCCGAAATACGGAATAATTCCAACTTCGAATTACCGGATGCCGATCCGATGACGATCGGATCGAATCCAAACCTATTTCATATCCGAAACACGCTAACTTATGATTTTCCAACACTTAGACTCTAAATCGGTGAATCAGAGCGTAAATTGGTCAAATATCCAATTAGAACCCGCTCGCAAGTCCGAAATACGGAATAATTCCAAGTTCGAATTATCGAATGCCGAGCCGATGACGATCGAATCGAATCCAAACCTATTTCATATCCGAAACACGCTAACTTATGATTTTCCAACACTTAGACTCTAAATCGGTGAATCGGAGCGTAAATTGGTCAAATATCCAATTAGAACCCGCTCGCAAGTCCGAAATACGGAATAATTCCAAGTTCGAATTACCGGATGCCGAGCCGATGACGATCCGATCGAATCCAAACCTATTTCATATCCGAAACACGCTAACTTATGATTTTCCAACACTTAGACTCTAAATCGGTGAATCGGAGCGTAAATTGGTCAAATATCCAATTAGAACCCGCTCGCAAGTCCGAAATTCGGAATAATTCCAAGTTCGAATTATCGAATGCCGATCCGATGACGATCCGATCGAATCCAAACCTAGCTATTTCATATCCGAAACACGCTAAGTTATGATTTTTCAACACTTAGACTCTAAATCGGTGAATCGGAGCGTAAATTGGTCAAATATCCAATTAGAACCCGCTCGCAAGTCCGAAATACGGAATAATTCCAAGTTCGAATTATCGGATGCCGAGCCGATGACGATCCGATCGAATCCAAACCTATTTTATATCCGAAACACGCTAACTTATGATTTTCCAACACTTAGACTCTAAATCGGTGAATCGGAGCGTAAATTGGTCAAATATCCAATTAGAACCCGCTCGCAAGTCCGAAATACGGAATAATTCCAAGTTCGAATTATCGGATGCCGAGTCGATGACGATCCGATCGAATCCAAACCTATTTTATATCCGAAACACGCTAACTTATGATTTTCCAACACTTAGACTCTAAATCGGTGAATCGGAGCGTAAATTGGTCAAATATCCAATTAGAACCCACTCGCAAGTCCGAAATTCGGAATAATTCCAAGTTCGAATTATCGAATGCCGATCCGATGACGATCCGATCGAATCCAAACCTAGCTATTTCATATCCGAAACACGCTAAGTTATGATTTTTCAACACTTAGACTCTAAATCGGTGAATCGGAGCGTAAATTGGTCAAATATCCAATTAGAACCCGCTCGCAAGTCCGAAATACGGAATAATTCCAAGTTCGAATTATCGGATGCCGATAATTCTACGATCGGATCGAATCCAAACCTATTTCAAAATCGAAACACGCTAACTTATCATTTTTTAACGCTTAGACTCAGTTATAGATATAAACCATTTTTTTAACAAATACATGTTAATTGCAGGAGCAGGGCGGCGTCAGGGGATCGATGAGAGCACCA
This sequence comes from Chamaelirium japonicum, assembly GCA_947650365.1. Lineage (NCBI taxonomy): Eukaryota > Viridiplantae > Streptophyta > Magnoliopsida > Liliales > Melanthiaceae > Chamaelirium > Chamaelirium japonicum. The sequence goes on along the minus strand of OX393557.1, from coordinate 33,059,974 downwards.
GCGTTGGTGGTGGGCGGGCGTGGTTGAGATAGGGCGGCGTCAGGGGATCGATGAGAGCACCGGCGTTGGTGGCGGGCGGGGGTGGTTGAGATAGGACATGTATCATCTCTCAGTTCTGGATTGTGTAAATATTATTTTGTAATATATGGTTATTTTTTGTTCTTGTCTATAATTGTCGGCCGGGAACTGTGGTAATATTTGATAATTTGCTGTAATTTTTTATCAATTTAGGTAATATTTTATAAATTGTGGTAATATTTGATAAATTGTGGTAATATATTGTGGTATTGAATCACAGGAATTAAATAACATTATTTAGGTAAATTTATTAAAAAAAAAAACATACTTATTACCGACGGAAATTAATTATTCCATCGGTAATAATATTTTTATTTTTTTTAAATTATTAATGATTTGCCGACGGCATATAATATCCGTCGGTAATATATATATTATTACCGACGGGTAATATATATATCCGTCGGTAATATATATAGTATTACCGACGGTTATATGAATTTGGTCGGTAATATATATATTATTACCGACGGGTAATATATATATGTGTCGGTAATATATATAGTATTACCGACAGTATAAAATATACCCGTCGGTAAAATGGTTATATATTACCGACGGATTCTTATTTTTCGTCGGCAATACTAAATTATATTAGTTTTAAATTGATTAAATATTACTGACGGCGTTAATATTACCGTCAGTATTAATTATTATTACCGACGGTAATATTTGGTCCGTCGTATTGTTTTCCCCGACGCCTTCTTTCCCGACAGCAAGCGACGGAAATATCTTCCGTCGCTATAGAATATTACCGACGAAATTTTAATATTACCGACGGATATTGTCCGTCGGTAATAACTGTTTTTTTTGTAGTGTATTGTAACCGAAAGAATTGTTTTAGTGCATTCTCGTCCCACCCGTGGTTTTTTCTCCTTCGACGTTGCGAAGGGATTTTTCCACGTAACTACCGTCTTCTCTCTTCTCTTTGGCTTGTTGGATTGTGCTTGCCACCCGAACCGCCCGGTTCGACTAAAAACCCCCCACACAACCCATTGATTTTTAAACGGGTCGTAAACAGATCGAAGACAAAAACCGGACCCGACCCGTTTACTAAACGGGTTAGTTGTGTCGACCTGTTTACGACCCAAACCCATTTGACCCAGACCCGCTAATTTCGTGTCGGGTTGGGGACTTGGGAGAATGAGATCATGAGGGAGGGAGAGATTGAGAGGTGGGTGGGAAATTTTATTTTTAAAAAATCAGGATCACTGCGATGACATCTTTCCTCTGATTAGTTTTTTTTTTTTTTGCTCTGAATGAGGTTTTCCTTTTGAAATCAGGATTATATGATAAACTTTTGAAATCAAGAGCTTTCCTTTGATGACACTTTCATTTTGAAATTGCGATAAAAAAGGAAAACGTTTGATGTGATGACAGTTTTCCTTTGATGAGATGAGGGGGAAAGGGGATGCTTGAATATTTTGGTCTAGTCAGTTTTTTTTTTGTCTAGTCAGCCTGTCCTAATTATCTTTTGGTTCCTTTTTGTCTAGTCAGCGCAAAACCGACGTGCCATGTTATATAGATAGGCGGAGTCAGGTCTCCCTAGAGGTTTTGGAGTACGACTTTGGTGCGGAATCCTATAAAGTTACAATCTATCCAGACCCCACCTCTTAATCACAGCCGTACCCGTTACATCCACACCCCACCGCTGAACCGCACGCAGCCCGACCGGCATATAAAAGGACAGTTTTTTTTTTGCAAAAACATGCAAAAGGACAACTGTGATCCAGTTTTGGATTTTTTTGGTTTTTTGGTTATTAGCCTAAGACCCTTTTAACCAACCCAATATTAGAATAAACTCACTTGACCTTTTCATTTGAGCTCCACCCCCTCTAATCAACCAAACATTAGGATAAACCCTCACCGTTTTTTTAATCCTCAGACCACCCTCACACCCTTCTTCTACAGGTCCGGCTGCAGCGGGCGGTAGGGTCGAAGGTGGCAGCAGCAGCGGGAGTGAGCGGCGCATGTGGAGGCGGCATCGGTGGGGCGAGCAGCGGCGGAGCCGGATCCGGTTAGGTCCACGACCTGTAGATCAAGGTCAAGGGTTCATCCCATGGTTGTAGATTAGGTGGGGGGATCGGTTAGGTTCGGCGAGGGGTTCGGTTAGGTCCGGCGGTGGTGGCGGGGGGTTCAGATAGGTCCGGCGGTCGCGACAGCGGTGGGAGGTTCGGTTAGTCCGACGACGGCGACGACAGGGGAGGAGGGGCGATGGGAGAAGATGGCAGATCAAGGGGCATTTTTGTCCATAGGGCTAAAGCTCAAATGAAAATGTTGCCGGGACTGCAGCTCGAAACCATCTTCTAAGATGGGTTTCTTGCTAACCCCCCCCGGACTGCAGTTCGAAGCCATCTTCTAAGATGGGTTTCTTGCTAACCCCCCCCCCCCCCCCCCCCCCCCCCCCTCCCCCCCCCCCCCCCCCCCTTTTTTTTTTTGTTGGACAGGGCGCTAGAGCAAAGGCTCAAAGAGATCCATCTTAGAAGATGGTTTCGAACTGCAGTCCCGGGGGGGGTTAGCAAGAAACCCATCTTAGAAGATGGTTTCGAGCTGCAGTCCCGGGGGGAGATCAACAGGAAGGAAGCAGCTGTTATTTATTAATTAATTCCATAATCCTTGAACATAACATGAACGGCCAGGATTCACACACACTTAAACAAGACCGACACAATCTCTCACACACACTCTCACACAAACACAAATAATTAAAGCACATAGATCCATCAGGGGAACAAAGTACTTATTTAACTCATGCAACGAAAACCCATATAAACACCCCATATGTTTCATTGATTAAAAGGTTATTTTGGCTTTGCCCCCCAAATTTTGTCTTGAATTGGACTTTACCCCCCATATTTTCATTAATTAGATTTTACCCCCCAAAACTAACTGTTCCGTCAGCTCACCATCTAAGCGAAAGGGTGTCCTGACGGAAAAGAAATAAAGTTTTGGGGGGGGGGGGGGGGGGGGGTTGAGCTGACGGAACAGTTAGTTTTGGGGGGTAAAGTCTAATCAATGAAAATACAGAGGGTAAAGTCTAATTCAAGGCAAAATTTGGGGAGAATGAAAACATGCAGGTGTCAAAAGATGAAGAACATCAGAAGGAACGTGAATAGATGAAGATCATCATGCCCGACCGGCATGCAAGAGGTCTGCCGGCCGGAGTGCGATTCACTCGTGCAGCTGTGATGCATGCCGGGCCCACCAACTGGGCTGGCCGACTGGAGAAGATTTGAACTCTAGAGCAAAGGGTCAATGGGGTCCTTGTTCACTCAAAAAAATTATCAACAGAAAAAGTCCTAAGAAAAAGAACCCCAAGATTGTTGTTGTCCACCATGATCATCGTAAAGATTCCCTAAAGGGAAATTTTATTCATACCCCATAAATCTGTAATTAGCCCCCATTTCCAAGAAACTTGAATACACCCCATTTTTTTTTTTCATACCCCATTCCTATCCCAAAAATACCCTTCCCCCTTACACCCCACCTTCAATACACCCCAGTTAAATGGCCCGCCCCAACTTGATTATACCCCAATCACATACCCCCTTAAATATACTCCAATTATATGCACTCTTGAATACACCCCACCTTTTGTTGGGTGTGTGTTTTAAAACCACACAAAACATGGGGTTTTTAGTCCCATATCGGTAAGGGGAGAAATCCCCTACCAACTTAAATAGGATTGCCCACTTCCCCCACTAGTCATCACACTAGAGGAGGGGCTCCACTAGCTCACACACGCGCGCGCGTGCGTGCCGGGCTTGGGCTTGGGCTTGGGCTGGGCGGCGCGTGTGTGTGTGTGTGCGCCCACGGACCCGGACACGATAGCACCTCCGAAATGGGCTGGTCTGCACCTGCCCTATTTTTGTTTTTTGCTTTTAAGTCCTCCACTATTTATTATTTACTATTTGGGACACTAGCCGTTACGCGAGAAGCGCTGCATGCTAGCCGTTACGTACAGGCTCGCTGCGAGCTGTAACGTGCGAGGTTAATGGGCTTAATCGCAGCCCATTAACTGCTCCCCTCTTTCAGCCTCCCATTAACAGCCCGAGGCCTATATAAGGCCCGGTGCAGCCATGGGATGGGTACACTCCGAAAATCGGAATTCCTCCCTGCTTACTGCCTCTCCCTCTTTCATTTTCTCGTATCGTGGTGCTGTTGTGCTGCCCCTTTGCTCCGAAGAGACTCCCTCTCTCGGACCAAGGCTCTGCTGCGGTGCTGCCTCCCCGATTCGAGAAGATCGTCATCCGAGTCGCTGGGTTCCTGAAAGTTCACGAGGTTCGCAAAGCCTTCTTGGAGTCGTGCCGACGAGAAGGAGGTCACCTGACCGGGGTCGCCGTATCTCCGAGAACCATTGCCACGAGACCCGCACGAGGGGGGCAATAAGATTCTTGGGACAGTGCCTAGCACGCTTCGACCACAGGCCAGAGTTTCTAACTCTTCTTCTGTCCTAATATTAGATCTAAAATAATTGACTTGCATCTAATAGAAGAATCTAAATAATTAGATATATTTTAGATAGATTATTTCTCCCTTTTAGAAAAGTTCAGCAAGGTGAATGACGGTTCCATAGAACCCGCTCTGCCTTGGCAAACAATTTCTAAAAGAAATTTGTGACTTGTCCTTGTTTGCGAAAATAACATTTGCTAATCAATTTTTTAATATTAATAATTTGATTAAATCCTAAATTTGCTAGTTTAGAACGATTAGATTTCCAACACTCTTAAATAAACCCCATGCAATTGGCTGATACTTGAAGGCACAAGTAGAGCTGCAACTTGGGCGGGCCAACCTGAACCCAACCCGAACCCAACCCGAATTTGGGCGGGCTAATCCGAGCCCAACCCGAATCATTTCTCCTCGACCCGACACGAAGTTAGCGGGTCTGGGTCAAGGCTAAACGGGTTCGGGTTGTAAACGGGTCGACACGATAAACCCGTTTATTAAACGGGTCAGGTCCGGGTTTAGGGTCTGGACACGGTAGACCCAGGAAGACCCGTTTAGTATTCAATAGGTCATGTCGGGTCGGGTCGGGTCAGGTCTACCAGCAATCCGATACTATAATATATAAAACCAGTGGGTCTTTCGGGTCAGGTCAGGTCAAGTCGGATTGGGTCGGATCGGGTCAACTGAATAGATCCGGGTGGTAAACGGGTCTTGTCGGGTCTTATCGTGTCTACCTGTTTATTAGCGAGTCGGGTACGGGTTTAGGATCTAGACACGATTAGTTAAACGGGTCGGGTCCGGGTCTAGGGGTTTTGGACACGACACGAAACTAGACACGACACGACACGACTCATTGCCACCCCTAGCTGCAACTTGGGCGGGCCAACCCGAACCCAACCCGACTTTGGGCGGGTTAACCCGAACCCGCCCCGCACAACCCGACGGGTTGGGCGGGGCTAAGTTTAAACGAACATTGGGTTGGGTTGGGGTACAAAAGACGCTGAGCAGGGGCTTTGGGGTTTGGGGTATAAAAAAAAAAGGGCATTGTTGGTATTAAAGGATTGTTGAGTAAGTAATTGAGAAACGCTAGGGATACGGGGGCTAATTACAGATTTTTGGGGTATGAATAAAATTTCCCTTCCCTAAATTACATCATCCATTAATGAGAGTATGTCCATCCTCCTATTTATTTCATATAAATATACGTCGAATTCACACATGGGTCATCGGGCATGCATAAAAAAAAACTAAGATGATATAGAAAGCAAAGATGAGTTCTTTTTAAAAAAAATACTATAGTTCTTGAAACGGTAAGTATTGATAGTGAGATATCACCCCTAGTGCTCGAAATGATCGATATGAAGGGAGGAGAGAATATCGGGTATATGAAACAAGGAACCCCGCTCTCCTAGCCGATGTGAGACTACTCCGATGAAGCATCTCAATAGATACAAACATGAAGTTAAAACCATAAGCAGCATCAATACAAAGGTAAGAGAAGTAAATAGGGCGAAGTTTGCAAAATTAAGTGGTTAACCCTATTTAATATGGTTGATTGTGCTCATTGGTTGGCTAACAAAGACAAAGCACGTCATATAATGATATAAGGGAATATATACTACTCGGGTACTAGCCACAATGATATTGAATGTCGTCGTCATGCAATTGGACAATTAAATGGGTCCAGCGAAAATCATTTGTCATTACACAGAAGATTCACAAGTTTACATTGAGAGTTAGTAGGGATGGCGTATTATTGAAGAACTGGAATTGGGTCAGGTTTACGCTGAATTCTGTCACAGTGTCTGATAATTAGCTAGTGTATTCACCTTTTTCTTTTCCTATTTGTTTCTGTTTATTAAAGATAACTATGTTAATGCTACATTCACAATGTACGTCTTCACTGTATGATCTTTGAAAACCTATGAGCTCGCTTAAAATTTTCATGTCCCACCAAACATTTATCCAAACTACAAGCATTTGCATAAGAAAGTTATAGTACACATCATTCTCAGAAGGTCTAGAACAACAGTTATTAATAATTTGCTCTTTCATGCAATGTACAAGACTACCTTGATCAGGTGGTGGAAGAGTCGTGCTATGAGTAGGGTGATATGTGGCTAATGTGAGTTTCTGAAAAGAAACCTGAAATAGTTTCAGTACTTGCGGAAAGCAAATTAATTAAACAAGTCCTGCATAATAACGTTTGTGAATTAATAATCTAAATTGTGCATTACAAAAAAAAGGCATAATCATAGAATTGTCAAAAATGAAAGATTGTGTGGCGTGGATTATGTAGAAAAAAGAAGGTAGTGTCGTCGCATTTTTGATAGTTTATGTTGCAACAATATATTTGCATATGTATAAAAGATTAGAAAATAGGTCTTTATGAAGACCCAAGTTGAAAATTACAAATTATAAAACATATTTCATAATAAATTAAGTTATATCAATCAGGATGTCTAAATTTATTGACGTGTAGATTCAAAACCTATCAAGTAATCTATAATCAAGAACTGAACGACAGTAGGTTACATATTTCAATAGAAATTTACAGCTGTCCAGTACACTGTATTATTATTTAAATATGTAGCAGAAGTGACCATCGATACCTTGATGCCCTTCATGGTAATAGTTTTAGTAACTATCTCAGACAATGTGACAATTAGGGCTCTAAATTTTTTTACAAACCCAGTCTTCAATGCTTAAAACAAACAAACTGAATACGTTCGTAACTGTGTATCAAAAAAATAAAGACTGTGAGCTATCTCTAAAGTCATATCCTTTAATAATTAAGCAGTTGACATATATGCAGAAGGTCACAACACTAAGCGTCATTTTTTTTTACTTCTTTACAAGCTTCCATTAGTTGAATCACATTTTCAATTTGGACTCTAAAACCAGACGACACTCACAGGCATTGTAGCATTTTTCATTACAAATATAGCAGGCTAATGCAAGTCATAAATTTTAGCCACAACAGCTATTTTACTGATTGACATTTCAAAAGTTGCATGCCAAACTAACCATGACTTCCAAAGCATTTACTTTGAGTTACTCATTCCTTATCAATTGGTGATTTATATGATAAAACCAAAAGTTATCAGGTTACACAATTAGGATTTCTATATTTTAGGAATTGAATTCCAATTTGATTAAGATAAATATAAATTAAAAGTGAGTAATGGACGAATAGTCCAGAAGATGCAAAACCAAGGATTTATTAGCAAAGTACAATAGGACTGAAGAAACTTCACAGTATATCTGAGAAATAGAATTATGATGTAAGAAAGAAATTTTCAAAGAAAATTTGATTCATCAGAGAAAACTGATAACATTATTCTGATTATAGGTAATATGCATGTATATTTTTCAAAATTCAAGTTCAACTTGAGCTTCCGGTATAATAATAAATTTTCTATATTATCTAGATCAAGAATCAATTCTGGTAGGTTTAGTTCGGCTAGGCAAAAATCCGAACCTTTTCGAGCATTGCGATTCGTGTTCGACCAAATGTCCAGACAATAGTATGTAAAACTTTATCCAAAAGATGATCAACCTTTTTTAATCTTACATTTTGGAGTTACACATTAGCTGTTTAGTTCATGTCACCATCTCTCAACTATGCATAGCCACGGATGTGCATGTTGTAGCTAATTTGATGTATCCTTGATCATCTTCTACATTTTTTTGGTACTCCATATACTTCATTATCTCCGAGGCACCATGATCTAAGCTCTATCCATTTCATCCTCCGATGAACCTTAGCTCTGAGACAATGACGATGTTGGCATAGATTGTTGTCATCCAATGTTCCATTATCAACTGTCTTTCTTAGTAGTCCGTTTGTCCATTTGCCTCGCATGACAAGATGAATGATGTTGTATTGCGCTTGAGTGCTGATTTGGAATATCGCACGATGATTGCTGCTAGAATTTCTTGGCTTCAGCTCAATCCTTAGATATGGTGGATGAATATTAATTAGATTAATTTTTTTTATGATGTTAATTCTTTTTTTCTTTTTTTTGAGAAATCCCTCAGATGTTGAGGGGGGTTCGGCCTGGACCCTACCTGTTTATTAATAGTAAGAAAGGAGGAGAGAGTTACAACTTAGGTAATGGAAGTACAAATGGGCTATAGGGAAGCCCTCACTCCCTCTGGTGTGCAGGACGCCCAAAGGTGGACCAGCGACTTCGTGGAGAGGATCACTCTGTCCACCGGTATGGAGCGGTTCTCGAAAGACCTCTGATTCCGCTCCATCCATAAGGAGCACGAAATTCCAATTGCTAGCAAGTCCCAAACCCGTCTGTCTCGGCCCCTGAAGCGTCTGTGCCGCCAATGACTCCAGAACTCAGACACGGAGTCCGGGATCTGCCTAACCCCTAGGCCAGTCGTAAAGTGGGACCAGACTGCCCTAGAATAGTCGCAACCCATCAGCAGATGGTCAGCACTCTCCTCCTCCCTATCGCACAGGCCGCAAGTCGGATCCGAGACCCCCGGATGGTTTCACCACATAAGGTTGACCTCGTGAGGATCCTATTCCGTAGTGTGAGGAGCATGAAGATCCTCGTCTTGAGGGGGCACCTGGACCGCCAAATGGCCTTAGCCGGGGGGCATGAGACCCCCCCCCCGAAGTTGAGGAAGGTGTAACAGCTCCTGACGGTATAGTCTCCCAAACTAGTCCAACGCCAGCCCGCCCGGTCTGGCGAATCTGAGAGTGAGATCCCACTCAGAAGCTGCAACAGGTCCTCATGGTCCCGAGCAAGATCCTACGGAACTGGTCCCGAAAACCTCGGCCTCCAGACGGTGACTCCTCCACGAACCGTGGCCTCGGACCTGACCAAGGCCTGAGTAATCGGAACTAGGCCATAAAGATTAGAGAAAACTGTTCTCAAAGGAAGATCCCCCAGCCAAATATCCTCCCAGAATCTAGTCGTCCTCCCTGACCCCACGACCAACCTGGACCTGCAGCGATAAATCCTGGAGACCTTGGAGATGCCCTTATAGAAAGGCAAGATCCGACCGAAGACCAGAGCTCTGGAATGGAGAGGAGAGAACCTCTAGAAGTACCTTGCCGAGATGACACTCCGCCAGGTATCTCCAGCGCCCGTTTGCAGCTTCCACCACCACTTCGCCAGCATCGCCTGATTGAAGTCCCTTAGATTGAGGACTCCCAGGCCCCCTTGCTCCTTAGACTTACAGACATTACCCCAAGCCAAGAGAGGGCAGGAGCCTTTGTCTGAAGTCCCTCTCCACAGAAAATTCCTCCGGATCCGGTCGATCCGGTTGATAACCCAAGTCAAAAAATGGTAGAAGGAAAGGAAGTAGGATGGGATCGACGACAGGACGGAGTTAACCAAGGTGAGACGCCTACCGATCGAGAGAAGGTTCCTCTTCCACCCGGCAAGACTCTTCTCCAACTTCTGAATCAGTTTCATCCATCCATCCCAGGGTAGGCGCTTATCGGATAAAGGAATGCCCAAGTAGCGGAAGGGAAAGGAGTCGATACCGCAGCCAAGGATGAGAGAAAGGTCCGAGGAGAAGTCCTGATCACCTCCCAGATTAAACAACGTAGACTTCGCGAAGTTGACCTTTAGCCCTGACGCCAGCCTGAAACACTGCAAGAGAAGTCGGAGGATCATCGCTTGGACTCGGTCAGCCCTAAGGAACAGCGGCGTGTCATCAGTGAAGTGGAGATTAGAGACCTCCCAGGTATCTGATCTGATTCCCCTTAGGAGTCCAACTTGGACCGTCTGTCGCAGCACCGCAGCAAATATGTCTACCGCCAGAATGAAGAGGAAGGGGGACAAGGGGCAACCCTGCTTAACCCCTCTGCGCATCAGAAAGGAGTTGCCCGCCTCCCCATTCAATAGGCATGAGAGTCTGGAGGAGAACAGGCAGTCGCCGATCCAGCCTACCCAGGAAAGGGGGAAACCCCTGCGCCGCAGACTCTCAAGAAGGAATTGTTGTAGGTTGTGTGTCCTTAGCGTGGATTTTCTATATTAACATTAATAAAGATGCCTTTGGTAATTGCTTTAATTAGAATACTACTATGGTATATGTTAATACACATATAATAAAGGACCCTAGGGAACACAGTAGGCCACTGAGGCGCATGGCATGCTTGGGAGACCCAGTGGACCAGTTATGTGTAGACCTAGAACTAGTTCACAGCTTAGGTGATGTTGGTCGCTTCACCGAGAACAAGTTGTTGGCAGGTAGAGGATGTGGTGAAGTCTTCACCACGGGAACGCGGGATTTCCATTCACCTGACCAAGCACGATGATCGTGTTGAACAGGAACCAAGACGGTGCATAGTTCAGTAATTCAGACACTAGCGTATAAACCGTCTTACTACTATAGATAATCTGTCCTTAACCCTGAGGGACCATGTACACTGGGCCAACCAGTTGTGTGGTGCTTTGATGTGCCAACGTGTGCGGACCTTCCATAGTCCAATACCACGGTACGTTGGGTTACCCAGCTGGCGCTTGAGTGACATGTAATCCCTACAGGTTATCCGACATCCAGTGTTGGATAGGTGCGTTTTGATGAGTCAATCTGTCCACACAGTTAACCCAGGCCTGGTGGTTGTCAGTATGACTGACGATGTTCCGATTGCTAGGCATAGCATCGGAAGGTGTGTGGTGTTATAGATGACAAGTCATCAATTCCTAGTCAGATGATCGATCGGGATCTGACGGTGCTCCCCACCGCCCGAGTCATATCATGGCACCAGTAATAGGAGGGACTAAGGATTATCGGAGTATAAAAGAGAACAGGGTTACGAGGGAGTAACATAAGTTTAGGATCACTAGAGTTCAACTCACATCGCACTCTAGGTGGCTACGCGGGTTAATCGGATTAGGGATGATTAACGGAACTTTCGGTATGTCACCGAAATAGTTAATCAGGGATCCGGTTGGAGCTAGAGATCCCAAACCTTGAAGGTTCCACCCTGTCGTTGCATATAGGAATTGTTCCCCGACCTGGTTGGATACGTTGGATGCGAAGTAGCGCGATGGAGCGCAAGCCCGGAGCCTAAGAACCTAATTCATATATGTTACGGGACATAGGGGTATTTTAGTAAATATTAAAATATGGCTCAGAACATGTTGAATATGGATCTTAGAATGAGCGGAATAATTCTAGGAACTCATAGGCACTGACGGAACTCGATTCCGAGTAGCGCACCTCACTCAATCTCTTTTTCAGTTTTTTACTTTTTGTAAAGGGCGTTTTAGTCCAGGTTTCACGATAGACACTTGGAATCCCTAAAAACCAAACCCCCATCATCCTAATCTAATGAGGGCCGGCCCTAGCTTGAGCATGACACTAGGAGGCCGGTCCTATATGTATAGAGGAGGGGGAGGGGCTAGCCTTTAGTGCCTCCTTTCTCCTAATACCCGAACCTCTCCCTCTCTCCCTCTGTTTATGGTTTCGGCCAAGGAAGAAAGAGGAAGAAGAAGGAAGAAGAAGAAGGAAAGAAGGAGAAGAAATAAGAGAGAAATAGAAAGAGGAGATCTCACGGCTAGCCATCGTCTTCGCAACGAATTCCTTCGTCGGCTCGTAATTCTTGCACTTAGAGACGGGATTTCGAGGATTCCTCAATTCGCAAAGGACAAGGTGCTATCCGACAGCTTCCCTTACGATTCACGTGTGGTTCATCATCGTTCTGTTCTCTCCGGATCATAGATCTAAAAGGTATGATGATTCTAAACATCTAACTAGATGCATGCATATCTTCCGTAGATCGTAGTATGCCTCTAAGGTGTCCGCACATATGCTAAGATCATAGATTTGTATGTAGATTATTTTGTAGAATTAATTGTAATGAAACATACATCGTATGATCTTCGGATCTATCTTTTGCTTCCGCTACGACTCTGATAAGCGGATCCAATTCCAATAATTGGTATCAGAGCACGCTTTGGTTTATGTTTCATGCATGAATTTGTGAAAACATCATGTGAATATATGATAACATATGTTTTCATCGGGGTTCGGCGTAGATCATGCATATGGATTATGCTATGTATCATCTTTTTGCAGGTGCCGCGCTGAATAGTAATATATGATTGCATGCCTCCGGGGGTCAGATCCCGGATTTAATTTTGTATTGATTATTATTGTGCTTATAGGTTTTAAGGCTCTAGATGGGCGAGGGTGGAGATTGATCACCCTCGGTTCCCTGGCCATGTTTCTAGGATTGTTTTCTTTTTTTTCTAGCGAAATTGTACACGAACGAGCACTTGCTCTGAGCGTGTTAGTTTTTCGGTCACAGGAAGAAGGAGATGATGCTACATCCACGGTTCGGGCAAACGGTACCATGGCGTACAAAGACCCGGCGAAAGCGTGCATGTTAGCGATGATGGGGATCGTCGTCAGAGATCGTGCAGAACGGAAGAGCATGGTATCTTGGCTGTGCTATTCAGGTTCAGGGGTCGGACCCTGGACTTGATTCAGTTTGGATACTATTTCTGTTGATTCTCTTTTCTTAGTGTTTAGAGAACCCCGATGATAATATGATTATCTATCTTGTTTGTGAGTTTGTCTCTAGATCAGGCTTAGGGTTAGTACTAAGCTTATGGATTCATCGGTGTCTCTATATGGTTCTAACACGTGCGAATCCGATGGTTAGCTAAAAGGAAAGGTGGTAACCGCCCTCGTGGTAGTTCAGGTAGCCACGTACTATACACCGAGATAGATGCAGTGTTAGATTTGTTTAGAGATAATTAATATCTCCATAAGAAGTATGATAGCCCTAGTGGGATGCCCTTTCCCCACGTGGTCGTAGCAACCAAGTTAGATTAGGATTTCACTGTATGATACCCGTTTCTAGATGACGTTTGATGGTAGTATGAACTCGTCACGATTTGGTTATGCTACCATTAGCTTGAGGTCCGGTGGAGGTTGTCATCAGGCATCAAATTGTGAACGAGGCATCATCGTAGTGGGAGTCCTTTCCATGTTGACCTTAGGTTAGGCTCCAGATCTTAGGATTGTGGGCAAACTAGTGAAGTATCAGGATCCTTGGAATCTATGTAATGTGATCCTTACAAGAAAGGCGAAAGCTGAGTATTCAAGGTAGGGACTATGATATTTTCTGAGGATACTAATGCTTTGCGGGAAGGTTTGTAATCCTAGTGGGAGCATGGTAGACCAGGGTCTAAGTCTAGGAGGTCCTGACCTTTCTAGATATGCATAAAACCTCATAAAGAAAAGATGTGTAAGAGGTTCCCTTCAAAGGGGAGCCTCTGGCCTCCACAATCAATCGGCTAAGGGTCTGGGTGGGAGGTACGCAGTTCGATATTCTCACCGGGTGAGAGCTGTGTTTCCTTCAATGCTGGTTCGCCTAGTGGTTTCCTATGGGACATGGAGGATGCTGGTGGCAGTGGGTGACGGTTTTTTCCTGTACCGCAGGAGCCTATGAACCCCCCTGCCGATACCACCTAGATTTGTGGGAAGCATCCGAAAGCTTGTGTGATGCCGCCGTTGCTGCACACGCGGGTCACATAAAGCTGGCCAAAAGGAGACTGGGAGGTCTTTCAGTTTACCTTGGGTAATTTTGATAAAGACTGGGTCATAAAAACCCCGTTGGCAGAAGCGGTTGCATGTTCTCACTGAGATGTTGTCTCCAATTCAAGGCTGATAGTCTCAGTACTCGAGCCCAAGGAATTTAAATTCCTGGATGTCTCCACTTGAGGTAGTAAAGATATAGCGGCTGGAGTAAACATTATCTATTTCTAAATTCCATGAAATAGATTATAGTAAACCCTAATTTACTTTGAACCAATGTTTACAGAAATCATGACCAAGCTCGACCCCCTTGCCTCCATACTTAATGATAACAAACTTACGGGACCAAACTATGAGGACTGGAAGCGTAACCTGATGCTCATCCTAAGGGTTGGCAAATACACAATTACCCTAAGTACCCCTCAACCGGTCATACCGGGACCAAGTGCAACTGAGGCTCAGTTAAAGGAATAGAAAGACTGGCTAGATTCTGATGAGATATGTAAGTGCTACATCGTAGCATCCTTGTAGACCGTCCTTCAAAAGCAAGTCGAAGATATGGCCTTCGCTTCAGACATGATGCTCTATTTAAAGGAAATATTCGAGGGTCGTAGTCGGGTAACTCCTTATCTGACCATCAAAAAATTGGTGTCCACGAAGATGGCAGAGGAGACTTTAGTTCGAGATCATATGCTGAAATTGTTTGGCTATGTGAATGAACTTGGTTCCTTCGATGTCATCTTGGATGCAGAGATCCAGATCGATATTTTTCTCGCGTCTCTGTCAGGAACGTTTGAGGGCTTCGTTACCAACTTCAACCTTAACCGGTTGGAGATGTCTAACGCAGATCTCCTAGCGGTGCTCCAGGCGATAGAGGATATGATGAAGGCAGGCACCCAATCCCTGAACGTAGAGCATAATTTTTCTCTGAAAGCCAAAGGCAAGTTTCAGAAAAGAAAGTCTAAGAAGCCCGTGAAGATGGGCCAGGTGCAGTTGCAGGTTCCTAAACAGAATGGTCCGGCAAAGCCCAAAGAAAAATATTTCCGATACGGTAAGAAGTGACACTGGAAGGGTGACTGTCGTGCGGCTCCCAAGAAGGCTGAGACAGGTATATCTCAAATCCACATAGTGGAATCCCTTGTAGTATCCAATTGTTCTCCAGTTTCATGGATTGTGGATTCTGGTTCCACTAACCATGCTTGCAATAATTTTCAGGGCTTCAAGGAGACAAGAAAACTGGGTGATGGGGAGATGATCCTAAGCATGAGAACTGAGGCCGTGGCAGAGGCTGAAGCAGTTGGAGATGTCGTCTTGCAGTTTCTTGATGTAAGAAGTTTATTACTTAGAGACATACTTTATGTACCGTCCTTGAGATAAAACTTAATTTATGTTTCCTTATTGAATAATGAAGGTTTTTCAGTTTTATTTGATGCTTCTGGTGTGTCAATTAAATTGAATGGTTCATTTGTTTGTAAGGGAAAAACACATAATGGTATCTACGTAATTAACTCAAATCATAAGCAGGATAACATAACTGAAGCATGTGTGGTTAATTCATCTAAAAGAAAAAATCCCTCAGATAACCCAACACTTCTTTGGCATCTAAGGCTTGGACACATAGCCTCAGACAGGATTCACAGGTTGGTTAAGGCAGAACTCTTAAGTCCAGATATTTCAGAAAACCTACCGACGTGTGAGTCTTGCCTGGAATGTAAGATGACTAAAAGATCTTTCCGAGCCAAAGGTAGCAGATCTTAGAAGGTATTAGAGTTGATACACACTGATGTATGTGGGTCCATAAGTATCCGTGCCATAGGAGGCTTCGAGTATTTCATCACCTTCACGGATGATCACTCGAGGTTTGGATACATATACCTAATGCGGCGGAAGTCTGAATCCTTTGATAAGTTCAAGGAGTTCAGAGTTGAAGCAGAAAAGCAGATGGGCAAAAGTATCAAGTTTCTTTGATCGGATCAAGGAGGCGAATACCTATCGGATGAATTTATTGGGTACCTGCGTGAGCATGGGATCGTATCCCAGTTGACTGCACCAGGGACACCACAACAAAACGGTGTATCTGAGAGGAGAAACTGAACTTTGTTAGACATGGTTCGGACTATGATGAGTTATGCCACATTGCCATCTAGTTTTTGAAGATATGCCCTATAGACGGCAGTATATGCTTTGAACTTTGTTCCATCAAAGTCAGTACCCCTAACTCCTTGGGAGCTGTGGTTGAAGCGAAAGCCAAGCCTACAGCACTTTAGGATTTGGGGTTATCCAGCACATATGCGGAAGGACAAGTGAGATAAGATGGAGTAAAAAACTAAGGTATGTCTGTTCGTTGGGTATCCAAAAGGGATAAAAGGTGGTTTATTTTATGATCCTGAGATTAGAAAGGTTATCGTCTCGACGAACACCGTATTCCTAGAGCATGATTATTTAATAGACCATAAGTCTACCAGTAAAATAGTTCTTGAAGAATTTCTTGGTACCGATGGGAGTACACAGACAGAAAACGTAGTAGGAGCCGATACCACTAAAATAAACGATACTGTAGAATCGACTCCTATGGAACCACCGCAGGCTCATCGCAGTAGGAGGACCACAAGTGCTCATGATAGATACATTAGAGAAGCCTTTATGGTAGATCCAGAGTTTCAGGAGGATGATCCTCTGAACTATAACGAAGCGATGTTATCCTATGATCATGCAGCATGGCAGAAAGCCATGGAGACAGAACTGACATCGATGTCCCAAAACTCGGTCTAGACACTTGTAACACCATCTCACAACATTAAACCTATTGGGTGTAAGTGGGTGTACAAAAGAAAAAAAGATCTGGATGGTACCGTTGAGACTTACAAAGCTAGACTAGTCGCAAAGGGTTATACCCAGTGAGAAGGGATCGACTATGACGAAACCTTTTCGCTAGTGGCTATGCTTAAGTCTATCCGGATTCTCTTATCCATTGCAGCCCATTATGATTGGAAAATCTGGCAAATGGACGTCAAGACCGCATTCCTCAATGGGGATTTGGAAGAAGATATATATATATCTCAGCCTCCAGGCTTTGTCGCAAAAGGTCAAGAAAGTCTGGTGTGCAAGTTGCAAAGGTCCATTTATGGACTGAAGCAAGCATCCAGAAGTTGGAACATGTGTTTTGATCAGGCTATCCAGTCTTATGGATTTGAGTAGAACATGGATAAACCATGTGTTTATAAAAGGAGCGATAAGACTGCAGTAGTTTTTCTAGTGCTTTACGTAGACGATATCCTGCTATTTGGAAACGATGTTGGAACGTTATCTACAGTGAAGGTGTGGATATCCTCTCAATTTGACATGAAAGACCTGGGTGAAGCGAGTTATGTTCTTGGGATCAAGGTAACTCGAGATCGCCAGAACAAGACTCTCTCGCTATCACAGTCAGCCTACATAGATACTATCTTGGTCAGATTCAGTATACACAACTCCAAGAAGGGACTGGTTCCATTCAGATATGGAATAAAATTATCTAAGGATCAGGGTCCTAAGACTCCTGAGGAGAGGACAGAGATACAGAAGATACC
Organism: Chamaelirium japonicum; assembly: GCA_947650365.1. Classification (NCBI taxonomy): domain Eukaryota; kingdom Viridiplantae; phylum Streptophyta; class Magnoliopsida; order Liliales; family Melanthiaceae; genus Chamaelirium; species Chamaelirium japonicum. The sequence continues at coordinate 33,042,359 of OX393557.1, read as the reverse complement.
TTATGCTTCGACTGTAGGGAGTCTGATGTATGATATGCAGTGTACGAGACCAGATATATACTATGTAGTAGGCATGATGGGCAGGTATCAGTCAAATCCGGGTCCAAGGCACTGGACTGCTGTGAAAAGTATACTCAAGTATCTCCGTAGGACGAGAGATTATGAGTTAGTTTACTCTTCACAGGAACTGATGCCGATTGGATATACGGATTCTGACTTTGCATTAGATCCGGAATCCAGGAGATCGACATCAGGGTTTGTAATTTCATTAGGAGGAGGAGCTGTCAGTTGGAGGAGCGTGAAGCAGGGATGCATCGCGAATTCGATGACAGAGGCTGAGTACGTTGCGGCGTGCGAAGCAGCTAAGGAAGTTGTGTGGCTCAAGAAGTTTCTCACGGACATAGGATGCATACTGGGAGCTCAAGATCCTATTATCCTTTACTGTGACAATAGTAGAGCGGTAGCATAATCTAAGAAGCCAAGATATCACCAGAAGAGCAAGCATATCGAGCGAAAATACTATATTATCCGAGACTTGCAGAAGCAAGGGGAGGTTGCAGTGACTCAGGTGGCGTCTGCAGATAACAATGTGGACCCTTTCACAAAGGCGTTACCGACCAAGGCTTTTAAGAAGCACGTGGATGCCATAGGAGTTAAAGACTGTTGTTCCCCGCTAGGCCAAGTGGAAGATTGTTGTAGCTCGTGTGTCCTTGGCGTGGATTTTCTGTATTAACATTAATAAAGATGCCTTTGGTTATTGCTTTAATTAGAATGCTACTATGGTATATATTAATACACATATAATAAAGGACCCTAGGGAACACAGTAGGCCACTGAGACGCATGATGGATCCATGCTTGGGAGACCCAGTGGACCAGTTATGTGTAAACCTAGAACTAGTTCACAGCTTGGGTGATGCTGGTCACTTCACCAAGAATAAGTTGTTGGCATGTAGAGGATGTGGTGAAGTCTCCACCACGGGAACGCTGGATTCCCATTCACCTGACCAAGCACGATGATCGTGTTGAACAGGAACCAAGACGGTGCACAGTTCAGTGATTCAGACACTGGTGTATAAACCGTCTTACTACTATAGATAATCTGTCCTTAACCCTGAGGGACCATGTACACTGGGCCAACCAGTTGTGTGGTGCTTTGATGTGCCAACGTGTGCGGACCTTCCATAGTCCAATACCATAGTATGTTGGGTTACCCGGCTGGCGCTTGAGTGATATATAATCCCTACAGGTTATCCGACGTTCAGTGTTAGATGGGTGTGTTTTGATGAGTCAATCTGTCCACAAGTTAACCCAAGCCTGGTGGTTGTCAGTATGACTGACGATGTTTCGGGTACTAGGCATAGCACCGGAAGGTGTGTGGTGTTATAGATGACAAGTCATCAATTCCTAGTCAGATGATCGATCAGGATCTGACGGTGCTCCCCACCGCCCAAGTCGTATCATGGCACCAGTAATAGGAGGGACTAATGATTATCGGAGTATAGTAGAGAATGGGGTTACGAGGGAGTAACATAAGTTTAGGATCACTAGAGTTTAACTCGCGTCGCACTCTGGGTGGCTACGCGGGTTAATCGGATTAGGGCTGATTAACGAAACTTTCGGTGTGTCACCGGAACAGTTAATCAGGGATCCAGTTGGAGCTAGAGATCCCAAACCCTGAAGGTTTCACCTTGTCATTACGTATAGGAATTATTCCCCGACCTGGTTGGATACGTTGGATGCGAAGTAGCGCGATGGAGCGCAAGCCCGGAGCCTAAGAACCTAATTCGCATGTGTTACAGGCCGTAGGGGTATTTTGGAAAATACTGAAATATGGCTCAGAACATGTTGAATATGGATCTTAGAATGAGCGGAATAATTTCAGGAGCTCGTAGACGCTGACGGAACTCGATTCTGAGTAGCGCACCTCACTCAATCTCTCTTTCAGTTTTTTACTTTTTGTGAAGGGCGTTTTCGTCTAGGCTTCACGATAGACACTTGGAATCCCTAAAAACCGACCCCCCCTCATCCTAATGTAATTAGGGCCGGCCCTAGCTTGTGCATGGTACTAGGAGACCGGCCCTATATGTATAGAGGAGGGGGAGGGGCCAGCCTTTAGTGCCTCCCTTCTCCTAATACCCAAACCTCTCCCTCTCTCCCTCTCTTTGTGGTTTCGGCCAAGGAAGAAAGAGGAAAAAGAAGGAAGAAGAATGAGGAAGGAAGGAGAAGGAAGAAGAGAGAAAGAGAAGGAGGAGATCTCACGGCTAGCCATCGTCTTCGCAACGAATTCCTCCGTCGGCTCGTAATCCTTGCACTCAGAGACAGGATTTCGAGGATTCCTCAATTCGCAAAGGACAAAGTGCTATCCGATAGCTTCCCTTCCGATTCACGTGTGGTTCATCATCGTTCCGTTCTCTCCGGATCATAGATCCAAAAGGTATGATGATTCTGAACACCTAACTTGATGCATGCATGTCTTCCGTAGATCGTAGTATGCCTCTAGGGTGTCCGCACATATGCGAAGATCACAGATTTGCATGTAGATTGTTTTGTAGAATTAATTGTAATGAAACATACACCGTATGATCTTCGGATCTATCTTTTGCTTCCGCTGCGACTCTGATAAGCGGATTCAATTCCAACAGGAACCCCCAGCCAAGCCTTTCAAACACCTTCTCAAAGTCCAGTTTGAGCAGCACCGCCTAGTCGTGCCCCTCATGGAGGAAGTGAAGGACCTCTTGAGCAGTTGCCACACTATCTAGGATGCTCCTGGCCTTGATGAAAGCCGACTGGGAGGGACCGATCAGGTCCGGGAGCAACGGGGCCAACCGGGAAGAGATGATCTTCGCCACCGCCTTATAAATGCGGTATGATGTTAATTCATAATTAACTATTATAAAACTATGGTGTAAATTTAGGTTTGATCAGACGCGAAAATTTTCGCATCCCGACTTTTTGCCGGATAGTCAGAACTCTAATTTTTAGGCTATCTTTTGCATGGCCGATGCACTTTCGCGCGCGCTCCTCGGACAAACAAATGGTTTCAAAGCGACATCCATGCTAGATAATTTTTAATTATGAACCTATAGATTTGCTAGTTGTTGTCCAAGTAAATTAGCTTTGCGAGTAACGAGTATATAGTAATAGATTTTGCTTGATCTAGTGAGATTAGATGGCTTGTGATGATACATCTATTTGCGTGATTGTCATAGATAAGATCTATGTATATTGTGTGGTTGCTCGCATGTTGCAATATATGACATGATGGAGTCCCATGATCCCTAGTATTGTTTTTTTTATTATTATTATGGCTAAATGTAAGGAGCGAGTGCGAAAACTTAATTTCCTCGGCCTTTTTCATTTTCTTACTAGATCTCCTGTAAACCTCAATTATAAGAGGTATAGGATTTGTATAATCTCTATGGTTAGGATCGGATAGGAATAAGGGTGTATCGATGAAAGTACTTGATAGATTACCTTCAAGGCGAATCGTGAAGCCTACAAGGATCTGAGGGAGATGAACCATAGACAAGGAAGCTCGAATGACCTGGTGATCAACTCGAGAGGAACCGATACAGTCTTCCATATTTAGTTGAAAATCAAGTTTAGATCTACGCTTTCTTTTGGTTGGGTATGGATCATGGGGAATGCGTATACTGCGTTCTGGATGTCTATTATAATCGTTATAATATGTTTCTAGATTGTATGCTTAGTTTTTTATTTACATTGGACAACACCTATGATTATTCTAGTTTTGTGATTAAGACTATGAGAGAAGCATGTGGATTGTCTCTCCTATAATTAATCATAAAATTAGGATAATGGTTTCTGGATGCTTTATGGTTAATTTGTTCTAGCTAGCTTTCATGAGATAATAATTTGGATGCTTATTACCTTGCTTGTATGAGATGTTCGTAAGTGACACAACCATGGGATGTGTGTTAGATATCTTGCTGCACACCTCGTCACTGACATGATTTATTTGTCCTCTCATTGTTATGTTTGTGTTCAGATTCACATGATGCACATTCACCCTTACATGTTCACTTGTGTAGCCATCATGCGTGGGTATGTCCCTTCTCTTTGAGTCATATTTCTTTTGTGACAAAAAGGGGGGAGAGATGTGCTCCTCCATGGTGGATGGGAGGTGTCCCAACTGTGCTTTACACATGCGGGAGTCCCTCTATGTGCTCTACACATAGATGGAAATTTGGCTCCACGAAAGTTATGCACGAGTCAAGCGGGAGCTTGTGTTTCCTTTTGACAATATGGGTGGGTATGTGTGTGTGGGTGGATGGGCGTAGGTGTGTATGGGTGGGTGGGTGGGCACGTGTGCATGGATTAGGGTGGGTAGGTGTGTAGGGATGGGTGGGTGGGCATGTGTGTGTGTGTGTGTGTGTGTGTGTGTGTGTGTGTGGGTTAGTTGATGGGTGGGTATGTATGTGTGGGTGGGTGGGTGGGTGAGTGTGTGTGGATAGGAATGTGTGTGCGTGTGTCGGGGTGGGTGGGTGAGTGTGGTGTGTGTGGGTGCAAAATTTGGCCAACGCTAGGAAATGAGACCTCCTAGCACTGCCTGGGGGTCCACAAAGACGACAACGAGACCCACTAGTCCTGCCTGGGGGTTCACAAAGACAATAACGGGACCCACTAACCCTGCCTGGGGGTCCACAAAAATGACTACGAGATCTACTAGCCCTGCTTAGGGGTTCACAAAGACGATGGTAGGGCCCGCCAGTCCTGCCTGGAGTCTGTCGAGGCAGCTGCAAAAACCGCCTTGTACCCTGGATATTTTCCAAACCCTATAAATAGCAGACCAGATGAATATTCCATATCGATCTTTTGATTTCCAGATCAAAACTTTCAAAAACCAAAGCTCTGACATCTTTTTCTTTCTCCTTCTAAGACAGACAAGTGACACTCGGCCTGTCAAAGTCACTACATTTCAGTGTTAGTGAATTAAGGTTGCACCTTATAGCACGGAGACATAGACTTCGGTCGAACTTCGAAACCACACCTTTGACTACTCTCTTCTTGACTCAGTCCCTCAACTACTTCAAAGACCAAGCTCACAAACCCCCAACTACTTCAAAGCTCACGTCTCAAAGAACCGACACTCGATTCAATTGATTGTTGGGCGTAGTCCTCGGGACGACACGAGGATCATACCCAGTGTGTGTGTGTGTGTGCGCGCGCGCGCATGGGTGTGTGGTCATGTGTGTGTACATGGATGGGTGTGTGAGGGTGTGGGTGGTGTATGTGTGGATGGGTTGGTGGGTATACATGTGTGGATGGGTGGGTGAGTGTGCGTGGGTGGAGCGGTATGTGTGTGTGTAGTTGCGTGGGTGCGTGGATGTGCGTATCTGGGTGGGTGGGTGAGTATGCGTGGGTGGAGGAGTGTGCATGGGCAGGGGAGGGTGAGTGTGCGTGGGTGGGTCTGTGGTTGGATTTGTGTTGGTGTGCGTGTGTGGGTGGATGTGCATGTGTAGGTGGGTGTACTTGGGTGGGGGTAGGTGTGGGTGTGTGCGTAGGTGGGTAGGTGCGTGGGTAAACTTATGTGGGTGGGTGGGTGTGCGTGTGTTGGTATGCGTGTGTGGATGGGTGTATGTTTGGGTGCGTGGGTTGAGGGGTGTGCATGGGTGGGGGTAGGTGGGTATGCGTTGGTGGGTGTGTGGGTGGTTTTGTTTTGGTGTGTGTGGGTAGGTGTGTAGGTACGTAGTTTTGTGTTGGTGTGCGTGGGTGGAGGGGTGTGCGTGGGTGGGTGTGCGTGTGTGGGTGGGTGTGTGTAGGTGTGCAAATAGGTGGGTACATGGGTGGGTATGCCTAGGTAGGCCCTAGTGTGCTTGCCCCAGCCCCCTCTTTTTTTTTCTTCTTCTCCCTCTCCTCTCGCATGTAGTTCTCGGGTTCAGACATGCCTTCGACATCCTCGTATTGTGATTCGTAGACGGAGAAGGGTGCTCAGAGATCTTTTGACGAGCTGTGCATCCTGTGAGATCGGGTGAATGAAGAAGGCTTTATCCTCTCGCGTACCTTTACTTTTCTCGTGGGCTTTATTTCGTCTCCATCAACAACGAAGACAATCATCCACGGTTAAAAGATCCACAAGAATGTATGCAAACTCTAACACATAGATCTAGTGTAGTTAGGGTGTCAGATTCACATGCACCCATATATAGATTATTTTCTATAAAAATTTAATAATGAAACACACACCACCTACGGTGTCAAAGTCGCTCGTCCATGAGTGGTTCTTCCTGTTGCATTAGGATTGAGTTGATAGACCAATATAGAGCTGCCTATGCAAAGCTTCGTCTTTCTTTATCCGCTTCTTTGGAGCTTTATTGCTTGCTCATTTCAGAGTATAGCTAGGGTCTGTAACTTCCCTCCTCCCCATTTTAGAAGTTCGTAAAACCTTCTTAATTACCTTTTCAAAAAATAATATCTTAGATATAATTTAATTCGATAGATATGAGTTGGATAGAGTAAAATAAATGTTATAATGACTTGTTCAATCCGATTACATTACATCATACATCCACATTCATGGAAATTGTTTTTTTTTTTTTTTGTGATTCACATTCATGGAAAATTAATTAAAGAATTAAAAGAATTCCTACAACTAAGGTTGTTCTGTATCTCTCCCCTGAGTCCCCTCTATTGCTGTGTTTAAGCTACGGAGCACTCTATGGGCAGACCCTGTGGGAATCTCTTGAGGTCCTTACAGTAGTTGTGGATCATGAGTTCCTCTGCACCCATCTCAATCTCCTTTGGCTGGTCGAATCCAGCTCCTGATTCAACCACCCACCTTCGCTGCCCGCCGCCGCGCAGCTAGAGGCACCGGAGGATGCAGCGATGCATGCATCGGCGTTGAAGTCCCAGAATTTAAAAGGACCAAAATTAAATTTTACATATGCAACCAGCCTGATTGATAAGCAGCTAGTCAGGCTTTCAGAGTAAGTATGTCTCTATTTGCCAACAATGGACGGTCTTAATACAAACACTTCAAGTTTTAAGCCCTGTAGTGCCTACGACTTTTCCCTCTTCGCCCTAGGGTTAGGGTTTCCCCACCCCTCTCTTGGCCTCCTCGGACACCGCCTCCGGCAGCTCCGGGGAGGCTAGGCCATGGATTTGGCTGGCTCTTGGGGTTGGATCGGGCCGTCTTCCTCATCCCTGTAGATAGGGGCATCTCCTCTTGCTGGTGTTTTTGTTCTCGTCTCGCCGGAGTCGAGCAGCGCCCCCACGGCTCATTTGACGGCTTCTGCTCGGTGTCAGGGCCGGCTCTTCCATTGGGTGCCGCAGGGAGGTTGGATCTAGCCTTGGTGTCGAGGATCTCCACCGGTGAGTTCCAGTACACCACTCCCCTAGTCGGTGGTGGCTTCTAGCGGTGCGTCGGTGGCGGCGGGTCGACGGCGATGGGGCAGCGTTGGCTACGACTCCGATTTTGCTTAGCTTGGCGACTTGATCGGACGATGGTATACCGTTTTTGGTTTTATTTTGTTAGTAATGTTGTGATCAGTTTGTTTTCTCTCCCCATTGTTGTCAGGAGTTTCTTCCGCCGGTGTGCATGGTTGGTGGCACATAGTAGGATTCATCCGCCGGTGTGCATTGTTGTCAGGAGTTTCTTCCGCCGGTGTGCATGGTAGGATTCATCCCATGACACATAGTCCCGTCAATCATGAGACACTAGCGCTCCACTTCACTTGGAGTTGTCCCGCCGGATTGTCGCTCAGTTTGTTCAAATGGGATGACTCCTTTTAATTTTTCCAACAATTGAAAAAAAAACATATTAAAAAATAATTTATTTGGAAAGAACGGATCCAAAATTTTTAATTTAGCAGCAACGGACTTATATAACAATTCAATTACCGTATAGACAGTTTAACTAATACGTGCCTCGATATACGACAGTTTGACTGTCATATAACTTTATATACGACAGTTTGACTGTTTTGTAACATTATACAACAGTTTGATTATCTTATAAAGATCAACAACTAGTTATACACAGCCTGATTGTCGTATAAAGATCCCAACGACTAGTCTGGACTTTATACGGCAGTCGGACTGTCGTATAAAGGTTAACGAGTAGGTATCACAGGAAGTAAACAGTTATTTTTTTTTATACGGCAATTGAAGTACCGTAGAAGTACATTACTACTAAATTAAAAGTTTCGGATCCGTTCTTTCAAATAAAATATTTTTTAATCTGTTTTTTAAAAAATACTGTAATTTTTCTTATGCAAAAAGAGTTGATAGTCCCAGCGATAGAAACAACCAATACTGCAAGACCTTGAGGCCTACGGGGTGTTTTGAAAATCGGACCGGACCGGATGGTTCAACCGGTTTGGATCAAAACCGGAATATGTTTCGGTTCGGTCTTTGAATAAACCGGTTTGTATGTTAACCCAAGAATCAAACCTTCCCATTGAAGAATTTAGTAGATATCTATATAAAAAAACGTAATTTCATACGGTTCAAACAGTTAAACCACCGGTTTGAACCGATTTAGACCGAACCGGATGCCTTTTCGGTAATCCTTCCGGTCCGGTTTTGAAAACACTGGGCTGCATACCCCAGCCAACGGCGACAGACAATAAATGGATTCCACACTGGTGGATTTTTTCCGAACACGTTGGACGAAACGATTCGCACGCGTTATGGCCGTACGATAGTCTGAAAAAAGCGGTGCCCCTCTCTATCACGTGTCGTTTGACTCAACTCTCTTAGAAGATCCGGCGAAACGGACGGCCACTATCAGTCGCTCCACCCACAAACATTTTTCACCAACGTTTGACACATATGCTCAAAAAAAAAAAAAAAAAATTAGTTCTGAATCCCTCCACAAGTCATTATTTAGGCTAAGAGAAATGTTATCCAGCCCAAAGGTTTTTTTGATTCTGCCAGTACCATTGGCCTCGCAGCATACAACTGGTGGCTGAAACTTACTAGCGATATTTAAATCTTTTACACCACCAGTTGCACGTTGCCACTTCAATCGGGCTGAACGGAATCGAAAAAACCTTCGGGCTGAATAGCATTTCTCTTAAGCTAAAGGATACAAGTTGTTAGGATATTAGCTAACGTCTCTCCCGAAGGACATGTTTATACAGCAAGTCCTTAATCAAAAAATATTAACTTTTTTTATCCTTTAAATTACAAAACTGCCCCTCCAGCAAGAGTATTTATTCATTTCCAGTAAAGAGTATCCATTCGTCTTTAGCATGAGTATCCATTCGCTGATTAACACTATACATCGATTGCTATAGTGATTTCACTGTAGCTACCACAGCAAAAACACTGTAGTAAGAGTATACATTCGTCTCCGGAAAGAGTATCCATTCGTCATCAACAAAGAATATATCTATTCACCGGGTGACACTGTGCATGTTGCGGTTGCTACAGCTAAATCACTGTAGCAAGATTATCCATTCGTCTTCAAAAAGAGTATTCATTTAGCTAATTGATACTCTTGCTACAGTGAAATCACTGTAACAACGAACAATTGACTAAATTGATACTTTTACCAAATCGAATTGATACTTTTGCTACAGTGATTTCATTATAGCAGCTACAATGAAACCACTATAGCAGCTATAGCGAAAAATGTAGCAACCGCTATATGCATAGTGTCAACCAGAGAATGGATACTCTTTTTGGAGAACATGAGGGGTAAATAAGGACAAGAGACTTGCTGTAGCATGCAATGTTTGGGAGGGACTTGGTGCAATATGAAACGTGGCATGTCCTTTAGCTAATATAGCATCTGCTAAAAGGACTTCAGGTTAAGTCTCCCAAAAAAAACATGTGTGAGACTGAGACATAGCGGTGGGACTTGGGTGGGTCCGACACCCTCAACCCGAACGCAACCCGGTCCGATTTTAATTTGGATAGATTTTAGCATCGGTCTTACCCAATCCGAGGTACCCGAGTACAGTGATATACTTGCATCCCACTATAGTGGATCCACTAATCTGATCCGATTGCACTATAGTGTTGCAACGATTAGTGGCGCACACACAGTCACATGAATCAAACCCGCTCGAGTTCTCGACTGATCCAGTATTCCATATATAAATCACAAATTCACTACAGAGAAAGAGAAGCCCTACCCCACATGGCTGACACACTATGTTCTATCTTACCCCCTCGCTCGTCTCTCTCTGGCGGTGCAGAGCAATGGAGCATCGATCCGTCAGTGGCACCCGCACCATTCCCCATTCTCCCGACGTATCTCCCTTTTCCCCTCTCGACCCGGCCATTCTCCTCCTCTAGGTGCGCAACAAGCCTCGTCGACTGCTTTCCGTTGATTGCAAATGTTAAGCACCCCGATCGAGGCCCTTTCTCTTTTTCCCATTTCGGCATGCATTATTTTTCGTTGATTACATACCCTCCGGCGAGCGCAATCATGCACATCCCCGCCCGATGCAATGATTACTTCCCGTTGACCTCTCAACTTAGTTTGCTTCATTTTCAATCAATGATTTTGTCCGCTTAATTTTTTTCCCATCTATATATGTTTTGCGAGCATTTCTAATTGGGCAAACCGTCCAACCCATCCATATTTTTGCAAATTGGGCAACTCGAACGGGGAATCATGAGTTGGGCTTCCACGGGCTTCATAGGCCAAACGGGTTAAGGTGTGCGTAGGTCGGGTTGGGCATGGGCAGACCCTTCAACCAGCCCAAGTCCCACCCCTAGGGAAACAGTTTGCAATGAGATTTTCCCATATACATATTAAACAAATAATAATTCTAGTATAAATACTCATCCAAAGATTCCAAACTAATCACCGAAGTAGCCAATTTGTATGAGTAATGCTATTTGAATAATCTGACAAAAACTTTGACAAACCAACCCATGAACTGGGGGTGGGCCCTAGGGCTCAGTGCATCGCCATTCACACTAAACTGGCCCCACCACCAGTGCATGGGTCTAGTTTTTTTCGTTTGCATATTGTTCAAATATCATTACTCAATCTATATAGGCTCTCGAGAAATCCTTAATAGTTTAGCCTTTAAAATAAGAGAAATGCTATTCAGTCCAAGGTTTTCCCGATTTGGCTGGCCCGATTGATATGGCAGCGTGTAACTGGTGGCTGAAACCCATTAGCGACATTGAAGTCATTTACACCACTAGTTGCACGCTGCCATGTCAATCGGGCTGAGCAGAATAAGAAAAACCTTTCGAGCTGAATAGCATTGTTCTTAAAATAATGTCCCCAACATAAGCCGCTATCCATATGGACTAGTTTTCTGGAATGTGAAAATTTTTGACAACGGGTCAACCAAGGTAAATCAATCTTCTTGTAGAAGGACCTGGTTACTGCATTCACCAGAAATCCCTCCCCTCCTAATCCGCTAATGGATCCGAAGATCACCGGATTATATTCATTAGAAAAAACTATCATGGTTCTAGATCTCTCTAGAAATGAGAGAGGTGATAGAATCAGACATAGCTAGATAAAATAAAGGAAGATTACAATCCGATGTGTGACAGCCAAAGTATGAGCACAAGCACTGACTATCCTACGGACAAAATATGGGGCGAAACCCTTCCAGTTGGCTTGAAGACTTCTGCATTCTGTATTGATAAACTTTCAGAAGCCAATGCGGAGCTACCACGTGGTTTTCTGAAATGTGAAAATTGTTTCGTGATAATAGGGATGGGACTTGGACGGGTTTGACCTAAACTTGACCCACCCAACCCGAACAATGGACAAAACCAGTTAAAAACCTAGACGGGATTGGGGAAAAAAAAGATCAACCCAATTTTAATTTGGACAGGTTTAGGCACTGTTATTCCCAACCCGAGGAAGTGACACACTAAGGTTGAATGCTTTGGTAGTTTTTTTTATGGAAATCAAAGACTGTCAGTTTGATGTTGGATGCTAAGAATTCGTTTGAAATATGTGATATATGGGTTGGACTTTATGTTCTAGTTATGCAATTCAAAGACTTTTTTTATCCAATTCAAAAGTCTATTGAGTTTTTTTTTCCATCTATTTATGTGCACAAGTATTTCTAATTGGTCGACCGCCCAACCTGTCCATTATTTTGTAAATTGGGCAATCCGAACAACCTGAATAACTAGAATGGTGTGGGCACCGAAATTAGCCCACGAATTGGACCCGACCCGCATGCGAAACCCGGCCCACACACAACGGCCCGCATGCGAAATCTGGCCCACACACAACGGCCCACATGCGAAACTTGGCCCGCACACAACGGCCCGCATGCGAAACCCGGCCCGCATGCGAAACTCGGCCCGCACACAACGGCCCGCATGCAAAATTGGGCCCACAAACAACGGCCCGCATGCAAAATTGGGCCCGCACACAAACGGCCCGCATACGCACTCGGCCCGCGTGCAAATTCCATTCGCGCGCCGCGACCCAACTTAAAGCAGACGGGTCCCACCGGACCCGCGACTCGAACACAAAGAGGGGGGCCCACCGGCCCCCCCCTCTTGAAAACCGTGCCCCCTCCTCATGGAGAGGTGGGGCCGGCCCTAAAAGAAAGGGAAAAAGAGAAAGAAAAGAAAAGAAAAAGAAAAGAAAGGAAAAAGAAATCAAAACCGCCTCGATGCGGGGGGAGGTGGCGTGGACGTCTACGTAGCCGTAGATCCGCGACGATCCCTCGATCCAACGGACAAGATGACGTTGCGTCGCCATCCGATCCAAAAGTGCAACAAGAATAACAACTCGATCTTTAAAGATCGAGTCACATCTAGCCCATAACCACTCCAACTAAAAAGGAGGAAATCGGGTTTGTTTCCCCAAATAAGGGAACAATATCTCGATGGTTATGAGGGGAGATATTGGAGGAAACAAAAAGATTTCAACAATATCTCCCCCAACCGCCCCCCTTTGCCTATAAATAGAAGGGGTCGGGGAAGGCATCAAAGGTCGAAAGCTGAAGAGGAAAAGGCTCTGCAAAGACGAGCTCCAACGCTTGAAGACCGAAGGCTTCACGAGGCACGGCAAGCATATCCTACGGGAGTCCTTGGCCCTTCAAGTCCTCATCAACGTGAAGACCTTGCACTCGAAGATCAAAGCTTCGACTCCTCGCACGAAGAAGAAAGCTTGGAGAAGAAGACCCGGAGTCGTCGTCATCCCGACTTCTCCAACGATCTTCATCAACTCCGACGAAGCCATAAGCAAAGGCCGGAGAAGAAGATCGAAGCCGACAACACCCGTCGTCTTCAACAAAGGCGTCGACTCCTCGCACGAAGAAGAAAGCTTGGAGAAGAAGGCCTGAAGCCGGTGCTACCCCTGCCGCCTTCGTCAACCAAAAGCCGACGCTACAACCGTCGTGCTAAAGCCGGTGCCACACCCGCCGTCTTCATCAACAAAAGCCGACGCTACAACCGTCGCACGAAGATCGGTGCTACACCCGCCGTCTTCATCAACGAAAGTCGACGCCACAACCGTCGCACAAGCATCGGTGCTACCCCCGCCGAAAAGCCAAAACCGACGCCACAACCGTCGAGGAAGCCGGAAGAGTAAAGAAGCCTTGAAGAGGTAACGCCAGTCGTTCGAGAAGAAGATCGAGTCGAAGCTAAAGTCAAAGCCGACACAAGAAGCCAAAGCAAACGCACCGGTAAAGCCCGCGCTAAAGCAACGCACGTGCCAAAGCCAAGCAACTACGACGGTCACGAGCAAAGCACCGCACGTTCTAGCCGATACGACGCGAAGTCCGGAAGAACTAAAGCATCGCAAGTCTCTACCCGTCTACGTTCAAGCGTAAGCGCCAAAGCAAAGCAAAAGCCAGAGCCACGCCAAAGCTACGCCAAAGCCGAAAGCTAAAGCCAAAGCTGACGCCAAAAACACGATCGACGCCGCGAACCGACGATCAAGGACGCCGAGGTCGAGCAAGGATCGAGGAAGACACGAAGACCGAGGAACGAAGCCCAAAGCCTCCCTAGCCGAGAAAGCGCGAAGCACGGACGGGACAAAATCAACGGCGGAAACTCCTTAGCCTCTCAAAAACCCTCACCCTGTAAAGACCTCTGTCCTGGGCAACCCCTTCAGAGCTCTCGCACGAATACCACGTGGAGACGCGGATCAAAGGGACCCTCCAGAGGATCTCTCCCACAATCTCCTGATCAAAGAAAATTTGTAATCTCGTGTGATCCGCAATAAAGACGACCCGAATCTTTTTCTGCGACCACAGATTTCTGGCACGCCCGGTGGGACCTCCTCTCCTTTCATCCATACGTTTGAAGGAGTTGCTTCAAGTTCGCCATGGTCGGAACGAATGATGATACGTTTGCTCCAACAAGCCTCTCACCTATCGCCGAGTCTCCACTACTCCGACAAGGCGATACAGAAAACCCGGAGGGTAACATTCCCCTGGTAGTACGCGTCTACACTCGGCGTACTCAAACTCTTGCGGACTTCTTCACGCCAGAAACTGCTGCCGAAGATGCTCGTCAAAGCGCCAATGAGGCCTTGGTGCATGAAGAAACAAGCCTCGATCCTGGAATTCAAGTCCAGAAATTTGGGGAGGTCCAGCCCCAACCCCGAGCCCGTTCAGGTTCTCCAGCGGACTTTGCACCTCCTTTGCCGGGGGCAAACGTCCGTCATCAAGCAGAGGCAAGTCGGCGCGACTACGTCTCCGACGAGGATGGCGAGGGTGCGGGCAATGAACATCGAGACGTCCTACGACATCATCCTCCGTCCGCTCTCCAGCTCCAAGTCATGCAAATGGGTGAACACATGACTCAGCTCACCCGACTAATGGAAGAGAAGGATCGTCACATCAACACCTTGCTTCAAAGGCTGAGTGCCAGGGATGCCGCGACATTCAGTCAACCTCCAGCTTCTCCAATAGTTGCTCCAGCTCCGTCTCCAACTCCTGCTCTTGCAGAAGTTGGCCCGGCAACATTAGCAACTACTCCTGCACTTTCCTCGGCTCCCATACCGGTCTCGATAGCCGCGCAACCTTCAGTGGCAGCAACGATGAATGCCCAGCAAATACAAGCACTAGTGGCTGATATGATGCGTTCCCACGGCAGCAGCTTACCTCCGATTACGGCGGCATATTCAAAGCCTTACACCACAAGGATCCAACAGCTGCGCTTTCCTACCGGGTTCCAGCCACCAAAGTTCTAGCACTTCGACGGGAAGGGAAATCCAAGGCAACACATTGCCCACTTCGTCGAAACTTGCAACAACGCCGGCACATATGGCGACGCGATGGTGAAGCAGTTCGTCCGCACCCTCAAAGGTAATGCTTTTGACTGGTATGTTGATCTTCCTCCAGGATCCATTGACAGCTGGGATCAAATGGAGAGGGAGTTCCTCAACCGCTTCTACAGCACTCGGCGCATCGTCAGCATGACCGAGCTTACAGCCACCAAGCAAAGGAAGGATGAGCCGATGATCGACTACATCGATCGCTGGAGAAACCTTGCGCTAAACTCGCGAGATCGCTTGTCTGAAGACTCGGCTATCGAGTTGTGCACCCAAGGCATGCACTGGGGCTTGCTCTACATCCTCAAAGGGATCAAGCCTCGGTCCTTCGAAGATCTGGCGACTCGGGCTCACGACATGGAGCTCAGCTTAGCAAATCGTGGGGACTCAAAGGCCATAGCCTTCCAGAAGGTGGAAGAGGAGGATGAACCGGCAGCATCAAAGCAAGTCAATGTCACCGACCTCGCTTCGACTTCCAAACCACTCAAGATCGGTGGCAAGCTGGACAAAGGCAAAGGAGCCGCCATACCACCTCCTCAGCCTCAACGGCCACCAAGGATGACCCTCGAGGAGCTTGAAGCTAAGGAGTATCCCTTCCCAGACTCGGAAGTTTCCTACATGTTTGATCAGTTGATGCAAGAAAAGATGATCGAACTTCCGCCACCAAAAAGGCCGGAACAAGCACATCGAGTCAACGATCCGCTCTTCTGCAAGTACCACCGGATGGTCAGCCATCCCATCGAGAAGTGCTTTGTCTTCAAAGATAAGATCATGACACTCGCCAAGCAAGGGATGATCGAGATCGACTCTAGTGATATCGTCGAGTCAAATATGACGTCAATCACCTTCGATTCATGCCCACCAGCGCTGATTGCTCCACAACGCACTTCATCAAGGCTGCGCATCATCTGTCAAAAATCAATGGCGAAACCAGCTCCAAGAAGACGACGACGGTATGCTCCTGCAGTACCCAGGGCCAAATCCTCACTGCCTTGGGGGCAACCGCCTCTCGCGCAAACACTCCCTCTTCCAAACAAAGCTACATCCCAGCATGTGCTCAAAGTAAGAAACAAGCAAAGAGACCCTGAAGTCAGCCTGCTAGGCCAGCCATCAGGTAAGTTCGACTTCTACGTCTTCTACTCCAAACCTCCTTCGATCCCAATGAAAGAAATCAAGCCAACCGGCTGGGGATCAGAAGATGAATCAGTAAAGCCTCCAGAAGAGCAAGTCCTTCCGATCAAAGAAGAGCCTTCGGTCACGGCACCAATTCTTCACCCTGACGAAGAAGATCTTACTGATGAAAATGCATGGGCTATGGCGCCTCGAAGGAGAAGACCACGACGATCAAGCTACAGGATAGCACGTCTGGCCAACCACGAGAAAGATCGGGCGACAACAAAACTCCCCGAAAGAAAGACCTTCAAGGAAAAGAGTGAAGCTCCAGAAAGAAAGACGTCCAAAGTACCTCCAGTAAGTTTGAAAAATCTTCTCCAGCAAACATGCCCAGAGCTGGCGACACTCCAGGAGTTTTTCCCCAGCCGCTTCCTTGAAGTTGATCAAAACCTCAAGGTCTCTTGTTGCATGAGGGAAGTTCACCAAGTGCTCAATGAAGAAATCGGCACCAACATCGAAAGTATGGGGAGAACCACCGTCGCCAACGACAAGCCGTGCAACGAGGCCAAAGCACATATTGCTGACGCCAAGTGCTACCAGGCCGAAGACCCCGTTGTAGAAGTTCCTCCAGCAAAAGCTCTACGAGCCCAGAAAGTCAAAGCAGCTGCGAGGGACAAAACCTCTCCACTTGCAAAACCAGCAACATCCTCCAACCAGACGGTGCACAAAGTCAAAGGAGCGCCAACATCGAGACGAAAAATCCACATCAACTCCAAATCAAGCTCAATGCCACACGTTCCGTTGCCTGCTCAAGCTGCGCCAGTCCTGTGGTTCGAACCTCAATGGCTTCGCAGACCAGGACGAACGCCTTCCACTCCAGCAAAGGAACTATCATCACCATTCTCCGAGGCCAACTTCATCACTTTGCAAGAGATGACACTACATTTACATGGTCTGTTACATGCCTCAAGCTCAACCGAGTCTTCTGAGTACACCAGCTCCAAGCAACTCGCAATCAAGCCAGAAAATACTCGGGGGCAAAACTCCACCGAGTTGATGTTCAAATCCAGCCGCAATAAAGAAAGCACGGTGCACATGGGTTCGCTACCCTCAATTGCAATTCCGCTTTGCTTGACAAAAACTCAAGCTCGCCTCTCCAAAAGCGGCGAACAAATTCCTCCAAATTGCCGAGGCATCGGCTCCAGTCAAACTTCAGCAATCACCAAAACTCCGGTCAAGAAGATCTTCACTTCTAACTACATTGAAGCGAAGAAGGCGGATGACAACTGCGAACCAGCAGTGACTCTGCCTACCAGCGGCAAGTCCCTCAAAAGGTACTTTGCCTAGCGCAAGGTTACCCCCCTTGCCCAAAAAAAAAAAAAAAAAAAAAAAAAAAAAAAAAAAAAAGGAACTACGTGTGACTTGATCCCTCTCAGTAGGGTACGTAGGCAGCCTGTGAAGGTTCAGTCCAAACAAAAAAAACAACAAACCACCATTCCAGAAAATGAGTCCAGAAAAGGCGCAAGTTCCACTCCGGGGATCGAGAAGCCGTCAGCCTTCGTTAAGCCACCAGCTCCCGGTGCTGCCACAGCTCATCTCTCGAGGCACCCACAAAGTGCAACTCCGAAAGGCAAGAAACCACTAGCTCTCAGCGATTCGTAAGTTCCTCCCGCTGCTTTGCAAGCTCCGTTGCAAAAGTCTTCTCGCTGCTTGAGCTTTCTCCAAACGGGACTCCAGCTTTTGAAGCAACGCATGAGTAGCAAGTCAAAGCCCTAGAGGCGCCGAAGCGGCCCGCCTCTCGCAGCCTACACATGCTGCAACTCCAGTGGTGGAGAAGCAATCAGCTTCCGACGCGTTGCCAGCTCTGCACGCTGCCTCGCAAGGTTCGCTCCGGAAGCCTTCTCGATCGCCCTACCAGCTCAACACATCGCCAGCTTTGCACGCTGCTTTGCAAGGAGGGATTCCAGCTTCTGAAGCGACGCGCGAGTAATCTCCACCTTCTTCTGCACCCGAACCAAGTCTGCAGTAGCAACGTGAGAAGCCCCTCAAGTCGACGTTTCTCTTCCTCAACCTTTGCCAACGCCAAGGAAACGTCCTCCTCTAGTGAAACCCGTTGCAAGCAATGAGCCTAGCTGTCCGCCAAAAGGGTGCACATATGCTCCTCAAACAAGGAGCCATCCACCAGGAAACCCACAAGTTACTCAAAGCATCAAGACCCTCCTCTTGGAAGGGTGCAAGTGTCGCCTGGATAAACTTCCAGCACAACTCTCCAAAAGAAGCTTAGAAAGAAGGCTTTGCGATCTACACTTTCGCTGGCAAGTCTCTAAGTGCTGAGACAAGGCGCGATCCTGTCCTGAAAACCCAAGCACGGGAACCGCGTCCTAGACCATTGCCATGACGGCTATCAAAGACACCACAGGAACTGACAAAGAAGCTGTGGCTAAAACATCCGTTGGAACTGACTCCTGAATGGCAACTCTGGACTCGACCGAACGATCTGTCGTGAAGATCCCTCATCGGTGAGAATGAGCTCGTTCAACTTCGACACACACTTCCTGCTTAGAAGTACGGCGGTAGAAGACTCGCGCAAAAGGGAAACGAAGATGCGTACTCCCGTGGGAGACCGCATCGACGATCCATCCAGAAGTTGGAAAGCTCTCGTAACGGCGGTAGAATGATTGCGCAAAAGGGAAACGAAGATGCGTACTCCCATGGGAGACCGCATCCTCCGTTATCTCCACGAAGCCAAAAAGACCGTTGGATCAGTCACCATGGTCAAGATCGGCAAGCAAAGGACGACCAAGACAGGCTGCTCATTGTCAATGCTAGTGGCTCCGTCTTCCTCCTCGTTGAACTCCAGAACACCCATCTCGATGTCCTCCAAGCTGACATCACCACCAGAAAAAGTTATCTCCAAAGTCCAGAGGAACATCCAGCCCGTCTTGCCCAGTCTGCCCAAGTGCAACCTCGCCAGTCACTCTGCTCTCGCGGTAGACCTCAACGATCCCGCCGGCCTTCGGAAAGCACTCGAAGGGATGAGTCCTACAAGGAGACGAAAAGTGCAAGTCAAATCAAGATGCAAGGTCAATTCCAGAAGAAAAGGGCAGTGCAAGTCCAGAAGTCTATAAAAAAAAAAAAATACGGGGCTAAAGCTGCAGCCCCAAAGGGGACCATAGCCCCATGAAAAACCCAAGACCGGAGAGGGGTCAGCAGCCCTTTCCTTCCTTCAAAATCCAAGAAACCAAAGGGCCACAGCCTCTTAATGCCAAAACCAAAAATATAGAGGGGGTCGTAGCAAAAATAGCCACAGCCCCCTTCTCTCCGAAAACCCACAGCCCCCAAACGGGGTTGTGGTCTCCAACTCCTGCGCCCCCAGCCGGAGCCCTCAACAGCAGTCGTCGCGTGCCTGAGCTGCTCCCACGCCGACTACTCACAGCTCCGCTCGATCTGCGACCTGCGCACTGCCACCGCCCGCCTCCGGCCACGCCCCATCTCCAGCTCGCGCGCCGGCCACACACCGCAGCCCCCGGCCGCGCCCTGTCTCCGGCTCGCACGCCGACCGCACCCCGCAGCCCCCGGCCGAGCCCACCTCCGCACCACCTGGCCGTCGCTGTTGCATCCCACGCCTGCACCCAGGCCTGTGCCCGCTTGGCCTTCGCGCCCCGCGCTGTGCCTAGCCTCCGCGCCCAGGCGCCCGAAGCCGCAGGCCGCCGCTGCGCCTCCTGCGCTCGCTCGCCTCGTGCCCGGCCCGATCGCCTGACACCACCGACTGCCTCTGCGCCGACGTGCCACCCCACGTCAGCCCGTCGCTCCGCACGCGCCCGCCGGAACTCGAGCCGGCCACCACAGGTCGTGCCCGTGCCTGTCGCGCCCACGCCTGCCTCCAACCCGCGCGCCGGCCGCCACCGCAGCCCCCAGCCACGCCCGCACCCGTCGCACCCCGCGCCCCGCGCCTCCGGCCTGCGCCCTCGCACCTCGCGGCCTCCGGCCCGTGCCCCGCCGCGCCGCCCGCCTCCGCCTTCGGATCCCGCACCCGGCCGCCGCTGCTGTGCACCCCGCAGCCGCAGCCGCTGCTGTTCACCGAACCGGAGAAAACAAAAAAAAAAAAAAAAGGGACACAACAGCCCCTCTTGGCAAAAAGAGAAAACCGAGAGGGGGTTACGGCAAAAGGCCACTACACCCCCCCTCTCTCTCTCCTGTAAAAACCCGCAGGGGCTGCGGCCTCTGCCGCGCCGCCTACCGCTGGCCTCCGTGCCCCGTGCCTGCACCCCGCGCCCACCGCGCGCCGCGCCGGCAGCCTACGCCACCCGCCGCTCCGGCACCGCGACCCGACACCGCCGCTGCTGTTGCTGCCGCTCCCGCGCCGGCCCGCCGCTCCGCACCACCGACGCCACCCGGCCGGAGCCCTCGACCCGACACCGCCGCTGCTGTTGCTGCCGCTCCCGCGCCGGCCCGCCGCTCCGCGCCCTACGCCCCGCGCCGGCCCGCCGCTCGTGCCCTGCCCGATCGCCCGGCCACCGCCGGCTCTCGCGCCGGTCCGATCGCCCGAAACCGCCGGCCGCCTCCGCGCCGCTGCTGCTCCGCTGGCCCCCGCGCCGCCGCCTGAGGCCCGCCTGCCATGCACGCCGGGCCACCTTGCTGCTGCTGTTGTTCCGCGCGAACCAGAAACCAAAAAAAAAAAAAGACGAAAAAAAAAAAAAAAGGGGAAAAGAATGTTGGGAAAAACTGTTTTTCACTTAACCCCCTATATATAGGCATAATCGGTTATTGGGATAGAGACGGGGTAAATCTCGTATCCCATAATCTAGGGGTCTATATCCAGAGTGCATCCCGATCCGATGCAACCACCGTTTCATAACAAAAAAAAAAAAAGGGAAAAGAAGGAAGAAGAAAGAGGAGTAGGAAGAAGATGATGGAACCTACTGCGTCTTCGACCACTCTACCTCCTCCGCTCGGTGCGCCATCCGCGTCATCCCCACCGAAGAGGCGCAACAACCCTCCTCCGAGGTGCATCGCGGCCGTCCTCGTCCTCACGTCGCCTTGCTGCCCTGGGACTCCGGGCAGCGGCCGCTGTCAACATTCGCGCCATCCTCGAAGCAAAGGAAGTCCGCGACAACAAGAAAGATGAACAAAACCCTAGAAGATGTCTTCGACTCCAAGCAGCCAAAGCCTTTCGTCTCCCGCGTAGCAAAACGACGGGGGAAACAAAATAGCGGGGGCTCTTGTAAAGACCTAAATTCCGAGCGAACACGCAAGTCAAGTCCAAGCGCTACGCGTTTCCCGCGGGCGCACTCGAACTTGAGGGGGCATTTGTGGGCACCGAAATTAGCCCACGAATTGGACCCGACCCGCATGCGAAACCCGGCCCACACACAACGGCCCGCATGCGAAACCTGGCCCACACACAACGGCCCACATGCGAAACTTGGCCCGCACACAACGGTCCGCATGCGAAACCCGGCCCGCATGCGAAACTCGGCCCGCACACAACGGCCCGCATGCAAAATTGGGCCCACAAACAACGGCCCGCATGCAAAATTGGGCCCGCACACAAACGGCCCGCATTCGTACTCGGCCCGCGTGCAAATTCCATTCGCGCGCCGCGACCCAACTTAAAGCAGACGGGTCCCACCGGACTCGCGACTCGAACACAAAGAGGGGGGCCCACCGGCCCCCCCCTCTTGAAAACCGTGCCCCCTCCTCATGGAGAGGTGGGGCCGGCCCTAAAAGAAAGGGAAAAAGAGAAAGAAAAGAAAAGAAAAAGAAAAGAAAAAGAAAAGAAAGGAAAAAGAAATCAAAACCGCCTCGATGCGGGGGGAGGTGGCGTGGACGTCTACGTAGCCGTAGATCCGCGACGATCCCTCGATCCAACGGACAAGATGACGTTGCGTCGCCATCCGATCCAAAAGTGCAACAAGAATAACAACTCGATCTTTAAAGATCGAGTCACATCTAGCCCATAACCACTCCAACTAAAAAGGAGGAAATCGGGTTTGTTTCCCCAAATAAGGGAACAATATCTCGATGGTTATGAGGGGAGATATTGGAGGAAACAAAAAGATTTCAACAATATCTCCCCCAACCGCCCCCCTTTGCCTATAAATAGAAGGGGTCGGGGAAGGCATCAAAGGTCGAAAGCTGAAGAGGAAAAGGCTCTGCAAAGACGAGCTCCAACGCTTGAAGACCGAAGGCTTCACGAGGCACGGCAAGCATATCCTACGGGAGTCCTTGGCCCTTCAAGTCCTCATCAACGTGAAGACCTTGCACTCGAAGATCAAAGCTTCGACTCCTCGCACGAAGAAGAAAGCTTGGAGAAGAAGACCCGGAGTCGTCGTCATCCCGACTTCTCCAACGATCTTCATCAACTCCGAAGAAGCCAAAAGCAAAGGCCGGAGAAGAAGATCGAAGCCGACAACACCCGTCGTCTTCAACAAAGGCGTCGACTCCTCGCACGAAGAAGAAAGCTTGGAGAAGAAGGCCTGAAGCCGGTGCTACCCCTGCCGCCTTCGTCAACCAAAAGCCGACGCTACAACCGTCGTGCTAAAGCCGGTGCCACACCCGCCGTCTTCATCAACAAAAGCCGACGCTACAACCGTCGCACGAAGATCGGTGCTACACCCGCCGTCTTCATCAACGAAAGTCGACGCCACAACCGTCGCACAAGCATCGGTGCTACCCCCGCCGAAAAGCCAAAACCGACGCCACAACCGTCGAGGAAGCCGGAAGAGTAAAGAAGCCTTGAAGAGGTAACGCCAGTCGTTCGAGAAGAAGATCGAGTCGAAGCTAAAGTCAAAGCCGACACAAGAAGCCAAAGCAAACGCACCGGTAAAGCCCGCGCTAAAGCAACGCACGTGCCAAAGCCAAGCAACTACGACGGTCACGAGCAAAGCACCGCACGTTCTAGCCGATACGACGCGAAGTCCGGAAGAACTAAAGCATCGCAAGTCTCTACCCGTCTACGTTCAAGCGTAAGCGCCAAAGCAAAGCAAAAGCGAGAGCCACGCCAAAGCTACGCCAAAGCCGAAAGCTAAAGCCAAAGCTGACGCCAAAAACACGATCGACGCCGCGAACCGACGATCAAGGACGCCGAGGTCGAGCAAGGATCGAGGAAGACACGAAGACCGAGGAACGAAGCCCAAAGCCTCCCTAGCCGAGAAAGCGCGAAGCACGGACGGGACAAAATCAACGGCGGAAACTCCTTAGCCTCTCAAAAACCCTCACCCTGTAAAGACCTCTGTCCTGGGCAACCCCTTCAGAGCTCTCGCACGAATACCACGTGGAGACGCGGATCAAAGGGACCCTCCAGAGGATCTCTCCCACAATCTCCTGATCAAAGAAAATTTGTAATCTCGTGTGATCCGCAATAAAGACGACCCGAATCTTTTTCTGCGACCACAAATGGACAAGCACGGATTGGGCTTCCATGGGTTCCCCGGGTTTTACGGGCAAAACTGGTTAAGGTTTGTGCAAGTCGGGTTGGACATGGGCAGAACCTTCAAACTGCCCAAGTCCCACCCCTACATGGTAAGCCGCTATTTTATATATAAGTGGTTTTCTTGGGGGGATCACGACGTGGCTTCGTACCCGAAGAAATAGGATGATTTGGAAATTAGTTTCGAATGAGTATTTTTATAGAAATGATTTATTTTTTAATATTTATTTTGGAAAAAATTCGACCAATACAATTCCAACATTGAGAATGAGAACCAGATCATAGCCATCCAATGTCCAACAATCAGGCAATTATGATTCACTGATCGGGATGGGTGGCTGTGATCTGGTGCCACGTCCGGATGTCCCGGATAGAATACTTGTCAGGTTGGCAAATGAAATTTGGTAAAAACGGTTGGCGGAATAACATTGCTCCTGAAAAGAAAACACTGTTTTATAAGCAGTGTTTTCAGCCATCAAGTTTTCCATCCGGATCAGACAATCCTGATGTGGTACCTGATCACAACCATCCCAACCGTCCCTTTGCCTTCCGATGGGGTTGAGTGGGATTCACATGTGGGAGCTTGGTGCAATGGACAGCTATAATCAGGTTCCACATCACTGTATAGTCTATATAGTGATCAGGTGGTGCAATTGACGAGTCGAGCGGAGTACTGTTGTAGTCTTCTCGTTTTGGTGTATTTGGACATATCGCAATAAGAAAATTTTTAAGGGTAGAAGACAACCACCGACCTCTGTTGCACGTGCGTGTCGTGCTATTACGTGTGAAATTTTGGATGCTAACTCTTTCCTATGTGCAAGAGACTAGAAAAACCGACAAGCTTTGCTTCTGTCAATGGATCCTCCCAAGCGAGGGATTGAGGGAGAACTCAATATCAACTTTGATAGGGCGCTGGATCGTGCATCGGGACGTGCTAGAGCCGGATTTATCATTAGAGGCCAGTGGGGGTGCATACGTGTGGCTGGTTCCATTACGTATGGGTCGGATTCGGTTGTGGATACAAAGACGCGGGGTCTTTGGAAGGGAATCATCATGGCCCAAAGAATCCAGAACCGTGGTCGACTCTGGCTCGAAGGCAATGAGTTATAAATTGGATGAAAATGCATGGAAGATGTGGATCGCTATCTTTTACATTATCTTCTGAATCCGCCGAGGGAATTTCATAAGGTGCGGGGCTAATCATACATTTCGTGAAGGGAATGACGATGCAAATTTTTTAATGTCTCCACATCGAAGGTGGGGCCGCTTAGGCACAGGTCTGAGAAATGCTATTCAACTCGGAGGTTTTTTCGATTTCGTCGGACGATTAACATGGCAGTGTGTAACTAATGCTGTTAAAGATTTTTAAATCGCTAGTGGGTTTTAGTGCATTTCTTTTTTCATAGTTTAAAACATCAAATCAGAAGATCCGTTGTTTGAATCACACAGCCAACCAAGACCAGACTATTGGTATTCCAACTAGCCCAATCACTGTAGCTTTCGAATTAATATTTATTTCTAGAAGATTGGAAGCTTACCAAGACCACCACCTCCCATGCCAAAACCCCCCACAACAGTCAACAAGGACGGCCCTCTCTCTCTCTCTCTCTCTCTCTCTCATGTTTCAAAGATCAAAGCACAGCCTTGGACTGCATCCATCATGCTACCATACAAATCAAACATAAACATTAACTCCTATGCTTTACCTAGTAATGTAAAACATTGGAGAGAGAGAGAGAGAGGTAATCTTTCAAGTGCTCATCTCTGTTCATCTTCAAAGATTTGCCTTCTTGTTTCGGATTTCTTGGGGGATGATATCAGCCGGGATATGTCAGACGAGAAAGCCCATCATCCATCCATCTCCATCCATGTTCTCCTAATCCTCTGCTCAATCCTAATCACAGGTACTAATTTCCTCCTCCACCTCCTTCCGATGCATGGTTCTATGCCATCGTTGTGAGGTTTCCAACGAAATCCGCCAGTTTTAACGAAAAACAATGGATCTTACCGCGCGCAGGTCGGGCGATCCTCGCCGCCGCCCAACAGACCGACAAGGAAGTGGTGCTCCAGCTGAAGCTCTTCCTCCAGCGCAACAACAACGTGACCCAAGGCCGCTACACCGAGTGGAACGAGTCCGACCCCTCCCCCTGCGGCTGGCACGGCATCTCGTGCGACGGCGGGGGACGGGTCGCGAGCATCGACCTCGCGGCCTCCAGCATCTCCGGCGGCATCTTCCCCAACTTCTCCCGCCTCCCCGAGCTCGCGCGCCTCGACCTGTCGCAGAACACCATCAGCGGACCCATCCCGCCGGGGCTCAACCAATGCGGCGGCCTCCGGTATCTCAACATGTCCCACAACCTCATCGAGGGGGAGCTGAACCTGACCGGGATGAGCAGCCTCGAGGCGCTCGACCTCACCCTCAACCGGTTCAGCGGTGGGATCCGTTCCAGCTTCCCGGCGGCGATGTGTTCGAATCTGGTCACCCTCAACCTGTCCATGAATAGCCTCTCCGGTGCGATCACTGGCTGCTTCGATACCTGCCCGAGCCTCAGATACCTCGACCTGAGCTCGAATGCGTTTGTTGGGGAGGTATGGAATGGCCTGTCGGGCCTGCGGGAATTCTCCGTCTCGGAGAACAATCTCACCGGCGCGGTGGCGCCGGAGACCTTCCCTTCAGACTGCAGCCTCCAGGTGTTGGACCTTTCGTCGAACGGTCTCAGCGGAGTGTTCCCCGATTCGATCTCGAGCTGCTCGAAGCTGAGACTACTGAACCTCTGGGGGAATCGATTCACCGGACGGATCCCCTCCGGCATCGGGTCGCTGCCGGAGCTCGACACACTGTTCTTGGGGAACAACAGCTTCCACCGCGACATCCCGGAGCAGCTACTCAACTGCTCCAGATTGGTATTCCTTGATCTCAGCAGGAACAATTTCGGCGGCGGGATCCAAGAAATCTTCGGGCGATTTGCGACCCTGAAATTTATAGTCCTGCATTCGAATTCGTACGCCGGAAGGATCCAATCCTCTGGAATCCTCAACCTCCCGAAGCTCGCGAGGTTAGACCTGAGTTTCAACAACTTCTCAGGCGAGCTCCCTATAGAGATTGCCAAGATGCCTGATCTCAAGTTCTTGATCCTTGCACACAATGACTTCTCCGGGAACATACCGCCGGAGTACGGCAGCATCGCCGGCCTCCAGGCCCTGGACCTGTCCTTCAACCAGCTGACGGGCTCGATCCCTCCGGCAATAGGGAACCTCACATCGCTCCTCTGGCTGATGCTTGCGAACAACCAGCTTAGCGGAGAGATACCACCGGAGATGGGGAATTGCAGCTCCTTGCTCTGGCTGAATCTTGCCAACAACCATCTCTCCGGTAGCATCCCGCCGTCGCTGGCGGGGATCGGAAAAGACCCGGATCCGACGTTCGAGGTGAACCGCCGGGAAGGTGGCGTCGCCGCCGGGTCCGGCGAGTGCCTCGCCATGAAGCGGTGGCTGCCGGCGACGTACCCGCCGTTCAGTTTCTTGTACACCCTGATGACGAGGAAGACCTGCCGAGTGACCTGGGATCAGCTCCTGAAGGGTTACGGGATACTCCCGATCTGCCTCAACTCCTCCTCGCGGGTCCGAACTCTAGCCATCACGGGCTACCTCCAGCTGTCCGGTAACCAGCTCTCCGGCGAGGTCCCGCCGGAGATCGGCAAGATGAAGAACCTCAGCCTGCTCCACCTCGACGAAAACCATCTCTCCGGCGTCCTCCCACCGGTGATCGGCCAGCTACGGCTCGCCGTCCTCAACGCCTCCAGCAACAGCTTCTCCGGCCGTATCCCTCCGGAGCTCGGCGACATCATGTGCCTCCAGTCCCTCGACTTCTCATGGAACAACTTTTCCGGCGAGTTCCAGGCGAGCCTGAACCGGCTGGTCGAGTTGGAGAAGTTCAACATCTCCTACAACCCGCTGCTCTCCGACGTGATCCCGGTGACTGGCCAGCTCTCGACCTTCGAAAACGACTCCTTCCTCGGAGATCCTCTAATCTCCTTCTCCACCTCCACGGCCCGAAACAACTGGCCGCCGGATAGGTCGGCCTCCGGCGACGGGAGGGAATCGCCGAGGACGGTGGCCTTCTGGGTCTTCTTCGTCCTCACCATCATCTTCTTCGTCTGCGGTGTCCTCTCCCTCATATTCTGTCTCGGTGTCAGGTCGCCGGTCGATGCCGAACCGGATCCCAACGTGCTTCTACTGGATGTCCTGAAGAGGAGGAGCGACGCGGAGGCGGGATCATCGTCGGCCTCCGTGTCATCGTCGTTGGGGCCGTCGTCAGGCACCATCAAGGTGTTCCATCTGGACAAGACGGCGTTCACCTACGCCGACATCGTGGAGGCGACCGGGAACTTCTCGGATAACATGGTGGTCGGAAAGGGTGGGTTCGGAGTGGTCTACCGGGGGGTTCTGCCGGACGGCCGGCACGTGGCGGTGAAGAAACTACAGAGGAGGGGCGGGGAGGGAGAGCGGGAGTTCCGGGCGGAGATGGAGGTGCTGGCCGGCCGGGACGGTGAGTCCGGGTGGCCGCACCCGAACCTGACGGCCCTGTTCGGGTGGTGCCTGTCGGGGTCGGAGAAGCTCCTGGTGTACGAGTACATGGAGGGTGGGAGCCTGGAGGACGTGATCGCCGACTGGGCACGGTTTGGGTGGGAGCGGCGGGTCGAGGTGGCGGTCGGGGTGGCGCAGGCGCTAGTGTTTCTGCACCACGAGTGCCGGCCGGCGGTGGTGCACCGGGACGTGAAGGCGAGCAACGTGCTGCTGGACGGGCGGGGGCGGGCACGGGTGACGGACTTCGGGCTGGCGAGGGTGGTGAGTCCCGGGGAGAGCCACGTGAGCACGATGGTGGCGGGGACGGTGGGGTACGTGGCGCCGGAGTACAGCAGCACGTGGCAGGCGACGACACGGGGGGACGTGTACAGTTTCGGGGTGCTGGCGATGGAGCTGGCGACCGGGCGGCGAGCCGTGGACGGCGGGGAGGAGTGCCTAGTGGACTGGGCGAGGCGGGTGGGGAGGGAGGGGTGGCTGGGGCTGACGGGTGCAGTGGTGCCGGTAATGATGCGGGTGGTGGCGGCTGTGAGGGAGGAGGGAGAGGGGGAGGCGACAGAGGAGGTAGTTGCGGGGCTGGCCGAGATGTGTGCGCTGCTGCGGGTGGCGATGCGGTGCACCACGGACACCCCGCAGTCACGGCCCGACATGAGGGAGGTGCTGGCAATGCTGATTAGGATCTCCGAAGGTGGTGGGAATGGCGGCGGCGGCGGCGGCGGCGGCGGCTCATCTCAGTTACAGTTGTGACCAGTTTTGATACTGCAAATGAAGGACGGATTTTTGTTGATGTATAGAAACACTTTTATGTATCTTTGTAATACCGACACTCATCTATTCATTCTTTGGGGGAAATGGGGAATGATACTGACTTTGGTGCCATTTGTTTGTGATTGTAGGATCATCAAAAGGTTAGGAGGAGTCGGAAGGTGCGCGCGCGGCGCACTGTTTGGTGCGCTGTAGTTTCGAAAAACCGCCGCAGTTCCAACTCTCGCATATACAAAATCCTATACAAAAACATGTAGTTGGAATACTCAGTAAAAAAATTATATGTCCCAACTATACGGATTGCATCCCCACTATATCGTGCAGTACCATCTGCACGAAAGTAAATAAGTTATTATCGGTGAGCTTTCCTACATATAGGGTCCTTTAAAATCAGGATATTTCCCTCGCTCCTATGGGGAGTTTCGTCCTTGGTATATCTTGTGCTGGCGCACTAACAAGTGATGCAGTGGTACCTTCAAAAAAACAATGCAAATTGATAAGGATCTTATAAAATCCGAATGTGCCGCCTGGTTACGAAGGAGAAACTTGGTGAGCCATAAATTCCCCGGACTTAGTGAATCAAAAGTCGAATTGCAGATTCCATCCCGTCAGTGATCAAAGCAGTGGTAGGTAAATATAAGCGGAAAGTGAATCTAGATAATCTATCGGTTTGAAGACTAAATGTAAGTGTCTTCATTCACTGGGCGAGCTACTTGTGCATAAAATACTCACCCCTGCTTGGTGCCGTTACAGGACAAAGGATGAAGATGGACTAGCACAACATAGGACCGTAGGAGGTGAAGTAGCTCAAAGAGCTCGTGGTGAAGAGAAGCGTAGAGGGCTACTGCTCATTCCAAGCAAGGGGGAGCTACTAGCCCGAAGACCACAGAAGACCCCCATAGTAGTGCAACAGAGATGGGGACACGAGAACGGCTTGTACGCTCTACCCTAACAAGCACACCCTGCCAAGACCAAACTATACCGTGCAGATAGATCCATGGCACAAACTAAGGCACCACCAGCGCGAAACACCTGTCAACACACAACGGGTTACTAACCCAAACCAATGCAATAGTAACACGTGGGGGGCACATGTCCAACAATATAAGGCTTTTCCCTTCGAGCTCTCACAATAAAAGAAGAGTTGGGGGCACAACTGAGAGGGTTCAATCTTTGCTTACTCTATGCAAGGGCATAATATTGCCATTGTGATAAAAACTCTCTCTCTCTCTCTCTCTCTCTCTCTCTCTCTCTCTCTCTCTCTCTCTCTCTCTCACACACACACACACACACTCACACTCACGCGCGCACACACACACATATTCCCTCTTCTAAACTCCTCTTCTAACCACTATCTCCCTCCTAGTAGTAGTTAGAACATGAAGAACCGTAGGCCTATCAACCTAGCCTTTGGATAGGGTACCCTGCTCCGCCCGGCCATCCAAAGCCATGCCCTCCAAGGGCTTGAGGGTCGAGCCCAATTTTCATAAACCCTTAATGATAAGGTCCGGGCCAGGAAAACCTACATCACTGCATGTGTGTGTGAGCGTGCGTGCGTGCATGTGTATTATAGATATACAATATATCTATAATACTTATTTAGTGACTGATTGGGGCTAATCAGTCATTAGTCAGCCACTTACTGTGGCCCTGGGGATGGAGTTCTCAAGCCCAGATATATAATTATGACAAGTATTTTATATAATGCTTCTAATACTTTTCTGTTGTACTACAGGTCTCAAGCTCGGATAAAGGAGAAGGGTTTTAAATGACCGTTTAAAACCGGCAATGAGTGACACATGAGTAGTATAGGACAAAAAACGATTTTAACTCTTCCCTAAACGACCTAAAAATATATAAAGTCAAGATTAATCCTTATCTTATTGACATCAACATGGCTCTTGCCCAGACCTGACCCTTGAAGGGTCGTGCTAGGGCACATGATTTTTCTGGCCCTGGAGGGCAAGGGCATGCCCCCTATATTTTTGCTAAATAATTTGCAAAACGGGTTTTTGATTCATCATAACAAAAGGTCGGGCCCAATTTAACCCTAACCCTGCCCTAGTCCTGCCCTTTGATAGGCCTAATAATTGGTGAAAGACGGAGAAGATGAGGAGGAAGCATTGGAACTAGGAAAGACTCTTTGTCTAAACCCACCTTACTTGGTTTTGGGACACAGGATGTTTTGGAGCCTTGTGGTTCACATGTTTGCTGCCTTCCTACTCCCCTCAGCTTAAGGCGGAATCCTCTTTGGTTGCTTGTTCTGATTCTACTATCAATGGAAAGTATAGAACATCATCGAATGAGGGTGGATAAGTTTAATGATGCCATCTTGCAGGATTCCTCATCCCTTGGGGCCTGTTTGTTTTTCGGACCCAAAGACTCGTAAATCTGATGTGGGCTAGTAAATCTCTCAGATCAACTAGTGAATATGATTTTCTTCTTACTGTTTGTATTGACCAGTAAAGTAAACCATTATTTCTGGATATATGTTTGGATTGACTAGTAAAGTAGACCAGAAAGTAAATCTATCCGTCGCTCGCCAGTCGTCGCCGCCAGCCACCACCCTCGCCCTGTCGGCCACCACTCACCGATGGGCGGCGGCGGTTGGTGGACGGCGAAGAGGCAGGCAGGCGATGGCAGTGCGCAGCAGTCGGTGGTGCAGCGGGGCGGCGGCGACTGGAGGTGGGTGGCGGCCGGTAGTGGTGGCATCCCCCTAGATCTCATCCCATGGTCCATCGATCGTGGCCGTTGAAACTGGGATCATAGGTGGAGAGGAGTCGAATCCATCGGGGGAAGCTCTTGACATGTCATGGGTCAAGAGAGCCTTTTACTAAGAAATCAAAAGCTTTATTAGGCTTTTCCATAGTAAAACTTTTTAGCTACTAGTAAATCTCATGTCATTTATTTTACTCCAACTTTTGAATCCAAACAGCACCAAAGTAAAACTTTTTCTCCATTTACTTTACTAGTTAGCATGTTGACAAATGGTGAGAATATGACAGAAGAGGCTCAAGTGCTCTAATTGAAACAACGGGGTCTAAGCCCATAAAGTAGTCATAAACGGTGGAAACCCAATAACTTGTAATTGGTCCATGAAGAGGGTTCAGTTGGAAGAAAAGTTCGAATAATGTTCTTCCTAAGTGATCATATCTCACAATTAGGCATATCAATCAGGCCCTTTGGAGAGGGTACCCTACCCAGCCCACCCCTCCAAGAGCCTGAAGGCCAGATCAGGCCAATTTTTCATGAGGGTCAGGCTAGGTTTGACCCCAACCCAGCCTTGGCCTTGCCCTTTGAAAGACCGACCCATATAGAATAGGAATTTGTTGGACATGTCAAGGCTTGACCGACAAAGTCCTTGTCTTAATGACATCAACATAGCTCTTGCTCGGCCCTGGCCCTGGCCCTTGCAAGGCTGGGCTAGGGCCTATCATTTTCTGGCCCTGAAGGGCTAGGGCCTGCCCTTTAAAACAATGGATCGGTCCCGGTTTGACCCCAACCCTGCCTTGGCCCTGCTTACTCACAAAGGAGTCTTAACGGTGTTGGAGGTTGTTCTTAAGTTGTTTTTTTTTGAGAAACTAAGTTGGAAACCTTATAGCCAAAAGCCCCTAGACAGAGTAGGCAAAAGAGTCTCTTAAGGTGGAATAAACACCTTAAACCCACAGACCAACAAAGACTATTTTACTTTAATATTTCTATCTTGAGTACTAGATCAGCAAATTTATCCAAACCATAATTGTTGATTTCCAAAATCATTTATTGGATCTATTGTTGCTCTTATAAACAAATTATTGTTTCTTTTAAAAAAAAAAAAAAAATCTTCGGTGAAATTTAATGAGCCATTTAATTCTATTCATGAGATGTTTAACTAGTTGCGAAGCTTGGGTACCAGAAACAAGAATGTAGCGAAAAACTACCCCGATAACCATTATAATCATAGTAAGTGCACATCACATACCTAGAGCATCTCCAACGGCCTCCCTACCTCAAATCTGGATTTGGTGAGCCAAAAATGTCATTTCAGCATTTTTGGTGAGTGGGTTTTACTTCTACTCTAATGGCCTCTCTACCCACTCCCTACAATATAATAATTCTAACGGTTTTGCTTTTGACCGGTTCAAGAGATTTAATCGAACGGTTCAGTTTCACTTAAACCGATGACCTTCATTGCAGCAGGCCTCATTCGTACCCACTAACGATTCCCGAGCGAGCCAAGAAATCGGGCGAGCGTCGGACCCCTTTTTCAGATCTAACGAGGCTTAAGCGAGGCCGGTGGAGGGGTGGACAACGGATTTATTACCACATCTGATAAAGCAAACGCCTCAAGCGAGGCCGTTGGAAATGCTCTTAGAGCACGAACGAAAAGAAAGAGCAGTGTCCTAGGGACCACTGTTCCTCAGCTATTTGAGTAGGTTGTTACCTTATATACCATTGTGCTCTTAACCTTTGTCATTCTTTTGTTCTGCGCCACTTCACATGGGTTTCATTATACATTCTTCCCTATGCTATGTTGGTTGTAAAGCTGTCAACGAATCGGATTCGGATCAAATTGGACTATATCCAAATCCGATACGTAAAGTAAACCGGTTATCGGATTCAGATCGTTATCAGATCATCGGATCAAAAAATATTCGGATTGTGGTCAGGATTACATCAGATGATTGTGATATCGTTGAGCATAGCTTGGGACTCGGAAAGACCAGGATAAAATTTGAATCTCAATCGGGGGACCATGAGAATCTTTTTTACATTAACCCTTAGGGCCTTAGATCTAAAGTAATCTAATCTAACAATGGTTAAAATATAATATAGTATGTTATAGTTTGTCGGATTGGGTTCTTAACGGATCAGATTGGCCTAAATCCATATCCGATTTGTTAATTAAATGGTTATCGGATTTTGACCATTATCGGATTATCAGATCAAAAGAACATATCCATATCCAACTTAACGAATCGGATTCAGATCAAAATCCGGTCCATTGACAAGTCTAGTTGGTTGCCCCTAAAGCATGAGAAAGAAAAATAAATTATAACTTTTCCTATAAAAATATGTGTTTGGTTGGCAAGAAAGTGTGGTCCCCACAAGAAAATAGTTTTCCCAAGAAACTAGTTTACTGCCAAAAGGCCACAAAGATTTCATGTAAAATGTAAGGACAAACACCGGATAGAAAAAGAAAAGTCAAATTCTTGTATGCTTCTCTAGACAACCAAATAGTAACAAGAAAATGTACTTTGCTTTTTCTATCCTTTCCTTTTATTTCCTTTCCAACAAATTCCTATCTTGCAAAGCTTTCTCGGCAACCATACATTCTTCTTTCTTATCAAAATGCATAGAGGGCGGACGATTTCCAAACGGACTCCTCATTCATTAGATGGAGAAGATCGCCAAGATTTCTTCCATCATGCTCTCTAATATACGTCATCCAGTGCATCTTCAGTAGCTTCTTGAACATTTTCTCTAGTTGGACGAGAATTTTACAGTGTTCTTACAGTAACAACCTTTATGGTTGAGATTTCAATGCCATGTGTCATCGACTCCTACTCCAACACGACCTACTTCATCTCTTATGTCCAATTGGCCCGTAAATATCCGTGACGAAATCGAGTTGTTGAAGTATGTAGTGTCGTGGTACTCGATGTCGTATCTGCATGTACATGTACATGTAAAAGTATATACTCTTATGATCTTAAGTCTAACCATAGTTCTAGCGTATCGGCTTATATGCGCCTTGCCAATGTAGAATAACATCATCATTGCGTGCGCTTCCAACTGTAAATTCTCTTATTAAGACTTGTCTCCTCAAACTATTGGCTGTCGAGCACAATAACTTGAGTGAGGTGAGTGAGATTTGTGAGTTACATTAGCATTGCATTGGCAGGTTTCGCTATGACATCAGGTTGAACAAGGCTCACCATTAGCCAAAAGTAAGTGACCAACTATAACCAGGTTATCTTTTGCATTAAGGTTGTCCAGCCAACACTTTGAAACTCTCTATTACAAAAGCATCATTAGAATCTAATATAATGAAAGTTTCATCAGTAACTGCAGTAATGGTGGTCAAAAATCAGCTGTAGGAAAGGAAAGCGTGTGTGCGGATTAAGAAGAGGAAAAAAAAGAGAAGGAAAATAAGATATGGACAATAAATTAGGGTGATGTTATGCTTACATTTTATGGATGAGTAGTCCTCACTCCACTGGTCTTGGATTCTTCATCCATTGCGTGTCACCATTTTGATGGCCACCACTTGTCCCGAACGATCCAGGATCTGTTAGGCTGCGAGTTACCATCACCCATGTGGAGATCTTGCAGTTAGTTCAACAAGACCAGTACCAGCGACATCATTTGATCACATATTCTTGCTTGCTTCCGAAGACCTGATACCATTCGATCTTGTGTTCTCTTCCTTGCAACTGGCTCTTCAGATTACGAGGGCTCATGCAGTCCCAACTTGCAGAGATTTGCACCAAACCGGGGCTGCCTGAATTTCAGGTGGTTGCTCCCTGGGCAAACTGTGTACTTGCAAAGGTTGCTCGTTCCATTTGGCCTTGTGCTTTTTACCTTGCAAGTGCCTCTTCAAATTACCAGAATTCAGACAGTTCACCTTGCAAAGGGTGCACCAGACCGGGGACATCTGATCTTGAGGCGGTTGCTGATCGTCTGAACAGGATTCAACATAGAGATCGTCCCATTTGACCTCGTGTCCAAGTTCAAGAGATTGTTTATCCCATTTGGCCTTGTGTTTCCTCCCTTGCAGGTGCCTCCTCAGATTGTGAGGGTTCATGCAGTTCAACTTGCAGAGGTTGCACCAGACGAGGGCCGTTGGGGTTTGTGGTCGTAGCTGACTCGGTGGGCAATGGACCTGCAGAGATAATTCATTGCATTTGGCCTTGCCTTCACCTTTTAGAGATAGTTCTTCCCATTTGGCTATGTGTTTCTTCCCTTGTGTATGGATCTTGAGATTGTGATGAGTCACGCAATCCAAGCTGCAGAGATTGCACCAGACAGGCGCTGCCTGGACAAACGGCGGTTCCTGATTGTGTGGCTGTTGTTGTGGGGGCTGCTGGCCCTGTGATTGTCGTAGTGGAGGCTGCTGATCCTGTGGATGATGCAGCAAAGGCTGCATTTG
Source organism: Chamaelirium japonicum (assembly GCA_947650365.1). Taxonomy (NCBI): domain Eukaryota; kingdom Viridiplantae; phylum Streptophyta; class Magnoliopsida; order Liliales; family Melanthiaceae; genus Chamaelirium; species Chamaelirium japonicum. The sequence goes on along the minus strand of OX393557.1, from coordinate 33,006,144 downwards.
TGTCCAAGGCTGTCCATCTTTGGGCCACTGAGGTGAAGTCTTGAGGTGCTGTGGTGGTTGCACTGGTGGCTGGCAATCCAGTGAATGCTGTCGAAAGTGAAACCATTGTAGCGGCGAAGCCTGCCGATCTTGAAGGTCGCCTAGTACTAGACTTCGACCTCTGCTTCCTTTGGGCAATCGTCCACGAGGTTCTCCGCATGCTGCTTTCCTCTTTATCCCGGAAGCCCTAGGCTTTGGAGGCAACAATTCCTAGTACAAAGCAAAAAGACCATCACCCCTTTCTTAGCCAAAGTGCAAAATTTGGCAAAACACTTATAAAATTTACAGGTGGAAAATTGCATGGTGAACATGAGAGGGGTCTACCTTAAAATACTATATTTATCAAGGTAAACTTTATTCACATAGGCAGAACATGCAATAGGATTAGTGGATAACCTTCAAAATTGCCAGCCTAACATAGAAGAGTTCATGCAGCCCGTTTAATGAAACCTTACGCAAAAAATTCATCAGCTCTAACCAATGGTTGTAGTGTGCTTTTTGTGAAGATATACAGCCCCTAGACCTGCAAGACTTGTCCTAGGATCAGGCCATCAGGATCAGGTCATCAATGTCTTGGAACTTTACGGCCAGCTCAGGACCTGATGAGTGATGTCAAATAGGTAATAAAGCTTCTGGACAAGAAAGATTCAGGCAAAAGAGCAGCCTGCCGTGAAACCTAAAAGACTAATTGGAGGGAAGGGATCCTGGAGTTTAAGCTCATGCAACCAAGGAATAATCTCTGAGATTCCCATTGAATTTAAAATAGTCTTAGATGAAAATGAAAGAAGGAAAGGAACCATCTCCAAGATCCCAGAAGAGTTCAGACAAAAAGGGAAGAAGGCAATGTTTATGATAAGGACCTTCCATCGCCTCTAAGTCTAAGCTAAAGAGCCAAATTGAAATATGATCGCCAGCGTGAAGAGACATGATGCCGAAACAGCCATTCACGCAAAGACAGGAAACAAGAGAGAGGTAAGAACACTAGCTTCTCAGCAGTAGTGCGCAAAGGACTCGCACCAAACAACAAGTACACCTTTAGGGTTTTAGAGGTGCTTTCCTTTTTGTCATTCATGCCATATTGCCCTAAAAGGCACAACTCCAAGGGGTATATAGTTGCTTAAAACTTGGAAGTACAAGAAACCAAAAAGGGCACGCTTGACAAGCCCGACCCAAGGGCAGGACCCAACATTGGCACAACACGACAACTTAAAACACATATGGGCTACAACTTTTAAGACACCTCGAATACATGAGTCAAAATAACCCACTATTGGCAAAACACACTTATGCGAGATCCCAAGTGAGTACTTCCGCTAACACATGCCAAACCAAGACTTGGGCCTAGGGGCCTTTTTCCCTCGTCTCTTGTGCACACTTTCAAGGGGTGAAGCCTTCTTTTCTGTCATGCGTACAATTTCAAGGGATGTTGCCTTCGGTCGCCACCAACTATCCCTTGATTGAAAAAACTCAACTTGGACAACTTGAAAGCATGGAACCGCTCGTAAAAATCATGATCCAAGTGTTCAGAATTTTCATCGTCGATCCAAGTGCAATACGAGAGGGAATGTCCCTAGAACTTGATGAGGTATTTCTGGTACCCGCGAGCCCCGAATGACACAATTTGATGATCAACAACTTCTTCAATTTCCCCCTTCAAGCGTAGAGCCGACATGAGGCGAGCAAGAGAGTCTCCATGGGGTGTCACATCACTATGGCCTGGTAAAGTGCGAGGCTATGATATATGGACACGGACGTTGAGTGGTGACACGGACGCGGGAGTCGGACACAGCAAAATCATAAAAGCTTGATCCGGGAACACATGGGTATATATATATATATATATATATATATATATATATATATATATATATATATATATATATATATATATATATATATATATATATATATATAGGGGCATACTATAATGCGGCATGCAGTACGTGCGGGGCACTGCACCGCAGCCGTCTGATGCACGTGTTGCGTGCATGCGATGCACGCAGCGGTGCATCAGACGGCTACTATGTAGTGCCGCACTTACCGCATGCCGCATTATAGCATGCCCCTATATATATATATATATATATATATATATATATATATATATATATATATATATATATATATATGGGTCAGGATTCGCAGCCTACTGCATCGGTGCCAACACGTTCATAGAGGTTTTGAAATTTGCTGAAATTTGGTAAGGATGATCACCTTCCTATAGATAGCATGCCCATAAAAAACTACAACATTCTAAAACTTTAAGGTGCATTAAATGATCATTGTCAAATTAATGGTCAACATGGACGGTCAAGTGCACCTAAAAATTTTAGAATATTCTAATTTTCTGTAGATACTATCTATCGAAAGGTGATCGTCCTCACCAAATTTCAAAACCTCTATGCCTATGGATGTGTTGGCACAAAAAGTGTTGGTTGTTGATCATATATATATATATATATATATATATATATATATATATATATATATATATATATATATATATATATAGGGTCAGGGGGGCATGCTATGCTGCGGCATGCGGTACGTGCGGCACAGCACCGCAGCCGTCTGATGCACGCGCTGCGTGCATCGCATGCACGCAGCGGTGCATCAGACGGCATGCGGTAGGTGCCGCACTTACCGCATGCCGCATTCTAGCATTTCTCTAGGGTCAGGATCCTGTGCCTTAAATTTTTGCCATCGTTTTTTGCCATCGTTTGATTTGATGTTCTAGAGGGTTTAGAATGAGCTGATTTTTTGTGGATGTGATCATCCCACCTTAGATAGAACATCCACAAAAAATCAGCACATTCTAAAACTTATAGGGGCATCATATATTACAAGCTTTATTCACCGTCCATTTATATCCGTTAACTTTTATTATATATTGGATGCCCCTAAAAGTTTTAGAATGTGCTGATTTTTTGTGGATGTTCTATCTAAGGTGGGATGATTACATCCACAAAAGATCAGCTCATTCTAAATCCTCTAGGACATCATATCAAAATCGATGGCAAAAAACAATGGCAAAAATTTCAGGCACAGGATCCTGACCCATATATATATATATATATATATATATATATATATATATATATATATATATATATATAAAATAGTAATACATTGCGGCCGGCTAACGTGCGGCCACCCCCTTCGGGGGTATTTTCGGCATTTTTTTTTTTGGGGGATTGATCACCCACCCTTGGATTGGACACACAAAAAATTTCAGCCCGATCCAAGACTTGTAAGCCGTCCAAATGTGTTGATCTTTTATCGGTCGTTCATTTTTTTCGCCATTTTGATCAACACATTTGGACGGCCTACAGGACTTGGATCGGGCTGAAATTTTTTGTGTGTCCAATCCAAGGGTAGGTGATCAATCCCAAAAAAAATAAAAATCCACAAATACCCCGAAGGGGGTGCCACACGTTAAGGCCGCACGTTACCGGCCGCAATGTATCACTACCCTATATATATATATATATATATATATATATATATATATATATATATATATATATATAGAGAGAGAGAGAGAGAGAGAGAGAGAATACGGGGTATGAGCTGACAGCCCATTTTTATTTTAGGCTGTCAGCTCACAACCATCTGATCCCACGGATCATAACCGTCTGATTAAAAAAACAAAACACACACAACACACACACACAACCTCTCTCTCTTTCTGTGATCACATTCTCTCTCTCTCGTTCGCTGAGAGAGAACCACCGCCGGCCTCACCCTTCTCCTCCCCCTCCGGCGCCGGTCCAGCACCTCTGGCTCACCCCACCGGCAGCTCCCTTCCCCTCCGTCGAGAACCCTCCCGCAGGCAGCCCCGACCTCCCGATCCGGCAGCCCCCTTCTCCTCCCCCTCCGGCGCCGGCACCCCCTCAGCTCAGATCCGGCTCCGGCACCCCATCTCCGGCGCCGGCACCCCCTCCTCCCCCTCCGGCGACCCCGTCCCCCTCCAGCAACCCCCCGACCCCCTCAGGCACGCCCCCAACCCCCTCCGGTGCTATGATCGTCGCCGAGAGGTCGAGGGGGGAGGTCGGGGGCTGCCGGAGGGTGCTGCCAGAGCTGTGGACGTCGTCGGGCATGTTTCGGGGCCGGTAGGAGCAAACCACACCGAGGGAGGCTGAGGGTTGCCGTCGGGGGGCTGCCGGAGGGGGACGGTGCTGTCGGAGGGGGTCGGAGGGATGCCGGAGGGGATCGGGGGGGCTGCCGGAGGGGCCGGGCTGCCGGAGGGCCTTCGGGCCACAAAGAGCTCAAGAGGGAGAGAGATGAGCAAGAGTTGGGGGGGTGGTTGGCAGCTGTATTACAGCTGTGCTGCAATACAGCTGTAATTCAGTAAGATCTGAACCGTTTACTCAATGCGAATCGAACGATTGACAGTAACAGCTCAAATAAAAAATAGGCTGGCAGCTCACCTCCCGTTTTCTATATATATATATATATATATATATATATATATATATATATATACACACACACACACACACACACACACACACACACACACACACACACACACACACACACACACACACACACACTAGACCTGAGGTGCAGCGTCGTTGCTGCACCTCAAGCATTGTTTGCCATCCTAGAAGTTTTAGAATTTGGTGATTTTTGATGGATGTGTTCTCTAGGGTAAGGTGATCATCATTACAAAAAATCAGTAAATTCTAAAACTTCTTGGGTCATCAAATGTTCGAAACATTTTCGATCGTTCACAGTAACCGTTAATTTTGCCGAGCTCATTTGATGACCCTAGAAGTTCTAGAATATGCTGATTTTTTGTGAGAATGATCACTTTACCCAAGACAACACACCCGCCAAAAATTATAAAATTCTAAAACTTCTAGGAAGGGTAAACAAGCAAGAGATGCAGCAACGATGCTACACCTCAGGTGCAGTCTCCCTGCCCTCTCTCTCTCTCTCTCTCTCTCTCTCTCTCTCTCTCTCTCTCTCTATATATATATATATATATATATATATATATATATATATATATATAGAGAGAGAGAGAGAGAGAGAGGAATGATAAAATGCGGCGTGCGGTGCGTGCGGCGTCGCACCGCAGTCGCCTGATGCACCGCTGCGGTGCGTGCGATGCACGCAGCGGTGCATCAGGCGGCTGCGGTGCGACGCCGCACGCACCGCACACCGTATCCTAACATGCCCCTATATATATATATATATATATATATATATATATATATATATATAGGGGGCGGGGATGCTGGACCTGAGGTGCAGCAAGAACACTGCACCTCAGGCTTGTTTTACCTACCTAAAAGTTTTGGAATTTGATGAAATTTGGTGAGGGTGTTGTCTAGGGTAAGATGATCATCCTCACAAATTTTCATCAAATTCCAAAACTTCTAGGGGGATCAAATGGTCGAAGCAAAATCTGCAGATTTTAACGGTGACTGCGGACGGCTGATTTTGCTTCGACCATTTGACCCCCCTAGAAGTTTTAGAATTACATGAAAATTTGTGAGGATGATCACCTTACCCTAGACAACACCCTCACCAAATTTCATCCAATTCCAAAACCTCTAGGTAGGTCAAACAAGGGGGCGGTGCAGCATTGACGCTGCACCTCGGGTGCAGGCTCCCCGCCCCCATATATATATATATATATATATATATATATATATATATATATATATATGCGGTGCGACACCGCAGTTGTCTGATGCACCCGCCGCGTACGCAGCGGTGTCGTGCCGCACACACCGCACATCGCATCCTAATAGCCCTATATATATATATATATATATATATATATATATATATATATATATATATATATATATATATATATATATATATATATATATATATATATATATATATATATATATATATATATATATATATAACAACTCGTCATTTTGATGGGTTAGAGGTTTTAGAATTTGCTATTTTTTATGAGGATGATCGCTATGGCAAGTTGGTCATCCTCACAAAATACCGGCAAATTCTGAAACCGCTAAGGACGTCAAGTGTTGGAAGCTTTCTTAACCGTCCATTTGAACCGTTAATTTGAATAACACATTTGATAACTTAAAGATTTCAGAATTTGCTGATTTTTTGTGAAGATGATCAACTTGCCATAGTGATCATTCTCACAAAAAGTTAGCAAATTCTAAAACCTCTATCCAACGATTGGAGTGGGTTGTCAACGGATCACAGCCAATATATATATATATATATATATATATATATATATATATATATATATATATATATATATATATATATATATATGGGTCAGGATCGGATGACCCAGCAAATTTTGACCCATTAATAATCCAGCACCCTTTGATGCACTTAGAGGTTATAGAATGGGCTGATTTTTTGTAGACATGTCGTCTATGGTATGTTGATCATCCTCACAAAAAATCAGCCCATTCTAAAACCTCTAGGTGCATCAAATTCCCTCTTTAAATCAACGGTTTTTTACTGTCAATTTTAACCGTTGATTTGAAGATCTCATTTGATGCACCTAGAGGTTTTAGAATGGGCTGATTTTTTGTGAGGATGATCAACATATCATAGACAACATGTCTACAAAAAATCAGCCCATTCTAAAACCTCTAGGTGCCTCAAAGGGTGCTGGGTTATTTGCTGGGTCAAATTTTGATAGGTCATCCGATCCTGACCCTATATATATATATATATATATATATATATAGTAGTGATACCTTGCGGCAGGAGTAACGTGCGGCGAGCCGGGGTGTCTACGGGTCGTTCGATCGCCGGATCCAACGAACCGGATTCACCCGGACCACCGAAACAGGCCGTTACTGTGGCGGCCACAGTAACAGCTATTTGGTGGTCCGGATGAATCCCATCCGTTGGATCGGATCCATCGAACGGCACCAAAACATTTCGTTGTTACTGTAGCCGCTACAGTAACAGCGAAATTATTTTGGGCCGTTCGATCCCTACCGATCCAACGTATGGGATTTCGTTTGGTTTGGGATGAAATTTAACCGTTGGATCGATAGGGATCGAACGGTCCAAAATAATTTCGTTGTTACTGTAGCGGCTACAGTAACAGCGAAATGTTTTGATGCCGTTCGATGGATCCGATCCAACGGATGGGATTCATCCGGACCACCAAATAGTTGTTACTGTGGCCGCCACAGTAACGGCCTGTTTCGGTAGTCCGGGTGAATCCGGTTCGTTGGATCCGGCGATCGAACGACCCGTAGACACCCCGACTCGCCGCACGTTAAGCCGCATGTTAAGCCGCCGCAATGTATCACTACTCTCTCTCTCTCTCTCTCTCTCTCTCTCTCTCTCTCTCTCTCTCTATATATATATATATATATATATATATATATATATATATATATATATATATATGGGTCGGGTTCTGCAGCCAACTGTTATGGTGCCAACACATTCATAGAGGTTCTGCAGAAGTTTTGAAATTTGCTGAAATTTGCTGAGGTTGATCACCTTACTATAGATAGCATACCTACAAAAAATTAGAACATTCTAAAACTTCTAGGTGCGTCAAATGATCATCTTCAAATTAACGGTTGGCATGAACGGTCAATAAACTTCTTCACATTTGACACACCTAGAAATTTTAGAATATTCTAATTTTTTGTGGACTTGCTATCTATTGGTAGATGATCATCCTCACCAAATTTCAGCAAATTTGAAAACCTCTAAGAACCTCTATTGATGTGTTGGCACCAAAAGTGTTGGCTATTGAACCTGATCCTATATATATATATATATATATATATATATATATATATATATATATATATATGGTTTTTTGCAAATCGACCCCTACAAACTAGTCTAATTGCGTATTAACCCTTGTAAACCTTATATTTGCTTATCGACCCTGCAAAACATATAAAGTTGTGTGTAGTTACCCCACCATTACTATCCGTCAACAGAAAGCGACTTAAACACGATAAGCTTCTAACCTGAGGTATAAATTTCCATTTTACCTGTGCTTAAAGGGTGACTTACGGCTAGGGGTGGCAATGGGTCGTGTCGTGTCTAGTTTCGTGTCGTGTCCAAAACCCCTAGACCCGGACCCGACCCGTTTAACTAATCGTGTCTAGATCATAAACCCGTAGCCGACCCGCTAATAAACGGGTAGACCCGATAAGACCCGTTTACCACCCGGGTCTATTCAGTTGACCCGATCCGACCCAATCCGACTCGACCCAACCTGACCCGAAAGACCCGCTGGTATTATATATTATAGTATCGGATTGTGGGTAGACCCGACCCGACCCGACACAACCCGTTGAATACCAAACGAGTCTTCCCGGGTCTACCGTGTCCAGACCCTAAACCCGGACCCGACCCATTTATTAAACGGGTCTGTCGTGTCGACCCGTTTACGACCCGAACCCGTTTAGCCCTGACCCAGACCGCTAACTTCGTGTCGGGTCTGCCGTGTCGGGTCCGAAATTGCCAGCCCTACTTACGGCCTGCGGGACTATTTCAGTTGTTTGCAGTGTGAGTATCCTGACCCTAACTCCACTCCGATCTCCCCTCGATGCACATCTAGTCCTCTACACTTGTCTGAAAGCCCTCCACGCTCATCTGATAGGTTTGGCAACCCTCATCGTTTACACCTAACAGTCAACAGATGAATATTCTAAGTATATTAATCATTTTGGAACATTAGTTAATTGTTGCGATGAATATGCACAATTTTATACATTTTAGAGGGTCGATATACAAATATAAAGTTTTCAGGGGTTAATACCAAGGTTTCAAATACCGGCCGGTACCGGTACGTACCGGTTTTGACCGGGCCGAACCGAATCCAGCATCTGGGACCGAAACGGGCCTGAACCGGCCGGTACCAACCCGTACCGGACCGAACCGGCCGAGTCAAGTAGGTACCGGCCTGTACGAACCGGTACCGGCTGGTTCAGGCCCGTCCGACAGCAATAATGGGGTGGGTGGGTTTTGGGTCATTTTTTTTGTTTTTTTATCTTGGATTCCTCCCTCCACATGGGTTGAACATGCTTTCCCAGCATTTGCATGTGGAGAGGGGGGGCATTATTAGTTTTGGCCCCTCCAAAATGTATTATTTATTAAGTGGGAGGGGGGGATTTGAAGGCTATATAAACCCCCCCAAACCCATTCCATTTCATCTCCAAAACCATCCATCACGTTGCAATTTGCAAAGTTGCAACTTGCAAGAAAAGAGAGAAGAGAAAGAAAAAAGAGAGAAGAGAGAAGAGAGGAGAGAAAGAAAAAAGAGAGAAGAGAGGAAAGAAAGAGAAGAAAAAAAGGAGATAAGAGAGAAGCGTGAGAAAAGAGAGAAGAGCAGCGACTCGGCGAGGCGGCGACCAGGCGACGTTGCGAGTCTTGCGAGCCTACGTCGTGACGAGCGGCGACGTTGCGACGAGCGGCGACTCGGCGAGACGGTGACCAGACGACGTTGCGAGTCTTGCGACGAGCGGCACGCACGAGGCGAGCGACACCGACACTGACAGGTAAATTTCTTTGCTCACTTTGATTCACTTTTGCTACGTAGAAACAAGAGTAGAAAGTAACTTTGCTCACTAGTTCACGCCTCACGTAGATTCGACTTTCGAGCCATTCGAAAGTCGAAACTTTTGCTATGTAGACAATAGATTTACTTTCTGTGTAGTAGCTGTAGGCTGTAGCTAAGCTGCTAAAGTAATAGATGTCGGATTGCTATGAGAATAAGTGAGAAAGAAAGAATGAAGAAAGAGGAGAGAGAAAGTGAGCTAAAAATAAGAGAGGAAAAAAATAAAGAGAAGAGAAGAGAAAATATAAAGAGAGTGAGAAAGAAAGGGAGAAAGTAAAAAAAGAACAAAGAACAGAGCAAAGTGAAGAAGGTGGAATCACTTGCTCACTTCTGCTCAGTGCTCACTTGCTGATGTACATTTGACACTTTTGCTACGTAAAATTACTTTATACGTAGCAAAAGTGAGCAAAGAGGTGGAATTACTTGTTAGGTAACTACGTTACTATATAGCAAAAGTGAGTAAAGAGAAACAAAGAACAGAGCAAGGCCAAACTCGCCAAAGAGGTGGAATTACTTGCTCACTTCTACAGCTCTGCTCACTAGTCACTAGTCACTATGACTCACTTCTGCTCACTCACTTTTGTTCACTTGTTCATGTAGATTCGGCACTTTTGCTACGTAGAAGTAGAATTACTTTCTAGTTTCTACTTTCTACGTAGCAAAGCTGCAAAAGTGAGCAATTACTTTCTAGTTTGTTAATGCTTATTTATTTTTTGACTTAGATAATGGCACCAAAATCAAAAAAGATAGACGCTGGATGGCTACATTGCAAGGCAATAGAAGGCAACAAGCGGAAGGCCATATGCAACTACTGTGACCGGACCATAAATGGTGGTATCACAAGAATGAAGGAGCATTTAGCGGGCAAGAAAGGACAAGTGACTGGTTGTGAGCACGTTCCAACAGAGGTACGGTCTCAATTCCAGCAATTTTTTAGAGAAGCAAGTAAAGATAAGAGTACTGCTCCTGAGCTTTCTGCTTCTACAAGACCACCCCTTACCAAAAGTCAGTCGGTAAGGGGTTATAGAGAAACAAACATAGATGATGAAAGTTTTGATGATTCCTCATCTGAAGAGTTGCCGGAGGAGGATAGGGAGATGAGAACGGCAATAAGACTTTCTCGTGAGAAAGCTCGTCGTCAAGAAATGAGAGAAAGAGGGGGAGACCAAAGAGGTAGATGGTCAATGAGTGGTCCTGGTAGTAATTCCCGTTTTCTTCCTGGTGATATTGGTGGTAGTACTGGTGGAGGTGGACCTGGTGGTAGTAGCAGTGTTAGTGCTAGAGGAGGTAAAACTAGTACTGGCGGCAGTACATCTGTGCAGTTACCTCTAGACGGATTTATACTTAGGGAACGTGGCCAGAAACAAACCAAATTAACAGCTGAAAAAATAAAACAAGCGGCCAGTAAAGTGAAGAAAGCAGTGGCCAAATTTTTTCATTTCAATCATATCCCAGCTAATGCAGCCACGTCGCCATACTTTAAGAAAATGTGCGACACATTGCAGTCGGTTGGACCGGGAATTTCTCCCCCTACCCCATATGAAATTGCTGGGCCACTTTTAGATGATGAGGTCTCCGAAATAAACGATTATATTCGTAGTTTTCAAACTCCCTGGGAGGAGAAAGGTTGCACAATTATATGCGATGGATGGAGTGGCCCTACTAGAAAATCCATAATTAATTTTCTAGTATATTGCTCAATTGGTACTATATTTTACAAATCAGTCGATGCATCAGTCAAAGTGTATGATACAATATATCTTGCTGGACTTATGAATAATATCATCGACGAAGTTGGAGCTAATAATATTGTCCAAATAGTGACGGACAATGGCTTTAACTATAAGAAGGCCGGACAAATCATATAGAAGGAACGAAAGACTATATTTTGGACTCCTTGTGCCGCACACTGCATCGACTTGATCCTAAAAGATATAGGCAAATTGGATCATGTCGACAAGGTCGTAAAACAAGCTCGAAAAATAACAAAATTCATTTACAACCATAACTGGGTAGTTGACTTGATGAGGAAGTATACTGGGAAGCGGGAGCTTCTGCGTCCAGCAATCACCCGCTTTGCCACTCACTTCATAGCATTGGAGAGCATTTTTAATCAGAATGATGCTTTACGGAAAATGTTTACCTCAGATGCATGGTGTCAGTCAAAATATGCATCTAATGAAGAGGGCAAAGATGTGAAAAATATTGTTGTTGGAAAAGAGCTCTGGATCGAAATTGACAAGATAATAGTGTGCATCCAACCTCTAGTGCAAGTTCTTCGACAGGTAGATTCAGATGAAAAGCCTGCAATGGGGTATATCTACGAAGCAATGGACAGAGCTAAGATGGGCATTCAGAAGTCGACAAAGGTTGAAGAAAAATCAAAAAAATAATATTTTAAGTTGATCGACAAAAGATAGGAGAAGACGCTACACCATCCATTGCATGCAGCAGGTAAATATTATCGTTAAGTGTACTCATTATTCAATAATTTCAATTTTCAATCTCATTAGTCATTAGACTCAATACTCATTTCTTTCATATTATAGGATTTTACTTAAATCCCCAATACCAGTATAGGGTAGAAGTTTCACAACACCCTGAAATAATGATCGAGCTTAAAGAGATGATCCGAACCTTGGACCCTAACATAGCAGCGCAAAATAATGCAATGGAGCAGATGGAAATCTTCTGATATGCTCGTGGTTCCTTTGATTCGGAGAATGCAAGAACATCTATCTCGACCATGCAACCAGGTAATACGTCGATAAGTTGATAACACACTTTAATTATACAATTATCAAATTGCAATCAACGAATACAAACTGAATGTTTTATTTTTTGACTAATTTTATAGCTACTTGGTGGTGCATCCATGGTGAAAGTGCTCCTGATCTTCGCAAGATTGCTATCCGAGTATTGAGTCAGACATGTTCGGCATCAAACTGCGAGAGAAATTGGAGTACATTCTCTCTCATTCATATGAAAACTAGAAATAGATTGTCATCATCTAAATTAGATAAAGTTGATAAACTAGTTTTCGTACATTACAATATGAGGTTGAGGGTCCGCGATCAGGGAAGATTAGAGGACCAAGGTGATAATCCAATCAATTTGGATTATATTTTCGACGACGATAACCCTCTAGCCCCTTGGTTGACGGAGAGAAAGGATCCAGTTCTTGACGGTCAAGAAAATACATGGTTGGAGAAGAAGTTAGGCAAGGAGCAAAGACAAGAACAACAGGGATCAAGGTTGAGGAGTGGCAAACGAAGATTTCAACATGTTAGCCAGGCAATGCAGCAGATACACAGCGATGCAGATGAGAGTCTTGACAGTATACCTTCCGGATCTAGTGATGGTGGAGGAGAGTCATCTCAGTCACGACGGAGATGTCCGGGAATTGGTCACATTTATAGTCCTGACCATGAAGAGCATAAGAGAGCTTCTTCACCTCCCAGTGCTCCCACGTACACCGGAGTCACAGGACCACCAGCCCCACCAGATCCACATCATCCACCACATTATGGAGCAGGGGTCGGGCCTTCTGGCACTGTTCATGAAGCTACATATGTACCATACTCGTACGGATATGATCCACCACCAGGTCCACCATCATCATATTACCGAGATTCTTATCAGCCGATGTTTTCAGAGCCAGAGGAATTGCAAGAAACATATGGAGATTCTTCATCCTCTTACGGCTACGGAGCCTACGGTTATGGTGTCCAGCACGACCAGGACATTGGCCAATCAATTTTCGATCATTCTGGGCCTTCTGACGGATCTTACTACCAGCACTACTCGGCACCAACTCCAAATGAAGACGAAGAAGAAGCTGGTCGCAATAATAATCTATGGAACTTCTGACTTCTGAGTTCTGAATCTTCTGATCTGACTATCTGAGCCAGCCAGGTAAGGTAACTAAAGGTGAGTTAATAATTTTAATATTGATAATCAGTGATTCTGTATTCTGTGAAAGTCGAACACGTCTGGATTCTGGAACTTATTGTATAATTTGTATTGTAACTTTATAATAATAAAAAAATTTCAAAACTTTAAAAGTTTGTTTTATAAAACCTTTTTTAACTTCGCCAAGGCCGGTCCCAAGCCCGGATAAAGAAGAAGGGAAAAATGATATAGGAAATTAGGAATTAGTAACTTCTTAGGTGTGACTTGTGAACTGTGACTTGTAACTTGTTAGTCTTGTGGCTCAGTTAGGTCTCTACTGTCCAATCAGTCACCTCGGGGAGTAGTGATTCGACAATAGTTGACAAGTTCATCAAGATTCTTAATCATACACCTCGGGGAGTGGTGCTTGTGAATCTTGATGAATGATGAATCCAAGACTCTAAAGTCTGAAGTCTGAAGTCATAAGATAAGAGTATAAGACCCATAAGTCATAGTCTGAACTCTGAAATCATAAGATAAGACTCATAGGCCTAAAACTAACCCTAGCGACCTAGCCTAAGCCCTAACTCCTAAGTCCTAACTCCTAAGGTCCCTAAAGGTCCTAAAATAGGGCCCTAAAGTACTCTAATTAGTCTAATATTTATTTTCTAATTTTTTATATTTATTTTCTAATTTTTTTGAATTTTTAAAGATTTTTTTAGATTTTTTTACAATTTAAAAAAAAAATAAAAAAAAGGGACCGGTACCGGTTCAACTGGAACCGGTCGGTACCGGTACGAACCGGCCGGTTTGAACCGGTTCGGCGCCGGCCGATACCAGTACCCGAGTTTTAAACCTTGGTTAATACGCAATTAAACTAGTTTGTCGAGGTTGATTTGCAAAAAAAACATATATAATTGTAATTAACCAACAAAATTATGAAATTAATAAATACTTTCCTACACGGTCCGTCCTTTCCTTCACTCGCTCGGAGACGAGAGGGAATCACAACCGTCGATTGGAGATGTGGAGGCTCACAACGGTCTTTGTTGCCTTGGAGTACGTCCGTCCGAGGAAAAGAACAACATATTTCCATTCTCGTGTCCTGTCTCTCCCCATTTCTCCTCCCTTTCTTATTTGGGATTGCATTCGGGTATCTTAGTCTCATCCGATAACTCCTATTAAACCCTAATGATGCCTAATATTATAAAAAGGTAAATTATAGAAGATGAGCTGATTTGAATTAGAGATTGAAAATCCTAGTGGAGAGTGTTATTGGCATGTTACTGTCTTCATCCCCTTTCATCTAGCTTCTTCGACTACTTCTAAACCATCGTCTCTAACCTCTACATCACATTCCCTCTAAATACTAGTGCAGATTTTGTACTAGGATCATCCCCTTTTCTACGTATTTCCCTCTTCTAGTCTTCGACCTACCAACACTTCCTCTTTACTTGGGCGATAACAAAGAGATTTCAGCACAATTGGAGCACTTTCCGAGATACATCTTCATTGGAGATCATTGTCCAAAGTGGTATTTATGTTGCCATGCATCTTCGTTTGGTGAGTTTTCTCTTTGCTGTTCTGAAATTCCTGAATGCATATTAGGAGTTCCGAGTCGATTCCATCCATCGTATTGCCATCTTTTAATGCATTCTATTGCTGGGAACCATCCACCAAGTGCTTGTATTTATTTTTCCACGGTTATTGTGCTTGTTTAACTGGACATTGTTCTTGAATTCAGCATTGAAGTTGATCTTATAAATCTTGCAAGAATCCTTATTGGTTACAAATATCATATGCTAGAGTTACTCTGCTCATGATCATTGTATGAGTGTCATTTAACGATTAATTGCTGAAATCGATAGTTGTGCACGTGAACGTCAGCTAGAATACTTTTGAATCATTTACATGATAATTTAGATTTGTATAAGGGCAGTCTGCATCAATAGTACTACCAAGACTACCAATAATCGAGTTCTCCAAAAGTTTGTCAAAACTATAGAGCTCAAAGTCACTTTATTTGCAACCAGTTTCTCGCTGCAATGCTCACCTTACCTTATGTGTACTCCAGACAAGAGACTACAGGTTGAGAAGTTCTTAATGAAGCCTCATATTCTACACATCAGCCAAATGCTTTATGTTTGATCCACAATCCGCATTGAGTTTGAGAAAAGGAAGGAGAAGGAGAGAGAGGGAGAGGGATAGAGAGAGAGAGAGAAGGGGGGGGGGAAAGGGGGGGGGGGGGGGGGGGTTTCTCTCTGTGGGCTGCTCTTGTATTCTTTCAGTACTAACCTTGCTACCTTATTCGTATGTCTGCTTTCATGGGTGCTAGCGTGCATGAATGGGTGGGTGGTACAGCTCCCCCGTAACGACTAATGAGATTGAGAGGGTCCCACCTTCATAATATAATCATAGTAAACGGAAATGAACTGATAGACATGTATAAACTAAGTGACCTTATAAAGCCATCTGATTAAATTCCTTTTACAAAAGCATTTGTCTGGGATACACAATAAGATTCCTCGAATAATATTTATAAAAAAGGAGAAGAATTTGGGTTGAACTCGGGTTGCTTTGTCATTTAATGAACGGGACTGCTATATTTAATGTGCACATAATAACCAGTGAAACTTAAGAGCAAGAAAGGGTTAAAGATAATAGCCATTAAAGATGACAATGGTCCTAATTGATTACCTCTATCATTTCAAATTCACAGATAGCAATGGAACTTACTGTAGAAGATGACAATGAGTTATTATTTCTGAAAATAATGATCCGATTTTCGTAATCATATGTAAGCAAAGAACCCAAAAACCTCTAACTGATCGCTGAATACTAACTGAAATGAAAGAGTGGTAGATGGTAAGGTCCCTAACATCAAGTATGGTATTTTGACTATTTTCAAATCAGTACTAAAATGACAGGAGTAACAAAATGATTGCATGCAATATTCCATTGCATGTACCCACATAAATAAAAGCATAGAATTGCATGCTCTACGTTTGCATGTGACAAGAAGCATACAAATGGGGTTAGAAGTCTTACTTGAGAGGGTGTGTGGAGTAATCCAGATCCCGCAGGATGCTGCAAAAGAGTCATTTTCATTCGTATCTGATATTCTAACTCACTTTCAAGTGCTTCGTTGTAGTTAATATTCACCTCCTTGAGACCATAAATAGCTTGTTTGCTTTTGACTAATTTTGTGACTTTCAAATCCAAATTTTCTCAATTAGAATAGAGTCGACATTATATCCAACCGGTCAGAAGCGGGAGAGTGAAAGTAAATGAATAGGTGCTCAGCGTCAGAATTAAACTCTGCTACCCAAGGGAACTGCATTACCTACTATAGCAACAGTGACTCCTACTGTATTTCCCCTGCCCCCAATTGTGGTCCTTTTTTGTTCACTATGGCATCAACACCGCTATCCCTGCATGCATAGAAAACACAAGAATTCTTCAAGGATTAGAAATCCTGTGAGAACTTCCTAGAAACCCATCAAAAGATGGGCCCATATTCCATATTGTTAGCAAAGATACCTTATGCATAAAACTCACTCATTGACTGCTCTACTCAAGACTGTGTTTGGATGTTTACTGTATAGCATGATTTGTCAAAAATTAATGACATCTATATTTATTGGTTATGATTGAGAAAATGGTCTGTTTGGTTCCACATACTACTGCATTCAATTAGATACTGATTGAGCTCTCAATGAGTTCAGTTGTTTCCACTTTCCAGTGGAACTAGAATCATAACTAACTCTCTCCTTACACTTAAGATGGATTATACCACATATTGCCAGACTCCAACCCAACCCCATAATTTACACATCGGTTCTTTCTTAAAACAACTATAAATTAGGCAAACAAGTAAACAACAAAACAAGATCCAGAAAAACTCACATTACAAATTATCATTTTATTGACTAAATTTTACTCAGAACAAATGAAACTATTATCAGATCATTTTATTATCCAATTATCACTTTATTTGACTAAATTTTACTCAGATCATACAACCAGACTGGTCCAAAAAGTTGCGACCCACCATATGTCTTCAAAGACACCTTTAAAGAACATTTGTGTAAACCATAAATCATGGAAAAACGTAAGGAGCATGTTATAAGAACTGAGATGGAAAATCCACTTCTTGTATAAATATCCATCTAAGAATAAAATGGAAAAGGGAAGAAGGCAACAGTGTTATAGTCACTTGACTTATTAATATTACTTGAACTTAGCATCGGTACTTCATAATCATTAGATAAACTAATTATCAGACGTATATATTGTATTCTATAACCAGGTACATCAGCCTGTTGGATCCCTTCAATGTTGATTCAGTGCAGTCACTCCTGTACTTAAAGTTGCAAAGGCATTTGAACTCCACAAATTGTCTTCCCAGGCAGATCACAGTAGCTTCAAAGTTCATACACATTGTGTGAGATTCAACACATATTAGCCTTCGTGACAATATCAGGGTATTTATATTATTTCTTCTTCAAACATCAGCGACACTTCGTCATATTTTATAAAGACAACATTTAATTATGAACATTTGAAACTTCTTGTTTGTTCTTGGTTCACTATTTGATCATCATCTTTTACTTTTTGTGTTGAAGCCTTGCCTAGGATAAAGAATGGGAGAGAGAATAGAGGTTGCAAGCTATATTAACTGGAGCATTTTCATCTCTCTCTAGTGTTCTTTCAACCATTGTCTATACCTATTGGTGTAAGACTTAGGGCACCATCATCTTAGTCGCATATTAATGTAGTCCAATTTTCGTTATCGTGTTAGTTTTAGCCTCTTTTGTGGTGAATGCTTATTAGATGCGTAGCACTTTTTAGCTTACCAAAGTATGATTTCGAATGCGAGATTACGCTTTTATGCAAGGTTTGAGAACGAAGGTTTAGGTTCAGACCAAGCAAAAAAAGAACCGGTTCGGGCTCGACCGGTTCGACCATTTTGGTATACAGTATTAAAAACATAAATGGCCATAACTCATGTTGATTCACCAAAGTCGAATCTCGTTCGATTATGTTGGAGTCTGATTCAGCCAATTCAAGTATAATTCAGCCAATTTGGCCTTGATTGCATCAAATCGGGTCTGATTCGGCATGTTGGATTCGATCCTGCCGATTTGGTAGAACTTGAATAGAAGCATGGCATATTTTCGATTTGGGGAGATATTTCGGTTCGGATCAGCCAAAATCCGAATCGCTTTGAGTTTGAAGGGTGCTTCGGTACAGATCAGCAAAAATCCGAAGTAGTCCTAGTGAACTTGTTAAGGTTTGGATGAATCCTCGAACTGTGCTTTTAGGTTGAATTAGCATGAGATGTGGGAGTTGTCCACACCCATCTAAGTCATCGCATGAAATGCACATGACAACTTAGATGACTAAATAAACATGTACTAAATTAGCTTCATAGAATTTTTTATCAATGACAAAAATTAAAGGAGCCCTCAAAAGATGCAATAAACGGCTCAGCATTCCTCGAGAAAAGAACCAAAAATCCTAAATCTTAAAACAGTTGCCGGTCCATTCCTAAAATCTCTTTCAAATAAGAAAGGCCAAAACATGGCTTCCATTTCATCCACACCCCTTTTCTTTTTCTCCATGCAACCTCACCCACGAACACCCCATACGAACACCACATTGCTTATCTATGCCAACCTTTGTCTATTTATTTTACTATGTACTTCTTTTCACGTGGAAAGCCTCCATGTAAATCATGATCGTGGATCTCTTCCTCTTCAAATCTCCCATTTAACTTTATTCCACGTTTTTTCCGAATATCTTCCCCCTTTTGTTGTCCTCTTCAACTATAAATAGAAAATAATCCATGAAGAGAGGCATTGATGTGGTTCTTGTTTTTCTCTTTTTCTTTTCGTGTTATCCCTATCTTTAATTTTATCTCCATTGTATGTTTTTTCTAGTCACCATGTTGATGCAAATCAACCAAAGTTACCAAACGGATTTGACATTTTGCCCCTCCACGCGAAATTATTGTTTTACCTCTACTGATTTTATGTCTTCACAACAACGGATTTATGCATTTTTCACTTAGCTTTCTAGCGCTTATCTCCTAGCCTTGATCAAAATGCTCGGATCTCATTCGAGCATTACCATGTTTGATGTTGCGAGCCCATATAGATTAGGCTAGGCATGTTATTGATCGGTTCAAGTTAGACCTGATCAGTGGTGTGATCAGATTTGGATATTTGTGGACAGCTATTGGACTCATGATGGATCATTTGGGCCTCCATATGTTATTTTGAAGCGCACTTTGGCTTGTTGGGTCCTGACTTAAGAACCAAACTGGCATCCAAACCCATTTAGCTTAAGCCCATTTTAGCCAGATGATTTATATCACCGTTACATCATGGAGTATCAGTTCAGTATAGCACGATGACATGGGAACAATTATGTCTTATTCCGAAGGGCACGAAGCATAGGGCGGCACGGAATTCCGAGCATAGTTACCAAATCGGGCGTTTTTTTGAAAAAAACGCATATAGAACGCGTATCGATCCGAAGACGTAGTAAACAGGAAAAAAACTCGTCTTTTTGAAAAAAACTTCCGTACGCGTTTTATACGCGTTTAAAACGAAAAAAACGCGTATAAAACACGTATAAAACACATCGGGTTTGGTCCGGGTTTAAATTAGGTTCAGGTTTTATTTTATTTGTGCTTAATAAACACATATGCTATATGTTTTGAACTTTTGATTACTTAATGTTGGAAAATGACATATATACATACTTGGTATAATTTTTAAGATTTTTTTTGGTTTTTCGGATGTTTTCACGTTTTTTTACCGTTTTTCCCGTTTTCATCGTATCTTTCCGATTTTTTCCTTTGCCGTTTTTTTCCCGTTTTCTGACTTGGTAACTATGATTCCAAGTACTATCAATAGCACCAGGAGGATAGTGAGGAGAGCTTTCAGCCACTTCATAACACTTTTTGGTGGTGAGGGTTACGGGGTGCAGATTGTATGATGTATCATGTATGACTTTACGTTACTACGTATGATTGGGTGTGATATAAATGAGATTTTGATGTTTTCATTGTTACTTGTTAGAAATCGGTGTCTTATCACAGATAAATGAAAAAATTTATCAGTAAATCATAATCACACTTATCTGATTTATAAAGATTACTTGTTTTTTTTTAATTTTTTTTTTTTTTATAGCTGGCCTCCCAGCCTCCTTTGTATAGGGATCGAGGAGGTTCAAAAGACATAAGTTGGCTCCATGGGTTCCCCTTAGACAGAAATAAGCAAAATTCACAATATAAATATTGTGGTAAACAGATTGGAAGTGGAGGTGTTATACGGTTGAAGCAACACCTCGCCGGTTGTTTTCCTGATATAGTAAAGTGCTCGCAGGCTCCGACTAATGTCATAGTATCCATGTGCACTCTATTAAGGAGCGAGGAATACGAAGGAGTTCATATTTGAACCCCTGGGCAACCGAAGAAGGGATGGATCCAGAAGTCTAGACATACATACTCAAACTCCATCCACCAGGGTTCGTTCAAAATCAGATGATGATATAAAGTACCCGCTAGATATCGAAACAAAAGAGGAGATGACTCGATATCGACAGATGGTCTTAGTTTGGACCCAGCGGGAACGAGCTGATAGAGACTGGATGTTGGCACAGTTTGTTCATGATGCCAGTGGCAGTGGACCTAGTCCGTAAATCAAATGTTACAATGGTGCGTAAGAGGCTGATGATGATGAGTTAAGTCGAGCGTGCAAAAAAGAGATTACTTGGACGAGCGAAAATAAGTGATTTTGTCTTCTTTGTAATGTACAGAATGTAAATTTATGTAATTTTATATAAACATATGGTGATTATCATGTATTTTTTCAGTTTACTGGTATTCCATCTTGGTTATCATGGTCCATGCAAGCTTACTATGTGTTTGGTGTGTTTTTTTCAAACAATTCATGTCAATATGTATGCACAACTATAAAAGACTTAAATTTAAATTTAAAAAAAAAAATCAGCAACATTTTTTTTTACCATTTCGATTTCCACCATTCTGATCAAAATTTCAGTTTCGGACTGGACCGAAACTAGACACGAAATAGAAATTTCAAACCATGTATTTTATTTGTATTTAAGGATGATCTAAGTAATTTTAAGTTTAGGGTAGGATTAGAAGTTAATAAAAGGCTCATGGACGGCTAGATGGTGCAAGATTGAGTCAACATGGCAAAATCTTAAGCTAGTACGTAGATCCAAGTTTCCACCTCATACGAAACAATTTAGATTAAAAATACATACTATAATCATTGCCATCAAACCTTGTCCGATCTTCGGGTTCGCTTTATGAATACATCTTAGCCAACCATTCTTGTTAAAGGCTATTTATGCTATCACGGAAGTTTTTTTCGATCAGCTCTAACTTCGATCAATGTTATTTTTAGTCTTCCCCTCCTTTTTCTTGACCTCTCCATAATAGTTCGAGAACCTCTTCTTACAAAGGCTGCCTCTACTCTCTATTGTGCATGTGTCTTTCATCTTAATATGTTCTCTATCATTTTCTCCTCAATTGGTACAACACCACTTCCTCTAATATACTCATTCCTTGCATATTCCTCCAAATTTTGTCGTGCATTCAACACATCCTCCTTATCTCTGTCACACTTATCTTGTGTATTGGGGTTGGCCAACACTATGAACCATATAACATTGTAGTCCTTTTCTTGTCTCAAAAATCTAATCGTAAGTTTTTAAGACATGGGCCCATTGTATAGCATCCCTCTCCCTCCCCAAGCCCCCATTCACGTTATCTAACCAACTTTAATTTTTATAGGATATATCTGCAATGATCTCTTCATCATTCTATATAACAGATCAAAGATTACAAAAAATTAACATGGTCATATTTATTAGATATCAATATTGAACACGGCTACATTATCATTACCCTTTCTATAAGTAGTGTATTCCATAAAATTTGTTTTATTTGAATTGTTTTTTAGATTATTGTCGTCCAAAAAATTTCCCCTGTAATCCCAATTCAGCCTTCAACCATGTACTTTCCCATTAATTAACACTAGTAATAGCAAATAACATACATAATTACATATATCTTCAATAATTTCAATAAAACAATAAGGTAACTCTTTCCTAAAGTTAACCAAATTATATCTCGTGGTACTCGATCAAAAGCTAAGTCTATCTAAATTATATGCAAATTCTTTCTCTTCCTTTTAAATCTTTGGATTAATTATCTCAGCGAGAAACAAGCCTTTATGATGACCTTGGCACAAATCCGAAATGGTTCTCTAAAATTCTTATCAAATTTTTTATGTTTGGTCTATCACCCTCTCCCACATTCATGGTGTGATTAATAAGCCTAGTTCCACGATAAATGGAGCAATTTTGTTGCGCATATTTAATTCCAAGGTATCATTAAATAGTCCAGTTAACTAATTAAACTCAGTTCCTTCTAAGAGTTTCAACAATTGAGATCCCATGAGGGCCTAATGTCTTACCCATTGAGTTATTTTCAAAGCAAACACCACTTGGCTATTTTGATTGAGTGATGGTAAATGCGCCAACTCCTCGAATGTGGTTCTAATATCTAAATAAACTCTTCCAATAGATTTCTCACTTGGTAATTTCTAAAAACAGTTTCCCCGTCTCTCTTCAATCCCATCATCCTTCACATAATAATATTGCCCTGACTACTTTTTTCCATGTGAAATAAGACTCAGGCTCTATTCTAATATTGTGAGTCACCCCATTAAACAAGCAAATCCTGGATTCATGGGTCCCCTAGACATGAAAAGAGATTATTGCATCCTAGGAAGCACGGACACTTCCCCAGGCCTCCCGTACCCGTGTCGGACACCGATACTCGTCAGACACGCACCGGACACACATGTGCCGTGTCTTACGTGCTTCCAGGAGCCGGACACGGTCGGATACTTGTCGGACACTCGTTGGACATACACCGGACACGGCGGGTTGACGGGTTATTCGATATAGGGTTGAGTCACAAGCTGTCTTAGAGGATTAGATAGATTGAAGCCAAAACTGAATCTTAGCCGTTCTTTTGCATGTCATTTGAGTCTGAGTCAAGGTTCTAAAAAGCGCTAGGCGCTAGTCGGGCGGTGGGGGGCCGCCTAGCGCCTAGGCGGTTTGCCTTTTTTAAAATTATTTTAATTATTATTTTGATATTATATAATATATATATATATTTAAAAATTAATATAAGTTCAAGATTATCCCAAACCATTATTTTAAAGAACAAGTATATAACCATAATTCAAGATTGAGTGATTAACAAGAACAAAAGCAAACATGGTCCGCCTGGCCAGCCTCAGCCCGCCTGGCCAGCCTCAACCCGCCTGGTCAGCCTCAGCTCGCCTGGCTTGCCTGGTCCGCCTGGCCAGCCTCAGACCGCCTAGGCGGCCGCCTTGCCCCGCCAAGACCGCCTAGGCGGCCGCCTAGCTCTGCCTGGGAGCTTGGCCGCTTTTCTGGAGCGCCTAGGGCCTAGGCGAGGCGGTGGGGGGCCGCCTAGCGCCTAGGCGGCGGCCTAGACCGCTTTTTAGAACACTGGTCTGAGTATAATTCACTTGTCAGGCTGGTTGTAACGGACGGTTACGATTCAGTTTTGGCTTTAACCTATCTGATCCTCTGGGTTTTCAGATAGATTGAATCCAAAACTGAAACACAGCCATTCTTTTCCATGCCATTTAAGGCTGTATGTGATTCACCAATCGGACTGGGTGTAACTAATGGTTGCGATTTAGTATGCATTAAATTTTTATTTTAGTTGTTTTCTATGAGATTTTTTCGGTTATTGAAATATATATGAATTATGAATACACATAAAATATATAAAAAAATATTAATTTATTTTGTTGTGTCCCCGTCGTACCCTTGTCCTTTTTTTTTAGGATTTGTTGTGTCCCCGCCGTACCCGTGTCCTCTTTTTTTAGGATTTGTTGTGTTGGCGTACCCG
Organism: Chamaelirium japonicum; assembly: GCA_947650365.1. Lineage (NCBI taxonomy): Eukaryota > Viridiplantae > Streptophyta > Magnoliopsida > Liliales > Melanthiaceae > Chamaelirium > Chamaelirium japonicum. Next base: position 32,981,662 of record OX393557.1, on the reverse strand, counting down.
TGTCGTGTCGTAACCGTATCCCCGTACCAGTGTCAGTGCTTCTTAGATTGCATCCTTCTATCGACAATAATCATCGAACAATCTATCAATGTCTCCATCTACAGTGACCTCCCTTCTTTAGTTCTTTTCTCTCTTGGCCATCCAATTTATTCATGGTTAAATTGGAAAAGTATTCCTTCCTTGCAGATTAACTTAGGTCTTGGGGTCTATGAAAAAGAGTATATAATGTAATAGTTAATGTTATGGTGAAGTGAATAAATGAAAGTGTGTTTGCTGATGGATTCCATGACTGTTCTTCTCTATTATTATGTTGCTTTCCATTCTCTCTCTCTCTCTCTCTCTCTCTCTCTCTCTCTCTCTCTCTCTAAATTGATAAATTTTGTTATAGTCTTTTAAATTTCCTTAATTATTTTGTTCTTGCACAAAATCATCAATTCTTTGTTACAAAATTGCGGATCTATAATTGTGTTTCGTTTATTTACTGCATAAAAGTTGCAAAAACGCAAATAGATTAACCCAAAGAAATATTCAACACCTTGCTTGACTGATCTTGGAATTCCCACACTGGATTTTGAAAGAAAAAAAAATGCCAAAATTCAAGATAGCAGCCATATTTTTTCATTAAAAACCAAGTTTTGCCACTAAAGCCCCTAATCCTTTCTCAGTTGTAACTTCCACCCAAATTTAAGTCAATCCATCAACCCTCCATGTCCATCAAAATATTCCTGCCTCCTTGTTGCTGAGATATTTATGCTCTTAATCAAGAACCCATGCGCATTGTTTGAGTATTTTCATTGAGATTTTCCTAGTGTTGATTCTGCAAGAGTCAACAATTTGTTTCACTTCATATGGTGCTCTTCCCACAGCTTCAGAATCCATACACTCTACATTGATGATGTCGTGCGACTCATGTTACCATCATCAGTGATGATGCTACCAGTATCCACATCTATAGATGCAAATACAGGTTGATAGCTTCACGTTTAATGCTTATGGTCCTGATCAATTAATCTTTTCATTTAATAAAATGGGATTGCCTATAATGCAAGAAGTAACTTGTAAAAAATACACTTGATTATATTAGTAGGCATATGTAGTATGATAAATAATTGAATGAAAAACTGTTTTGATCTCGATGTCGTGTAACTCATGTCACCATCATCAGTGATGATGCTACCAGTATTCACATCTATAGATGCAAATACAGGTTGATAGCTTCACGTTTAATGCTTAGGGTCCTGATCAATTAATCTTTTCATTTAATAAAATGGGATTGCCTATAATGCAAGAAGTAACTTGTAAAAAATACACTTGATTATATTAGTAGGCATATGTAGTATGATAAATAATTGAATGAAAAACTGTTTTGATCTCGATGTCGTGTAACTCATGTCACCATCATCAGTGATGATGCTACCAGTATTCACATCTATAGATGCAAATACAGGTTGATAGCTTCACGTTTAATGCTTAGGGTCCTGATCAATTAATCTTTTCATTTAATAAAATGGGATTGCCTATAATGCAAGAAGTAACTTGTAAAAAATACACTTGATTATATTAGTAGGCATATGTAGTATGATAAATAATTGAATGAAAAACTGTTTTGATCTCCTGATATCAATCAAATCAGAATGTTTCTTCATGTATTAAAAATGTGTGTTCAATCTTGTTCTTTATACTTCTACCTGTTTGACATTATTAGTCCTATATTCGAAAAATAATTCCAGTAAATTTGCAAAATAGAATTATGTTTACTGCAGTAAAGGAACAGATAATAATCCTTTTCAGGCTCGCTTATTATATATGTAAGAACCCGGGCATCTATTTCAATGTATATCCCATTTTTGCAACTATCTTTTTGCAACCAATGCATCTAGGCGAGGGAGCGGGGATCTATCAATGCAAAGGGAACCAACAGCAAAATAATAGTGGAAAACAAAGAACGAGCTGGTGGACGTGGTGACAGTGGATCATATGGTACGGGGAGACCTTACTTGCTGAAAGATGCACTTGGCTTATTCATCCATCTCTAAACAATGGTTAAAGAGAAACAAGAGTAGATATAAGAAAGAATATAATATGGCTAATATATGATGGTTGCAGCTTAAAACCTGTGAAGCTGAAAGACAAGTTTCCACTAAATTTGATTACCGTACAGCTGGACATTAAATGATTGCTGAATGATGCAGTGAATTTGTCCACGAAGGAAATGCATCATCTTCCAAGCACAAATTTTAAAAATCCTGCTTTGTCATGTTCGATGCTGAAGTGGAAACCTTTTTTTTTATATAACAGGCTTGGAATTCATATATATGGATGTTCAAGCTGTCAAAAGTGCCCATAACCAAAATGGAAAAATCACAATTTTGGTGTTTTCTTTGGTATTTGTTGCTATTGAATCCTATAAACATTTCATTGTGCATTATCCTTTTTGTCAAACAAAAATGCTTAAGTTACCCATTTCTAACTAACACCTGGATTGTCACCCATTCTCTACCATGTTGTCCCCCCCCAAAAAAAAAAAAACACACCCACCCACCATTGGGTGATAGTCTCGGTCAAGGTTTAAAATCACGGTATCGGTCGCGGTATCGGTCGGCGCCGAACCGGTATGTACCGGTACTGGCCGGTACGGACCGGTACCGGTTGAGAAATAAAACCTTAAAAAAATCCAAAAAACCAAAAAAAAAAAAATTTAACCTGTCGGTACCGGTCCGTACCGGCCGTACCGGTCGGTACCGGCCTGTACCGGCCTGAACCGGCCGATACGGACCGGTACGTACCGGTACCGGACGATACGGGCCAGGTATCGGGATCGGATGCAGTACCGGTCTCGAACCGGCCAAAACCGGTACGTACCGGCCGGTACGTACCGGTATCGGCCGAGATTTAAAACCCTGGTCTCGGTATGGTGAAAGTGATTAAATTTCATGATTGCAGTGCATGTACTTAAATCCACCATTGCCGGTCCTAAGCCCGGATGAAAAAGTTGGAGGGTTGATGTTAGGTTGAAAACCAAGTGTAAAAAAAAAACTTAAACTATGAATGAAATGAATCAATGCTTGTACTTTAATGAATCTTAGGCTCAAGTGCTAATTGCCAAATCTACTCCAAAAATGACTTGGGTGCAATCGTGTTTGCAATACCAGCCTAAGCATGGGTTTGTTCCAGAAAACCATCAGGCATTTGCAATAAAATCATTCGCTAATTAAGAAAATATATCTTGCAATGTCTACTAGTGGATTACTACACAATAGAAAAATGTCTTGTCAAAAGCAGAAAATCGCAGCAGTAAAATAGAAATATGCATTAAATAAACACAACAATTGAATCGAATCACTGAGATGTAAAATTCCAAGTCAAAGGATTTGATCGAGGGTTACATGCAGGAACAAGATAAGGTCCCGCTCAAAATGTCAATTTTGTTTTGCGTGGGAGAATTCATGATCTACGTAGACGATGAAGGAAAAAGGAACGATGGTCAACAAAGAAAGAAGAGGGATAGAAGAAAGAGAAAGTAGATCTCACCAGGAAACTAGCTTGTGCAATCTCCAGGTTATTCTCATGGACGTGTAGAAGTTGTCCAAACGCCCAGATCACCTCGTCCAAAGCTCTTGGTGCCAATACTAAAGGTGGATGGGATAGAAGGCTGGAATAGGAAGAATCTAGAGAAAGGAGGAATAAAGATCATGACTAGCAAAGAAGGCGAGAAAAAAATCACTCAAAGGAATTCTTTTAATCAATGCCATTATCATCCTTAGTCGCCGATAATATTGAAAAGAAACCATGTAGTGCATTTAGAAATTCAAATTGGGAATTTGATTGGGTTTGAAAGAACAAAATTGAAGGCGAGTGAACTGCCACATGGAAGGAACTCGCGGTTGGGATTTCTCATGTTAAAATAGAGGAGGGAAAAGAATTTGGGATTCGCATAGAAACCACATCAAAAAAGAGGTGGCACGCTGGTCTTAGGAAAAGTAGGGGCTAGCATCAAAAATCCCTTCTCCTGGAAGATTATGCATGTGCTTCACGGGCATCAAACATCCCTTCTCCCGGAAGATTCCGACCCTTGCATGTGCTTTCCGGATGATTTCTTACCTTTAAAAACAACCATAATCGGTTTTGATCATGTTCCTTGGATTGGATCATCATGATGCTCCATCTGCTTTAGTTAGTCATATGCAACTTAAGTGACTGGTCGGTTAAATGATATACTAAAGTGGGTGTGAACATCCACACACCATGGGAAAATGAAAGTATAAATCATAACAAGATGTCTAATTTATGCCCAAAACAAGGATTGGAAAGTAGAAAAAAAAGCGTCATATGCAACTACAAGGAAATCAAAGCCTCAAAAATGGCAGGTGAGCTGAAAATATCTACTGTTAAAAAAGACTATCCGCTAAAAGACTAAAAGACATTATTTGAAACCATTATAAGTGAACTCTTCTTGGGGCAGACTTACGACCCATCGTGTTGATCGCTCGCCAATTAAACAAAGTAGAATGCTTCCTGAGCTGGAATTGACCACATCGATCTATCCGTCGGTCTAAGGGTTATATGGCTATTGAACTAGAATTTGGTCCCTTATTGGGAACATAGTGCTTTCTATATATGGCTCAGGAATTGTGGGTCCCTATCAGAAGTAAAAGATTAAGGAAGTCATGAATTTGGATGGTCACTCTAAAGAAAGCTTAGCGATGTGTGTGGGATGCAATTTTAGTTCTATCATGGAAAAAAAAACGGCACATCTTAAAGAACCTATTGATTATGGCATAGGTTGTTCTACATCTACCTCCCAAACAATTTAAGCAATCGTAACATGAAATCAATGGTCACATCTTCCCATGGTCTATTATAACCTGGTAAGGTGTACAAAGGTGCGTTCTTGATTTGACCCTTATAATTTTGATAAGTACAACATCATTGGGCAACTTGGACAACGGAGTTACGCAACTAAGGGCAAATTTATCTCTATTCCATGGCTATGGTTTTGTTAAGCCAAAATGACCACTCAGACCACCATTGGTGCAACTCAGGGATGAGAATTGCTCAAAGAGTCCTCAAATAGGCACAACTCATACCACCAAATAGAAATCCCCCATACGGAAGGATCAACACCTGCAACATGACATAGTATGCTTATGAGATATTATGCTTCATGCATCGTCAACTAAAGACTACGACCTTCTGCCATTGCTGAAAAGTGTAGTTTTAAAGTAAGGAAGACCATTTGGCATGCCTCTTGTTCATAATTCTCTGATAATTCAGGTATTCCAAGGCCTTATCATCAAAGATTAGCAAAATTTCATTATGGATAAGGTAGTACCTCTAATATCGGAGTGCTTAGGATGAGATTCCACATCATATTCAGAGTATCAAGATCGGACAACATTCAATTTATCGTTGAATGAGGCACGGATCATTCCTTTTGGCTAAAGGGCTGCATGTATCCCTACATCAGAAGCATCACGATCAACTTGGAAGATTTTGTACCAGTTGAGGTCCCGTGGGTCGCAAAACAAAATCACCAAATATCTTGATCCTCATAAGTAGCCTCTTGGGTCCATCAAAATTCCCACCTTGTGTGACAACCAGTGAAGGGAGCTATCACACTACAAAATTCCTAATGAGTAATGAAACATCGATAAAATGAAACTACCCGGAAAGGTACGAAGTTCACCTATAGTCTAGGAGGTCGGCCAATGACGGAAGGCTTCTACCTTAGTTAGGGCAACCCTAATGGCCTCAAGGCCCAGTTGACACAAATATAGCCATAACATAAAATTGTTAATAAAAAGGTGCAATTCTTGAGGCCATTATACAACTTAACAGCTTATATGGTTGTATACCATTTAATGTATCTCAGATGCTCCTCGAGATATGTGTTACGGATTAAGAAATCAATGAAAACTATGACCACAAACTTCCCAATGAATCGACGAAGGATGTGGTTCAGTGTGTGCATGAAAGTAATTGTAACCTGTGATAAACCAAAAGGCATAACCAGCCATTCGTACATGCAACAAGCAGTACCCATGACCCAATCATGGCATAGTTACTGCATTAGATAATTATTAAATTAATGAATGTTTTCCATGTATTTTCTTTGTGCGCAATTAAGGATTTTATCATTAAATATTGGCCAACTAATATGGCAAGCGATATCTTAAGATCCAAGGGAAGTATTATGGGACACTCAGGTGAGTTGCTTCATGCAAATTCACGGAGAATTATAACTAAAACATTGTCCTAAAATCATCACAGCGAGGAGAATGCTTGGGTAAACTAACCGATTGGTTGACATACGAACGCATTGTCTGTCGTACGGTATTTGTGACTCTCATAATGTAAGAACAGACCTTGCACTGGTTTAATGAGTGTTTTACATATTGACCGGTTGTCTTCGAAAACTCGTCTTATGGAAACAATGTTGTCATGGAAGATTTGAGGCTTTTGTGTGCAACAAATGCACGTCCTTATAAAACACCCTAAACAAGTCAGGTATACTTTGATGAGCACTAATGGTGGTTGTATGTGATTTAAAAACCAAAGAGACATCTTGGGTGTGCCCTGATCGCTGCAGAGGATGTACGAGATTCACAATAACGAATCCAATTACCTCTATAAGAGGAGATCTACTTCAAATCCGGAAGTTTGATCAGAATATAAATCTGACATTGGTAATTCAGAATGATATTTTTGTAGAAACGGTTTTTAAGTTATTGTATTAAGACAATTTTACTATTATGTGCAATTCCATCAAAAACGGATTTTAATGTGATCCTAGGCCGCTCATGGAATGTTCATCAATGAGATTGTATTCCTAGGTCACTCTTAGGTGGACTATGTCTAGGGATGTAGTCCATGGTTGATTAAGTGTTAATTAGCATGCATAAGGTAGTCCTAAGTGGTCATTCGGAATCCAACACTCAGTATACCATGGGTGAGTCTCAGTAGTAATTGTTCGCTATGTCTTGTTTATTAAAATGTGATTTTTGGTTGGACCGGAAGCTAATTAGATCTTGCTTGAACCAATGGAAGAGAGATAGCATATTCATTAGGTGATTCAGGTCCTAACATTTCATTTTCTTGACATGGATCACCTAATGTTAGGATTTAGGAATCATCATCGGTACATGAGATCAAACATGGAGAATGAAGATGTATATCAGAAGTTCCAATGATCTAATATTGTCCTCTAGATCAGTTATAATCATGTGTTTCTCCTCTGCCCCTTGGCTAAATGATAAGTTTGGCATTGAGTTAATTAAGTCTCGTTTGAGGATAGGCCAGAATAACATATCTTCAACCACCGTGATAGCATTATCCCTTCTGAAATACATCGCGCCTGCACCGACATGTAGCTACCAGATAACAAAGGGTAAAACAAAAGTGGAGGGTAGACACATTCAAACCCCTTTAAACAGGTACCCATCACGAAGAGTGAATTCACTCTTATAACCACCACATATCCCCAAAGTCAATGCACGTGTCGTACTAATTTCTAACTCTCTCAAATCCGATCAAGGAAACATCTACCGCAAATCCGCAATAAGCACAGCCACTACTTTACTGGTAGTCTCGGCTGCTCGAGTTTTGACTCCGACATGATGAGTGAACACGAAAATGTACTCTTATAAGAACTCGACCCATTAGACATGAGGCCCAATTTCTTTTAGGAATTCAAGTACCTTCATGCTTAGTGATCAAAGGATAGCACAAACACCTATGGGAGCAGGTAATGACGCAAATAACATAAACCCTGAACGATGAAGTATAATTTACTACCTTTGTTTGGCTTCGTTAGCTGAAAGCGATATGCTGCCTTTGTTTGGCTTTGTTAAGCAGAAAGTGATTGGATGGCCTTCCAGGCTAAGGACTCTTCCAATGCCAACACTGGAAGCATCATCGGTAACTTCAAATCAAGATTTGAGAATTCAAGTTCGAGTTCATACCGGGCAAAAACGCATTGATTCGGGTTTGGATTCAGGTCAAGTCATTTCCGTTATTTCAGTCAAAATTTTAAAAAAATCAGGAAAGAGATAAGAACCTAAGGTCTGATTCGCCCGATTCGGGATCATTTCAGATCCAAGCCTTATGATATGTGAATCATGGAATAATAAATAACATATCTTTCAAACTAATATAACAATGATATGAACAAACTATAAATCAACCTGATTCGAGGGCATAATGTGGATTTGGTGGTTCGAACCGGCCAAAACCCGAACTGGTTCAGTCGAACAGTTCAGGTTCGGATGAACCGTCAAACCATGCTTAAAATCTAATAGTAAAAATACTAAAATAGAGCCCTCTCTCCCGTGTTGTGACATGTGGACCTCTTTTTAAGAACCAATACCCTTCTCCCATGTGTGAACATGGTTTTCTCTCTTGGATCCTATTAAAAACCTACTACAAAGATGATAAATATACATTCAATGGCATTTAATGGTCATTTGATGTTAATTAGGAAAACCATTTGATGTTAATCTGGAGTGAGTGAATCATACTCACTCTAAATTGCACACTTCTTCAAATGACTGTGATGTTGTTTGTGCCAAGTAGCGTGCATCAAGTTCATCCGGGCATTGCCCGGGTTTCTTACTAGTACTTATATAAATCAGGTAGCTTTAAAACAGGTACATTTGCCATTCTTTCATTACTGTCATTAACAGCTTAGTCAGCCGCCTTTGACAATTGAATTTCACACTTTTCTATCAGTTTGTGATTGGGGCTAGGGATTCAAGTAGTGAGAGCCCAGGAGAAGGCATTCATTCTACTTCTTGCTCGTAGCTTGACTTGGTTCAATGCTCATTTGCTTGGTTCTCTTCCAACTCTTCACTTTCTAGTCCTCTTCTCTATTAGATCTCTACCAGTTCTCTTCTCAAATTTTTCTCTCTCTAGTCTTCTTCTCTAATTATTCTCTTATCTAGCAAGCAAAAGTCAAGCAAGCATGCAAGAAGCTTACTTGAAATATCTTTGCTAATTTTTTTTATTTTTTTGGCTTTTCTTTTTTCAAAAAAAGGGATGTGCCATACAGTATCTGATTTTGACTATTTTTTTAGACTTTTGGTTTTAAGTTTTTTTCAAAGAAAAGGGCTTTAACTGGTACAGGTCGTACCGATACTAGTCAGTACGACTCAGACTGGGACCAATTAATATCATGATTTCAAACCTTGCTCTGTAGAGGCATGGTGGGCTCTTTGTCGCTCTAGGTTGAACCAATAAAGCTTAGCATGGTCAGAAAGTTTCACTTTGCGAAACCATACTTTTCATTCTTCAGTCATGTTGTACTAGCTAAAGAAGTGGTCCATCCCAGGGAGCTAATCCATAAATGTTTTGGGATTCAGTTGACCAACGTAACTTGTTGCTTCTATCTTGATTTGCTTTGTGATCTCCCTATCAGCATCTTAAGGCCATATGTTTTGGTGGACATCTTATTACTCTAAACATGAGCCAATATTATGGAAATAGAGCTGCTTCCTACAAAAAGTTGAGAGAGGGGAGGGGGGGTTGCTATTATATCCAACCTAGAGATTATGCCATTCCTAAATCTAATCACTTTAATATTATTCCCCAGACCTTTAGAAAATAGGGACTGTTTTTTTATTCAAAGATTTCTTAACGCCCTATTAAGTTGCTGAGGATTTCTTCTTCCATCTTAACCCCCAAATGTTCTACCCTTCGTAGTATTGCCTCTTATCAGTTAGTGGTCAATTAGGTTGACCTCATATTACTGTCCACTATGAATTGTCATGGTTAGCCAATTTTATCTATGTTTCTTTTTTTTGTGTATGCAAACAAATTAGAGCCTATACTCTGATAGCAAGATGTTGTAGGACAATCTACAATGAAATCAGGTAGACGAAAAAGAAAAAGGAAGGTATATGCTTGAACGATTTGGGTTGTCGGTATATGTTTCGGGCATCAATTTGGGTGGTCGCTGAGGTATTGAGAGGAAGGTGAGGGTGGCGATCGTCGGTAACAAGCTTGAACGATTTAGGTTGGTAGGCTCATGCCCACAGCAAGGTTCAAAAACTTGGTATCAGATCCCGTGTTGGCTGGACAAAAATCAATACGAATCAGTATCAATCGATATGACTTGACTTTTTTAAAAAAAAAGAGGGAATAAAGCATATATAGGGACTCAAACTTTCTAAGTGTTACAAATGTGAAGTTTGTACAGCCCATGTGCATAGCCGATATGTAACAAGGAAACAAATTTGGTTGTGGCTGTGGGCCAGACGGATACAAATCGGACGTCATGGGTCTGACTCGGTTGTATGGGTCAATATAGCCCGAGTTGTAACAGCCTAGGTCAAGTCAGGAGCCATATCAGTATCGATGCTTGTATTGGTCACGGTTTGTAGAAAACCAATACAAAGCGGCCGATACGACTCAATATCAACTAAGTATTTGAACCATGCCCCAAGGTCTCACACTTGATCGAGAAAAAGCTAGAGACAATGCAAAAAAAAATCCTAATCAAGGAATGGTCTTTATTTCATTAGAGAAAGGCTATATATACGTTAGAATTACAACCATATTTGTCAACTACCAAATCTAGAAGGTTTGGAATTAAACAGTTTAAGAAAATAAACAACAAGAGTATTACAATTTAGACCACAAATAGAATCTGCGGATTTTATTTCCCTCCTAAAAGATTTTTGCAAAATTTATATTCCCTCTATGGTTTTGGACCACCAACGGCTACCGAGCTTGGATATGGCCCATTTGGCTTGACCTCCCACGCTCGGTAGTGGGCCTGGACCCACCACTTAAATAGTGTGTTTAATTTACTGCTGCACTATATGGTGACAACCTCAGAGGATGAATCACACAACTTTGATCACCACTCTGTCAGATAGTTCTAATTGCATACTTTTCAATTCCCTTAAACTCATTTAGTTGCGTAGCTCATAAACCTCTTCGCAGACTCGGGTATATTTTCTATATCCATTCAACAACTCCTCGGTTTAAATTCGTCAAGAGACCGAGGGTGGGTGCACACATAACAAAACCCTATGTCCCATGCGCAGTGTTCTAAAAAGCGGTCTAGGCGGCCGCCTAGGCGGCGCCTAGGCGCTAGGCGGCCCCCCACCGCCTCGCCTAGGCCCTAGGCGCTCCAGAAAAGCGGTCAAGCTCCCAGGCGGAGCTAGGCGGCCGCCTAGGCGGTCTAGGCGGGGCAAGGCGGCCGCCTAGGCGGTCTAGGCGGGCTGAGGCTGGCCAGGCGGACCAGGCGAGCTAGGCGGGCTGAGGCTGACCAGGCGGGCCAGGCGGACCAGGCGGGCTGAGGCTGGCCAGGCGGACCATGTTTGCTTTTGTTCTTGTTAATCACTCAATCTTGAATTATGGTTATATACTTGTTCTTTAAAAAAATGGTTTGGGATAATCTTGAACTTATATTAATCTTTAAACATATATATATATATATATATATATAATATCAAAATAATAATTAAAATAATTAAAAAAAAGGCAAAACGCCTAGGCCCCGCCTAGGCCGCCTAGGCGCTAGGCGGCCCCCCACCGCTCGACTAGCGCCTAACGCTTTTTAGAACCTTGCCCATGCGAGTACAATGAGGGATACCATGGCCTATCATAGTTGGACATATATTGAACTACTCCCCAACATAAGCAAATAAGTGGTCCTTGAGTTCCAATATATGACTCCCGAGTCAACGTTGCAAATGTCAAAGTAGGTTGGCAATCCTCCAATCTATTACCATCAAAATGCTTGCAAAAGCCACCACGGTTTTCTATACCACTCTTATGTTCAGTTTGCGAGATTGAATTTTGACAACATTGGGCATTCTACTCTGAGCAAACTCAATAAGCATACGGAATGGCAAGATAACTTGCCGTTGCCAACGATCATCAATTCCAACTGAACATAACACCCAAGGACCAAAGATCATCAATTCCAACTGAACATAACAAACAATTAGGGCATCCCTACAGAACGATATTAATATTAACTAACTGAGTAAAATCTGTAACTCCATCCCAACAATCAGAATCTTAAAAATACCTAGAAAGTCTGAATTCAACATCCATTTATGACGATCAGCTACAAACCATAAACAATTCAAACTCAAATTAGGGCAATCCCTACAGAACGAAAGAGCATTAAACACAAAGAATCGAAGTTTGTAGGGCGAACTAGGCCATGAAAAGCATAGAAGGAAATCAAGACGATAAATCACTGTAGCTTTACATAGTACATACCACGGGAGGAGGAGGAGGAGCTCCAAAGGAACCCTAACCCTAAAGCATCAGCTCCGTCTTCCTTCTCTGCGGGTGGGGTGGGGGCTGAGAGGAGAAGGGGGGGAACGAAATGCCCGACCATGACATCAGGGCCATCATGTTCCTTCTTCTATGGAAATGAGTTGGGAACTGAGAGAGAGAGAGGAGTTGGTTTCCTCATATGAGTCCGATGGGTGAGAATCAGGGCTGTACAATTGACCCGAACAATTTTGAAAAGGGGGTCCTATTTGCACTCACAATTCACAAAATACTATGGCACCCTCAACACAATTTTTTATGGGAAATTTTATTCATACCCCAAAAATCTGTAACTAGCCTAATTGGAGTACCAAAAAAAATAAAAAAAAATCTGTAACTAGCCCCCGCTCCCTATCGTTTCTCAATAACTTACTCAACAATCATCTAATACCAACAATGCCCTTTTTTTTATTTTTGTACCCCAAACCCCAAAGCCCTTGCTCAGCGTCTTTTGTACCCCCAACCCAACCCAAGATTTGTTTAAACTTAGCCCAAGCCCAACCCATCGGGTTGGCCAGGTTGTGCGGGGTGGGTTCGGGTTAACTCGCCCTAAGTCGGGTTGGGTTCAGGTTGGCCCGCCCAAGTTGCGGTTAGGGGTGGCAATGGGTTGTGTCGTGTCGGGTTCGTGTCGTGTCTAGTTTCGTGTCGTATCCAAAACCCCTAGTCCCGGACCCGACCCGTTTAACTAATCGTGTCTAGATCTTAAACCCGTACCCGGCCCGCTGATAAACAGGTAGACACGACAAGACCCGACAAGACCCGTTTACCACCCGGATCTATTCAGTTGACCCGATCCGACCCAATCCGACTCGACCCGACCTGACCCGAAAGACCCGCTGGTATTATATATTATAGTATCGGATTGCTGGTAGACCCGACCCGACACGACCCGTTGAATACTAAACAGGTCTTCCTGGGTCTACCGTGTCCAGACCCTAAACCCGGACCCGACCCGTTTATTAAACGGGTCTATCGTGTCGGGTCACCCAAACCCGTTTAGCCCTGACCCAGACCCGCTAACTTCGTGTCGGGTCCGAAATTCCAGCCCTAGTTGCAGCCCTACCTGTGCCTTCAAGTACCAGCCAACAGTATGGGGTTTATTTAAAAGTGGGGTGTATTCAAGAGTGTATATAATTGGGGTATATTTAAGGGGGTATGTGTTTGATTGGGGTATAATCAAGTTAGGGTGGGCCATTTAACTGGGGTGTAAGGGGGTAAGGGTATTTTTGGCACGGGAATGGGGTATGAAAAAAAAAATGAGGTGTGTTCAAGTTTGATAGAAATGGGGGCTAATTATAGATTTTTGGGGTATGAATAAAATTTTCCTTTTTTATGAAAAATTTTATCGACAAATTAGGTATATGTCCTTAACTATTTTGCAATATTAGCTACAGGACACCATAATTTGCTATATTAGCTAAGGTCTCTATAAGCATATATTCGTCTCCAAAAAGAGTATATATTCGTGTTCAGAAACAGTAGATATTCGTTTCAAAAAAAGTATATATTCGTCAGGAGGGACTTGAGCTATATTTTGAAATTAATGTGTCCTACAACTAAAAGTCATCTCGCAAAAAGGACTTATGTCAAACTTCCCCAAATTTTATTCATACCCAAAAATTCTGTAATTACCTTCCGTCTCTCATTCGTTTCTCGATAACTTTTTCAGAGTTTTTTAAATACCTATTATATCCTTATCTTGAACCCCATATACCAACTAAAACCTAGCTTAAATATAGAACATTTTGAATGCCTATTTGAGAAGAAAACGGTGGCGGTGGATATGGCGTCATCGTCATTGGTAACAGCAACGTCAACGAGGTTCGACGAACCCAACCCCCAATTCTCTCGATTAGATTCCTCCATAGGAGATCTAATCCCTTTACTAATGGAGAAAGAAGAAGCGTTGGCACCCTCGCCACGTGTATTTAAGAGTGGTGTGTGTTCAAGAGGACGTATAATTGGGATATATTCAATAGGGTGGGTGTTAAATTGGGGTATAAACAAGGTGGGATGGGCCATTTAATTGGGATGTATTCAAGGTGAGTTGTAATGGGGAAGGGTATTTTTGGAATAATAATGGGGTATGATAAAAGAAAACGGTGTGTGTTCAAGTTTGTTGAAATTAGGGCCTAATTACATATTTTTGGGGTATGAATAAATTTTCCTTTCTTATTTTAGGACAAATTAGTGGTGGGTCCTTAAAATAGATCGTATTTTGCAATAAGGATGGACAAAAAGTCGCTTTAGCAATAGTCTTTCATGTGAAAAATGTCCATTTTATTCTATATGCAACTGTACAAATAAATCACATGAAGATTAACAATTCAGTAATAAAGAGTAACAATTGTATATTGTTACTCTCTGCTGCAGTGAAAAAGTAGCATTTTTTATTTTAGAATTAGGGACAGTTTTGTCATTTAAAGGGGAGAAAAGTCAATCGATAGACTTGCTCTAAATGCATCTTTTTCGGGAGAGACCTGGTGTAAAACCATCTTATTGTCTGTCCTTTTCACTAAACCGATATCTTGTCAAGGACCTAACACTAAATCTCTCTATATTTTACTAATGCCCTCATTTTGATAAAAACAATCCACAAAAGAAGGATACTTGTCTCAAAGAGACAAACCGGGGTTAGATGATGTCCTTCAACCGTAGTGATGTGGTGGTTAATGATTGGTTTAGAGCCATTGTTAACCACCAATCCTTAGATAAAATTCAACCACCACATCATTGTGGTTGAAGGACATCCTCCAAACCAGGTTGGAGGCAAGTGTTATTCCTCCACAAAAGGCTTTTGCCTCCCCCTGCCTTCTCCGACTACTGCCGCTGCATCCACCCTCCTCCTCCTCCCCTTATTCATTTTCCTCCTCCTTTTCTTCTTCGTCCTCTCCCCTCTCTTCACCTTCACCCTCCCCTCCTCCTTTCCACATCCTTCTGGAAGATGTGTTAGTAGCTTTTTCGATTGGCATGGTGTGGACCTGTTCAATTGAGAAAAGAAGGAGGAGAAGAAAGAAGAAAGAAAGGAGGAGGAAGGCCAGTATCGATGGACGGGGTGGTTGGTTGCATGAAACCAATGGAGGCAGCGATGAGGTGCATGGCATTATTAGCAGAAGTGATAGGCCTCAGACCACATCGGCATTTCTTTTCTTTTCTTTTTTGCTAAATTTGGGTCCCTAGTAATAAATGAGGTGCGAATAGCATCACCCTTTTGAAGAAGGAAAAATGCTTCTTAAACATTCTGCTATCGGGTTCGATTTCTCTCCAATTACTGCTATCCCCACTTCCCTGTTGTAGATGCTCGATACTCCTAGATGATAAATACCCCGAAAGCTAAGCACTTATACCCGATGACTGTGATGCCATCCGCCCTTGCCACATGGCTCACATCGAGCGTCTACCATAATGTTGAGAATAATCTCACATCGGTAAAGGGGTGGGAGTTCCACGTCTTTATATATTGTTGCCCCGATTTCTCTCATCATCGGTTTTGAGGGGGCATGGGAATCGTAACATAAGACTAAATCTTCTTTTCAAATGTTCTCATTACATAAAACTGCATCTCCCTATATAAAAAAAGAACGCACATCATTATACTACCACAACTAAGATGGGACTAATAGTAACACTACATCTAATATATAAAAAATTAGAAAAAGCGGCAACTAGAGAGGAGTTGACTCTCTTGGCATTAGGACGACTAGGGGCCACTAGGCGGCGAAGTGTTTGTCTCGAAAGTCCAATCCGAATGATGTGGCATCCAATCACAGCGGCCTTCTGCTTGCAAGTCAGGGCTGAGTGCGGTTCACCAGTCGGTATCAGAGGCAACTGATGGCTGTGATCTTGACACATCAATCTACACCTATCTAGTTGACCATTCAGGATAGATGCTCTGGGAACAGATAATATTTTCTCTGCCCCCAAACATCTCCACATCAGGATGTCTGAATAATAGGTGTTACTATCACCCACAAAGACATTAAATGCACCCAACATAAAATTCAAAAAATATCAGATGTATCCCTCGGCCTTGAGCCCATTTTTATATCATAGCTTGCATCTTTTCTTGGCTATGTTTTCCCTTGGATAAATATGGAAGAAACAACTCATTGCACCAATCCAGTTTGATGTCTCCCATAGTAGGATGTGACTTTCAGTTAACAGATCAATTGGACGTTCCAGATTGATCGATTATTTTGGTGGTACAAAGATCGATCTCCGAGACAAACAAGATGAGAACACAATCAACACAATACGTACGGTTGATAACAAACAATCACAGAGTCGTACGGTTGATAACAAACAATCACAAAGAATAGAGGGACACAAAGATTTAAATGGAAAGCCCTTGTGTAAAAAACTATTGTGAGCAATATCTCAGAGGTGTGCTTCACTAGGCGGCAAAAACATGCAATAGTGTACACCAGACTCCTTATTTCTTCTTCCCACGAGATCTACACCCACGTACCCTCCTTAGGTTTCGACCAACCGTGAAATCCACTTTCTTCTTTTCTCTCAAGACCCCGTGCCCTAGATTCATTCTCAATTCGTCCTGCATAATAACGGCTCAGTAAAGATTTTATACCAATTAAAATCCTAAAGAATTCCCGTCTGGGCAACTTGGGCCGTGGGCGCTCGGGCGCCCAGTTAGCTCGCCTAGTGGTAGAGCCAAAAATTTATTCTAGGAAGGGGGGCAAAGTGCGAATTAGTCTCTATTGCTCTACATTATTGAAAAAAAGTTGAGAGTATTATGCTTCATTAAGGAATCCACATGTATTTTATATAAAATATTTAAGCAAAAGACCAACAAAAAATATTTAAGCAAAAGTTTATCCTGATTTTAAGGAATCCACTAAAATCTTGTTAGAGAACTATATTCTCGATTTAATGGATTGATGACTCGACGGCTTCACATCCTTGCAGCCTTCAAATGAAAACAATTTTGTTCACTTTCCTAAAGGCTTCAAATCTCCTCCAGTCGGTTGGCGTGGTCAGTGGGCTCGACGTGCATCACAACTGCATGATGGCTAGAGACAAAAAAGTGAATCACACTCCAGCTAATGGTGTGCGGCTGTGATGCGTGACGAGCCCATCAACTGGGGCCCACCGATTGCAGGAGATTTGAACTCATTCCTAAAAGGGTGATAAACAACACCCTTTCTCTCATTTCCATTTTAAGGGCATGTTTGTCATTTCATGCTATTCATCATGGTAAAATGATCAACAGCCCTTGAAAATGGACCAATGAGAGAAAGGGCGTTGTTCATCACCCTTTTAGTTAGGAAGGTGAACAACATCCTTCTCTCAAATGAGAGTCAGCCAATAGGTAAATCGCAGCTGACCCTCTTGGATGGCTCTGATGTAATCATGTCAGGCTTTGATCATGCTGTGACTTGTGAGAGGTGCAAGTTGGAAAAGGAAACAAGTGACTAATGGGGGCAAGGGAAACATCCCACCAAACTATACAGCTGAAACTCCAAAATCCAAGGGGGGGTAGCTGCTCCCTCAGGGCCTAATGTAGATCGGCCCTTGCCTGGGTGCCACTTCCTGTATCTCGGTTTCAGGATCCTGCATAGAGTTTGTCTGGGCGCCTGACTATATAGCTTGGCTCCCAGCCTCTGTGTAGATTTCACCAGAGTGCCCTATACATTCACTCGAGTGCCCAACAGTCTACATGCACGATCAGACTCAAGTCATCGAGTTCAGGTCTGTCATCATTGTTCCGGCCAACATGGGGATGGACACCCTGGTCAATAATCTAAAGAAATCACTCCCCTCATATATCATAGAAAAGTGCAGCATGGTTTTGGACCAAACCCAGAAACCTACAAACCCAAATCTTCTGCCTCCCAAGTCACAGTCGTCCGTTGCATCCATATCTGGCAGGCAAAGAAACAACTGTGATAGGCTCCAGCTTGTACCTGATCAGTGATCACTGCCATCCCTTTGCATGCCAATTGAAGCTGAGTGCGATGCACCGATCGAGTATGGGTGCAACGGATAACTCTGACTTCGGGGGTAGAAGATTTGGGTCCGAAATGTACAAGGCCCAGCAGCCACGCAAGCCCACATGGAGCCCCCTTCTCCTGCCATCTGTCATACCCTCATTGGTCCACGTCAGAAAATGAAAAGGGTAAGTATATCCAAAGTTGGGTTGGCATCCAAATCTTGTGGCCTAGCTTTTGAGAGCCTTGCCCATATATCTCTACACCCAAACTCTTCCATCCATGAACACACAGTCCTGAGAGCAATGGAGGCATCCTGTTTCCTCACCTCCAAATCCTTCAGCAAAACCCTAGACCTGGTTCCATCCCTCAAGGCCAGATCAACGTTCTCTCTCCAGAACAGGATCAGCCAGTGTCAACATGTGCTCAGCCCGACTTCCAAAAAAAAAAAACATGCACTAACCCCATGCTCCTCTCATGCTGCTAAAACCTGTAAGGACTCTTATTCTCCTTTCCAATCTCTTAGTCATATAGAATTGGTGCTAAAGAACTTCAACTCAACAGGTTGCAATCTCCGATCGCCGTCTCCTGACGGCGACGATCGTGAACCGCCGATCGAATCGGACTGGCGATCCTTCCGAGCGAGGCTTGTCGCTGGCGAGCAACCTCCGAGGCCGCCGCCTCCCGATGCGGGGGGCCAGAGCTCCCCGCATTCGACGCTGCTCGGTGATCGATGGGCTCACCCCCTCCACAAGCCCGAGAGGGGGTGCCTCCTCGTCGCCACCGAGAAGCTCGACGGCGTCCACATCTTCGAGCGGACCGTCGTGCTGCTCCTCTCGACGGGGCCGATGGGCCCGACCGGAATCATACTCAACCGGCCGTCGCTCATGTCGATCAAGGAGACGCGGTCGACGGACCTGGACATCGCCGGAATGTTCTCCGACCGGCCGTTGTACTTCGGTGGGCCCCTGGAGGATGGCCTGTTCTTGGTGAGCCCACAGGGTGGGGATGATGGTGTAGGGAGGAGTGGGGTGTTTGAGGAGGTGATGGAGGGTTTGTATTATGGGACAAAGGAGAGTGTGGGTTGTGCTGCTGAGATGGTGAAGAGGGGTGTGGTGGGGGTGGGGGACTTCAGGTTCTTTGATGGGTATTGTGGGTGGGAGAGAGAGCAGTTGGAGGAGGAGATCAGGGCTGGGTATTGGAGTGTGGTAGCTTGCAGCCCAAGTGTGATTGGGCTGGCCTGTGTTGGCATTGTTGGGCTATGGGAAGAGGTATTGGGCCTTGTTGGGGAGAGGAAGTTGTGGTGACCCAGAGAAAAGCGATGAATGTGAATACCCGTTCTATTGATATGAACACGTCTGAGATCAAAAAATGCTAAGGAGTTCCTCTATTCAATCATTTTTTTTCTTCTTATTGCTTGGATATCTTGTTCGTATACATCTTCTTTTTGTTTTTCAAGCCTCTATTGAATTACAGACATAGTTAGAAAAGATCAAGTCGTCGATGATTCCAGCATATATGATTGAGTTGCGAAAGCTTCTGGATAGGTATCGTACATCTGAACTGAATTCTTTCTGGTTAAAGATCGATTCTCTTTCTAGTTGCTCTGGAACAATTAGGAGATTCTTTGGAAGGACTACGGAGTTCTGCTTTTGGTGGCAAGACGATATATTTGAATATCAATCTCATTGATCTCATAAATACTATCATACCAAATCCCATCAACCGAATCACTTTTTTGAGAAATACAAGACATCTAAGTCGTACAAGTAAAGAGATCTATTCATTCATAAGAAAAAGAAAAAACATGAACGGTGATTGGATTGATGATAGAATAGAATCCTGGGTTGCGAACAATGATTCTATTGATGATGAAGAAAGAATTCTTGGTTCAGTTCTCCACCTTAATAATAAAAAAAAGGATTGATCAAATTCAATTGAGTCTTACTCATAGTGATCGTTTATCAATAAATGACTCTGGTTATCACATGATTGAACAACCGGGATCAATATTTAATGGTCTGACCCTTTGATAGCAACCCTGAGAGAATGGAAGGCCCACTTGACCCATCCCATGATGATGTGTATGCAATCTCTTCATATTTGTTAAGATTAAGTCACTAATAGTTTTTCGCTAACTCCATGCTGACATAAGCATCTTTCATCCATGAGAATCATTAAGTTGAGTAACTCTTTGGATTTTTCGAGTATTGAGAATTGTTGTGTGTGTGTGTATACATATATATAGAGAGAGAAAGAGAGAGAGGAGTCTGACTTTGCATGCCCATACATTGCGGGCTTAAATGTATGCTCAGCTAATAACCGTTGGATCTAAATATGAGGGGATCTATTGGACCTTTGGAAAACAGAGTTGCATCAAATAATGCTGCATTTGGAAAAAGCACTTGACATTTAATGCTACGTACCTTTTGAATAATTGATGCAGCTTTATTTTCCAAAAGTCCAACAGAACTCCTTAGATTTATTTCCAACAATTATGAGCGGAGCATGCATCGCACACAGCGGTGCGCACCGCAGCCATCTGATGCACCGCACACACGCAGCGGGTGCATCAGACGGCTGCGGTGTGACACCGCACACACCAAAAGCTGACTAGACAAAAAAATTGCTGACTAGACAAAACGAAACAAGTTGACTAGACAAAAAAAAACCTACACATCATCACAACCATCCATACATAAAGGAATAGAAGCTGCACTTGATGACTCCTTCAGAAATTAAATAAATGCTCTATATAGAATATTAATTGTATTTAATTGCATGCCTATAAGGTATTAATGGCTAGGTGTAAGGGACGGTTATATAAGGAGATTAATGGGGATAGAGAGAAGATCACAAGGGGTGTTGCGGGATTTAGATAAGGAGAGAGGGACGGTAAAATAAGGAAAGAGAATCAATTAGAGAGAAAATAGGAGAGATAGGAGGGGGTGCGATCAGATGGTTTTGAATAACACGGACTGCTGCGATCAGGTTTTGATTAAATGGAAATAAAGGAAAAAAGAGAGATAGGGGATAGTGGGGAGTTGTTATTAGGTTGGGCGGTTGGGATTTAAAAGAGAGAGACTTGGATAAGAGCATGCATGCATGGCTTCGTATGGGTTGATGCGGCCATGGATGACTATGATGTGTTCTGTAATGCTTAGGATGGGTTTTTGAGAGCTGTGATTAGGTTTCAAGAGATAGAGAGAAAGGATGGAGTCATGTGCATGAGATGTGGACTTGCATGGCGTTGGATTTTTTGTTCACTACCTAGAGCTCGAATGAGTTGGTAAGGATGGGTCGACGGCTAATAGCAAGTAAGTTCGTACGTGTATGACTTTGAGATTGGGTGAGATGACTACAGATATGGTAAAAAGGTGGGGAGGAGGAAAAAGAACAGTAGATTAGCAGTAAGTTCCTCCTCGATCCCCACCTTTTTGCCATATCTTTAGACAGCCCCGGATTACATACCAAAAAAATTATATGGGAATGATGAGGTGCGTTCGCACGTGTGACGTGTGTGTGTGTGTGTGTGTGTGTGTGAGAGAGAGAGAGAGAGAGAGAGAGAGAGAGACGTATGTGTAGGGGTGGCAATGGGTCGTGTTGGGTCAGTTTTACATATGGTACACCGTTGCGGTGCGGTACGGTTTCGGTTTCGATTTTGCCCAAAATCGCACCGAAACCGTACTGTTGCCATCCCTAGACGAAAGCGCTAGCTTCGTGCCAATCGACATGGGCAAGAAAATGGGTGTCCCTATGAATGTCGTTGCTGTAGTAGAAAGTGTTTTGTTGCCAAAGACGTTCAAGTGTGTTGCCACTGAAGACGGCCTACTGCAGTGCCGACAGGGCGGCTCGCTACAGTGCCGACGGGCACATGCACTATCCTTTTAAAAAATGGGTAGACCCACTAAGACCCAGTAAGATCCGTTTAAATATTTAATATTTTATTTTTTTTATTTTATCTTTCGTTGCAGCTCATCATCATGGGTGTCCTGATCACAGGTGTCTATTTAACCCATCGCATACTATGATCGGATGTTAGGTAGATCATTGGAGGGCCAATCACATCTGTTTCTTTACCTGTCGATTCGGACCGAGTGCGATGCACGGGTCGGGTATGGGTGCAACGGACGGCTATGATTTTGGGGTACAGATAAATGGTGTAGAAGATTTGGATTCGGGGTTGGGGGGTGGGGCGGTGGTTGCCCGCTTCGTGTCAGTTGGGGGGTGTCTTGCCGCCGAAAACAGCCCGACAAGTGTATTGCTGCCGAATGCGGCCCACTGCAGTGCCGACGGCCAAGTGTGTTGTCGTCGCACCGAAGGTTCCCGCTTTGTGCCAATCGGCATGGGCATGCCGAAGGCGGTCAAGTGTGTTGTCATCGCATACGACGGTGGGGGAGGGGTGGGGGTGGTGATGCTCGGGGGGTGTTTTACTGCCGAAGGCGGCCCGCTGCAGTGCCGACAGGCACGGGCATGCACTAGTAGTAAATAATGAGTAATGTGCATTAATCTCTTTCAAAATCTTTTGTGGGTCCCTGCCTTCATTATCTATGTTTGTCCCTACATTAGGTTGTAGGAGATTGACATAGTAGGGAGGTGGTGTAGGGTCCATTAGTTTAAGAATACTTGGTTAGGAAGTCATTCCACTTGGACATTATTACCAAATTAAGAATGGTATGACCCATCTGTCCCCACTCACAAATCTTACATTTATTGAGGAAGATACGGAGAAATTTATACCCAGTTCATCAATATAGAGAGGTCAAAGTTATTTGGAAAGGGGTTTTGCTTAATGAAAGGGAGAATCTAGTGGGCCCCACATAAAAAATGCTACTCTGCTATCTTATTTTTTAACATTTTTTTTTTCATGACGTGGCACGATCATAGTTGTTCGTTGCACCCAGTCCTGATCGTAGAATCTTACTCAGTCCTAATTGACAGGCAAAGGGATAATTGTGATCGGGTGCCACGTCAGGATGTAAAAAAAATATGAATAGAGAATTGATGAATCACTTAGTTTTTACTTGAAACTTTTGCACTTAACTTGGACTTCATTAAATCATTGTGCTTATTATGTGGATCTAAGAAATACCGTGTTACTTTCTTAAAGAGCGTTGAGAAGGCACAGTCGAACACGTTCGGTCCAAGCTTGTGAGGTGGTTCAACTTTCGAGATAATTCGTAAGCCGAATTGGTTAGAGACTAAGGCCATGATGTGGCCCATAGCACAAATCTAGCCATGGGGAAGGCATGAGGAGTATAAACTATGGTTGGGTTGGAGGGGTTCATGGCTGGAGTTGGAGATGGTTAGATGATGCCATATTGATGCATGTGTGTGGCTTGGGGAAATGTGGGAGATTTGGCTCTAAAGGCCCTAAAGGCTCATGTGGCGCTCCAACGAAGTCCGAGAGCACCTCTGAAGGCTCACGTGGCACGCAAAACTGATCCCATAAGCTCGGGAGCTCTGAAGGCCTCCGCATGCGCCAGAGCGCCTTCATAACCTCTAAAGGAGTGGACCCCACGCATGAGGTGTAGCTCTGGCAATCTTGTTGTGAAAGCAAAGAGTCTTAGCAGCCAAACATGCATGTTGTGTTGTTACAGTCTCACGTCACAATTGTCTTGGGTTGAGAAGGGAATCCATTGTTTGATGAGAAACTTGAAATAGTGAAGTGACTCAGCACTGCCTCTAACCCTATTCTTGTTGGAGGTTAGATGCTTTGATATGATAACCTAATTGACTCAAACACTAGCGGCATCTATAGATGTATTCTCCATGAAGCTGAACTCGAGTTCACGATTAGTTTGGGAAGCTAGAGTTTTTCATGTGACACATGTAAGCGTTTTCTTTTACTTTTTACTTGATGTTTTTCGGTGTTTGTCCATCTAATAGTCTTGTCTCCTCTTACTTACTTTATGTCTTTCAAGGAACACATGGTGCAAGATAAATCGCATTTCACCATTCATTTGTGAACTCAAGTTCACTAACCCCTTTCCATATATATATATATATATATATATATATATATATATATATATATATATATAGAGAGAGAGAGAGAGAGAGAGAGAGAGAGAGAGAGAGAGAGAGAGAGAGAGAGAGAGAGAGGAAATGGGAAATGAGAGTCTAGCCTATTTAGTGAAATGGCCACCCATTTGAAGACCTTAGGAGTTTTAGAATGTGCTATTTTTTGTAAGCATAAGCACCTTATCTTTGATAAAACACCCACAAAAAGACTCCTAAGGGCATCAAATGTTAGAAGTTTTATCGAACGTTTGTTGTAACCGTTAATCTAAAATATAACATTTGATGCGCCTAAAAATTTTAGAATGTGCTGAATTTTTGTGGGTGTGCTATCTAAGGTAAGGTGCACATGCTCACAAAAAATCAGAACTTTCTAAGACTCCTAGGGGTGTCAAATGGGTGGCTGCCCATTTCGTCAAAATAGACAGTCAGGCTATACCCTGTATATCCTCCCTCCCTCCTTCTCTCTCTCTCTCTCTCTCTCTCTCTCTCTCTCTTTATATATATATATATATATATATATATATATATATATATATATATATATATATATATATATATATATATATATATATATATATATATATATATATAGGGGTATGCTATAATGCGGCATGCGGTAAGTGCGGCACCACATAGTAGCCGTCTGATGCACCGCTGCGTGGATCGCATGCACGCAACGCGTGCATCAGACGGCTGCGGTGCAGTGCCGCACATACCGCATGCCGCATTATAGCATGCCCCTATATATATATATATTATATTTATATATATATATATATATATATATATATATATATATATATATATATATATATATATATATATATATATATATATATATATATATATATATATATATATATATATATATATATATATATATATATATATATATATAGTAGTGATACATTGTGACCGCTTAACAAGTGGCCGCCCCCTTCGGGGGTATTTTTGGGATATTTTTTTTAGGTGAAATGTTTTATCTATATTACATGTTAGGGCAGTTTGGGTTATTTACAACCCTGCCATCCTCAAAATCACGCAGAGACAAGTTGTCTGTCTGATCTAATTGTGCATATCAAACACACTCAATCTCCCCTCAAATCAAACGGATCTCAAATCCATCAAAATTGAAGCCCATGGTTATAATTGTCCCCCCTAAAATCCCTCAAAACTGATCGCACCTCTCTCTCTCTCTCTTTGGGTTGGGTGGGGGCTAACCGCCCCTCTTGAAATCCCTCAAAACCGATCGCACCCCTCCCTTCCTGATGGCACCGTCGCTGTAGTCGTTGGTGAAACGCTTCACGCACCACAAGTCCTCGGTGCACGGCAACCGCCCCCAGTTCGGAATCCCCGCACGCAGTGGCTCACACACTGCCACCTCCGTCGCCACCACCCCGCAGCCCCCCTCCCTTGCCAGGTTGTGCGTGTGCCTGCACAGCGCTCGCACCATCCTCGCTGCATCACCACCCTCCCCACCGATCCCACACAAAAAGTAGACCACGACACCGACGACACCCACAGCCATGGCAATGCCAAGTCCACCGCCCGGCTCCCTCGCCAGCCGTCCCGCCACCGCCCCGTGCACCTCCAGCCAGTAACCCTCCTTGCAGTTCCACACGCTCAACACCGCCCATGACTCCGGTAGGTCCGCCATGAAAGACACAATCTCGTTAAGATTGCAGTGAAGAAGACCTTCACCTCCAACTACATCGGGGCAAAGACGGTAGACGAAGCAACTGAAAGATTGACAATCTCCGATGCACGCTCCACCTATGCCAGCTGTCCCAATAGTAAGAGAAGACGACGATGAGCTTGATGCCAAGCCTTACTCCAGAAGCAAAACAAAAGCAATCAAAGCCGGTCGAATCTCAAGCGTACATCCGTGTTCGAAAGGCTCGGGCCAGTCAAGCAACCAAAGAAGAGGTCGGTGTTCAACCGTTTGGGAATGCCAGTCGAGGACGTCGTTTCAATACCCGCCCACCCACCCATGGCGGCCGTCAATCACATCTCCGTTACCGACACTGCCAACGGTGATACTTCTACTTCGGACGACGAGATACAAGACGTCGCGCCGGTCCTCAAAGATGGGGGGCAGTCCATCATTGACGACTTGAAGGAAATCAATTTGGGCACAGAAACAGAGCCTCGACCTACATTCGTCAGCACACTCTTGACTCCTGAAGAAGAAGCTGCATACATCAAACTGCTCCAAGAATATAGAGATGTCTTCGCATAGTCCTACAAGGAAATGCCGGGTCTCGATCCCAAAATCGCAGTGCACAGCTCAGCATCATACACGGAGCTAACGCCATCAAGCAAGGACAAAGATGCTACCGGCCGGAACTGGTGCCCCAAATAGAAGGCGAAGTAAACAAGCTAATTGAAGCCGGCTTCATCCGAGAGGTCAAGTACCCGACATGGATCTCCAGTGTCATTCTAGTCAAAAAGAAGAATGGTCAAATCCGAGTGTGCGTGGACTTCAGAGACTTGAACAACGCATGTCCAAATGACAACTTTCCCTTGTCAATCACGGAGCTAATGGTGGACGCGACGACAGGCCACGAGGTGCTAACTTTCATGGACTGATCCTCAGGCTACAACCATATCCGGATGGCACCCAAAGACGAAGAGCTCACAGCATTCCGCACACCAAAGGAAATCTACTGCTACAAAGTTATGTCATTCGGCTTGAAAAACACAGTAGCCACCTACCAACGAGCTATGCAGAAAATCTTCGATGACATTCTTCATCAAAATGTGGAGTGCTACATCGACGACCTTGTTGTGAAATCTAAGAAGAAGTCGGCACATCTGCAAGATCTCGAGCTGATCTTCAAATGGCTTCGAAGGTACCAACTCCGCATGAATCCGCTCAAGTGCGCATTCGGAGTCTCCTCAGGCATGTGGGTGCAAATTTTGGCAGAGAGGTCTACAAACCGCGGGACCTACCAGCCCTGCCTGGTGGTCCCATAAAGACTACCGCAGGACCCACCGGCCCTGCCTGGTGGGCCCACAATGACTACCGCAGGACCCACCGGCCCTGCCTGGTGGTTCCATAGAGACTACCACGGAACCCACCAGCCCTGCCTGGTGGGCCCACAGAGACTTCCGCGGGACCCACAGGCCCTGCCTGGTGGGCCCACAAAGACTTCCGCGGGACCCTCCGGCCCTGCCTGGTGGGCCCACAGAGACTTCCGTGGGATCCACCGGCCCTGCCTGGTGGGCCTACAGAGACTTTCGTGGGACCCACCGGCCCTGCCTGTGGAATCCCTGGAAATGACAGCGGGACCCACCAGCCCAGCTTGTGGAATCCCCCGAAAATGGCAGCAGAAATCACCATTTGTCCCGTATTTCATCCCAGGAAATCCTATAAATAGCAGAGCCTTCAAATATAAAAGGATCCGGTTCCAAATCCAGAGGAAAGATCAGTACCATCATCTGATATCTTATTTCAGAAACCAGAGCTCTGGAATTTCTAGCTTCCCATCCTTCAACTCTCAATCTTCTTCTTGTCTCTGAAGAGATCGGAGAGACTTCAGTGACACTCGGCCTGTCGAGGTCACTTCGAGTAAAGTGATAGTGAATTCGGGTTGCTCCCTATAACACGGAGACGTAGGCTTCGGCTGAACTCCGAGATCACCTCTCGTATTAACTCTCTCTGATTGCATCTCTCTTTGTTTGCATATTGAAAGCGATAACTCAAAGTCATCAAGACATCAACATCCTAACCTACCCTCCAATCAACAGATCGACCAACGATCTTCGATTCAACCTCAATTGACTGGTGAGGTGATTTTTCGGATCGACACGAAGATTTTTCCCCCACAGTTTGGCGCCGTCTGTGGGATCGGGTGAAAAGCCAAGTAGCATCAGACCGGTTGAGCAGGCAACCGATCTATAGATAACCAAACTTCCCATCCCCTTTCGGTTGAGCAGATAATCGTTCGGACGCCGGCAATCCGATTGCATCCTTCGCCTTCCCTAAATGGCGAGGACAAAACATCAGGATCATCCAGAGGGAAGCAGCACACATCAAGCTTGTCCGGAGACTCGTTCGATGAGTCAACGGCTCAACTTCGGGCAGTCCCTTGCTGTCCCCGAAATGGGGGTTCGCTCAGGGAGCGGAAGATCGATCGATCGACCGATCGCACCACCTCCACGGCAGTCAATAGGGCAAACTGCCCCCGCTCCAGCTGAAGATCCTCCATCCACTTATCAAATCTCGATAGTCGACTTCCAGCTACTGCAATTGGCTAAACAGAATGCTACCCTCACAACTGAAAGAGACGCCCTCAAGAGAGCAGCCTCTGAAGCCGGGATTGTTCTTCCCATCCCCTCATCTAACGAGAAAGTCGATCTACCACGATAAGCAATCCACTCCGAGCCATGGAGATCAATGGGCACCGCTGCCCTTGAGAGGATCCGTCGCGATCCAATCCCCTCTGTTGTTCCATGGAAGCAGAGTGTCTGGGATCGTATAGACGATGAATCCTCTCAGTCGTCCTCGGGCCACAACTGTGACAGGCGGACACAGTCGAAGCCCGACTTACGAAGAAAGCAACAGATGAAAGGGGCGCCATCAAGGAGTAGAGCTTCTCCATCCCTTCCACTTCAACGGGGAGCCGGAACGGATCTTCGTCATCGACTCCAACCGGCTAATACTCAAAGGCCCGAACAAGACCTCGTGATTTTTCCTGTTGACCTGCATCCAGGTCGGGAGCATGGTTGTAGGGAGGGATACTCCTTTGCTGGACCTCTCCATCGGAGCCTGTTTCAGTCAACATTTCCTAGGGGATGGAGGACTCCCACTCTCCCCAAATTCAATTGCCTGAAGGGAGATCCAACTCTCCACATACTCGCCTTCAAGCAAGCTTTGACGCCGCATGAGGAAGAAAACAACATGCTCTGTCGCACCTTCGCCGGGAGCCTCGACGAGCCTTCCCTCGATTGGTACCATAATCTCCAGGCTGGATCCATCACCCAGTTAGGAGTTTTAGCTAACCATTTCGTGCAGCATTACCAGCTC
Organism: Chamaelirium japonicum; assembly: GCA_947650365.1. Classification (NCBI taxonomy): domain Eukaryota; kingdom Viridiplantae; phylum Streptophyta; class Magnoliopsida; order Liliales; family Melanthiaceae; genus Chamaelirium; species Chamaelirium japonicum. The sequence continues at coordinate 32,952,373 of OX393557.1, read as the reverse complement.
AACTTGAAGCCGGAGAAGAAGCTAGACTCCCTCTACAGGCTAAGGATGGGTGCTGACGAGAGTCCTCGCAGTTTTACGCGAAGGTTCCGCAACGAACATGCTGTTCTCTCAGGACGACATCTGGATGATGAGGCCATCATGCTAGCCTTCCAGAATGCTCTCCATTTCGATCTCCACATCTACAACGACTTCATTCGCAATCCTCCTCCTTCCTTGGGTTCAATGTTTGATCGAATCCAAAGGGAGATCGAGGTAGAAGACGATCAAGTCGCCCGAAAAGGGCGAGAGACAAAGCGACGACCCGCTGAGAGAGAGGCCCTGAACTATGCTGCCAAAGCTCACAATGCAGAGGCAGTAGTTCCCCCTGCGTCCAAGCGGTCAAGAAACGAGGGACACAGATCCCCTCAGAAGAAAACTACATTCACCGATTGGACTCTACCGATCGAGCAAATCCTCGATCGAATTCAGCACGAAGAATTCCTCCGAAGGCCAAACCCTCTACAGCCGGACACCAAGGTCACAGCGGACAAAACAGTCTACTGTGATTTCCACCGCAGCCACGACCATCCTACCGATCGATGTTATCGATTGAGATACCACCTCGAGGATTTGCTCCGGGAAGGCCACCTTCAAGATTTCGTTAAAGGCGGACCAGACCAACGCCGACCTTCCGCGAAGGGTAAAGAAGCTTGCTAGATCCACCAGATCTCTACCGATCAATCGCCTGTCATCGTGAGTGCCAATGTCTTTGGTATTCACGGGTCATTGTGTGGGGGAAAATCTTCGTGCCGACCCGAAGACTTCGCCTCACCAGTCAATCGAAGTTACGAGTCGAAGAGATCGTTGCTCGATCTGTTGATTGAAGTCGTTACTTTTGATATGCAAATAGAGAGAGAGATGCAATCAGAGATTAGACACGAGAGATGTGATCTTGGAGTTCAGCCAAAGCCTACGTCTCCGTGCTATAGGGAGCAACCCGAATTCACTAACACTTATATCGAAGTGATCTCGACAGGCCGAGTATCACTAAAAACACTTTGATCTCTTCGAAGGAGAGAAGAAGATCAAAGAGAGGTGGAAGATGGGAAGCTGAGAAATTCCAGAGCTCTGGATTCTGAAAACCAGATCTCAGAGTGGAAATCAGAAATTTCGGATCCATTTACATTCGAAGGCTCTGCTATTTATAGGATTCTCTGGTGGTAAATGGCGGTTTTCTGCTGTCGTATCTGGGGATCCTCCAGGTAAAGCTGGTGGACCCTGCTACCGTCTTCTGGGGGATTCCACAAGCTATTGGGCCCACCAGGCAGGGCCGGTGGGTCCCGCTGTAGTCTTCGTGGCCTACCAGGCAGGGCCGGTGGGTCCCGCTGTAGTCTTCGTGGGCCCACCAGGCAGGGCCGGTGGGTCCCGCTGTAGTCTTCGTGGGCCCACCAGGCAGGGCCGGTGGGTCCCGCTGTTTGTAGACTTCTTGCCAAAATTTGCACCCACAGTTACCCCCTCCAAGTTAGCTAAGAGTCCGCCTTGGCTGGCTTGGATTATTGGTGCAAAGTTATTGATCCCCTGTCAAAAAGGAGCTCTGTTGAAATGTTAGCGAAAAAATAGACTGATCGGTCAATTTTGACTGATCGGTCAAACTTGACTGATCGGTCAAACTTGACTGATCGGTCAATTTTGACCGATCGGTCAAACTTAACCGATCGGTCAATTTTGACCGATCGGTCAATTTTGACCGATCGATCAATTTTGACCGATCGGTCAATTTTGACCGATCGGTCGAATTCAACCGGTCAAGATTGGAGTGATCGGTCAAAAAACATAGTTTTTTTTTTTTGCCGATCCAGTAGAAAATCGACCGATCAGTTGATTTTGACCGATCGGTCAAGTTTGACCGATCGGTTAAAATCAGCCGGTCAAGGTTTGGGTGATCGGTAAAAAACACAAGTTTTTTGCCAGATCCAGTAGAAAATTGACCGATCGGTTGATTTTGACCGATCGGTTAAAATCAGCCGGTCAAGGTTCGGCTGATCGGCAAAAAACACAAGTTTTTTACCAGATCCAGTAGAAAATCGACCGATCGGTTGATTTTGACCGATCGGTCAAGTTTGACCGATCGGTTAAAATCAGCCGGTCAAGGTTTGGCTGATCGGCAAAAAACACAAGTTTTTTGCCAGATCCAGTAGAAAATCGACCGATCGGTTGATTTTGACCGATCGGTCAAGTTTGACCGATCGGTAAAAATCAACCGGTCAAGGTTCGGCTGATTGGCAAAAAACACAAGTTTTTTGCCAGATCCAGTAGAAAATCGACCGATCGGTTGATTTTGACCGATCGGTCAAGTTTGACCGATCGGTTAAAATCAGCCGGTCAAGGTTTGGGTGATCGGCAAAAAACACAAGTTTTTTGCCAGATCCAGTAGAAAATCGACCGATCGGTTGATTTTGACCGATCGGTCAAGTTTGACCGATCGGTTAAAATCAGCCGGTCAAGGTTCGGCTGATCGGCAAAAAATATAAGTTTTTTGCCAGATCCAATAGAAAATCGACCGATCGGTTGATTTTGACCGATCGGTCAAGTTTGACCGATCGGTAAAAATCAGCCGGTCAAGGTTCGGCTGATTGGCAAAAAACATAAGTTTTTTGCCAGATCCAGTAGAAAATCGACCGATCGGTTGATTTTGACCGATCGGTCAAGTTTGACCGATCGGTTAAAATCAGCCGGTTAAAGTTTGGGTGATCGGCAAAAAACACAAGTTTTTTGCCAGATCCAGTAGAAAATCGACCGATCGGTTGATTTTGACCGATCGGTCAAGTTTGACCGATCGGTCAAGTTTGACCGATCGATTAAAATCAGCCGGTCAAGGTTCGGCTGATCGGCAAAAAACACAAGTTTTTTGCCAGATCCAGTAGAAAATCGACCGACCGGCTGATTTTGACCGATCGGTTAAAATCAGCCGGTCAAGGTTCGGCTGATCGGCAAAAAACACAAGTTTTTTGCCAGATCCAGTAGAAAATCGACCGATCGGTTGATTTTGACCGATCGGTCAAGTTTGACCGATCGGTAAAAATCAGCAGGTCAAGGTTCGGCTGATTGGCAAAAAACATAAGTTTTTTGCCAGATCCAGTAGAAAATCGACCGATCGGTTGATTTTGACCGATCGGTAAAAATCAGCCGGTCAAGGTTCGGCTAATTGGCAAAAAACACAAGTTTTTTTGCCAGATTCAGTAGATAATCAACCGATCGGTTAAAATCAGCCGGTCAAGGTTCGGCTGATCGGCAAAAAACACAAGTTTTTTGCCAGATCCAGTAGAAAATCGACCGATCGGTTGATTTTGACCGATCGATTAAAATCAGCCGATCAAGGTTTGGGTGATCAGCAAAAACACAAGTTTTTTTCCAAACCTAGTACAAAATCGACCGATCGATTGATTTTGACCGATCGGTCAATTTTGACCGATCGGTTAAAATCAACCGATCAAGGTTTGGGGGATAAGGCAAAAGAGCCTGTTTTTTCGCCTGATCCTCTGGTAAATTACCCACCATCCCGCCGGTTTGATCGGGCAAAATACTTGTGCAACGAGTTGAATCTTCAGGCCCAGTGGTTTGGTAGAGCCAGTGGTTTGCTTGAACCGGTGGTTCATTTGAACCGGTGATCCGGCCGGTTCGACGTTTCGTCTGGTCCCGACTGTTTGCCTGGTTTTTGCGCTTGCTACGGATGGATGCCACGTGTACCTACAAAAACACGCGATTTGATATGGTGATGACACGTGTCATCTCGATTTCTCGCCTAATTCCCTCAGGATACTTAAGCTTCTCTGGCTGTCATTTTCGCCTCACGCTTTCAAAATTTTTCGAAGTCCAGACTCTTTTGCTCCCGATTTCTTGTTCTCTGCTCTCACTTGATCGGTCAAATGGCTTCCTCCGGCAGTTCAAAGAAGTCGGGTGCGGTTTCCTTGAAGAGGAAGGGGAAGGAGATCGCTGAGGTTCCATCTCCTCCGAAAGGACGTGGCAAAGGCAAGGCGGTGCTTGCCGAACTTGGATAACTGGGCAAAAGGCACCAAGGAGTAGGGTTTGCTTCAGCGCCATCGAGGCGAGAGCACATCCCCAAAGCAAAATTTGTTTTGGGCCCGCTGATGCCTCTGTCAGAGGAAACGGAGTATGTGTATAATACCGGTGGCCAATTTACAGATTCAAAGAGAAAGAAATGGCACACACTGCTCACTTGCTTCACAGAAGGAAAGGTTCAACCCTCACTCCCGGGGATCCAGTCTGCCTTCGGTATTGACAAGAAGACGATCTTCACCCACTACGCCAGCAAGGAGCAGGTCATGGGAACCATAGTGACGATTGGCCAGCTCAATTGTGGTTTGCGCCTTCCGCTGTCACCCTTCGCCGCGAGGTTACTGAACACCTTCGGTCTTTGCCCCGGGCAGGTAACTGGGAATGCCTGGAGGATCATCTACGCATTCTGCCGCGTAGAGTCGGACTTCCAGGAGGATCTGAAGGCATGCTACTCCAGCATACCAGAGGATGAAGCTGCCCGGATCGAGCTTGGATATTTCTTTTATCATTATCGATGGGCTTGGAGGAAGGACAGTCCGTTCTTCAATTTGACCGGCGTATCTGCGCTGCGTCCGCTTACTGACACAGTCGCCTCGGACAAGCTATACACTGATTGGCCCATATCTGTTTCCGGTGCATGGACTCCTATCTCCGTACCCGAGACCCCCCGGAACGAAGTGCACGATGAAGTGAAGATGTACTGCGAGGGAGGCATCTTTGCTTGGACTTCTGAGAGGGTTGGAGCCATTGACAACCTATTCCTCGAGTTGACCTGCGGTACCAGGTCATGGAAGCAGTTTTCAAACTGCCCAGTGAGGTATGGTAAAGCCAATCTCCTTCACCGATCGCAGGTCAGATACGAAGACAATGAGGTCTTGTACTCCGACTATGAGGAGGATCCTCATTCGGGCAAGATCGTCAGGAAAATTCGTGCCGAGAAGAAGGCTTACAGTGCGAGGCGTCGATTGCCTACCGTGGAGGAGAAGCTGGTGATACAACGAGGCCCAGGGAAGAAGAAAAGAAAAACCCTCGAGCAAAAGGAAGATGAGGACAAAAAGAAGGAAGAAGATGAAGAAGAGGAGGAAAAGAAGAAGGAATATGAGGAAGGAGGAAAGGAGACTGAAAATGGTAGTGACGACAACGGTGGTGACGACGAGGATGAGGAAAATGGGGGTGGTGAGGATGATCTTCCTCCCACCCCCACTGGTGGAGATGATGGGAATGGGGGTGGTGAGGAAGAAATTCCTCCCACCCCCACTGGTGGTGATCAGGAGCAGAGGGGTGGTGGGGATGAACTTCCTCCCACCCCCACTAGTGGTGTAGAAGAGGAAGATTCACTCCCTATCCCCATCGATGAGGCTAAGGCCCGTCGGATGGAAGGAGTCATGGATATAGAAGGCGATGGCCACAAGGTGGTTCCCGCCTATCGCTTCGAGGAGCTGAAGAAGCGCCCCATGCGCTTGAAGATAAAATTCTCAGGGAGTGGTGGGGTTGGAAGCAACCCCACGTCCCTTGATCAAATCCCTCCTGAAGTTCCTCGTCTCGAAGGAGCGACTACGAGCGGGGGTTTGGAGGTTGAGCAACCTCCACCCCCCTCGCACTCTCTGGCTGAGGAGGTAGCTGCTATCGTGGCGGGGCTCGTCCAGCCAAGCGGGCCACAAGAGGAAGGCGGTGTCTCACCTCCTCAGGGTGCTCCCTCTCCTATTCACTTGGAGAGGGAGAGCCATGTGGGTGATGAGACTCCCCAACCGGAGCCAACTCCCACCAAGGAGAAGTCGACCCCTCGGGGTAAGAGCTCCGATCGTGGGAAGGGAAAGGCTCCTCAGGTCGATGTCTCAGGTATCTATAGTAACTTGCCTTGATTATCTTGCCTTTGAAGTTTGAAAATATTCTAACTCTTTTGAACTTCCGTTCGATTTGCAGGGACTCCTGCAGGCATGGCTTCACTTTTGAAAGATCTGGGTGAGGTTGATATCAACCACCCAACTCCTGTGATCCGGAAGCTCTGCAATCTTCCGGGGGCCCCGATCGAAGAAGCCTTTCATAGGCTAGAAGTGGTGGTAAGTGTACCAACTTGAATTGTCTTTCGAATTGAATTGTCCGATGTACTGCTATCATTTCTTGTTTGTTCGCAGAACTCGGCGGTTCTGAAATTCGGCACGAAGCTCTTCATGAAGTATGGAGAGCGAGAGGCTTCATCCGAAGTCTCCCGCCTTACTACTGAACTACAAGCTGCCCAAGAGGAAAAAGATAAGCTGAGGGAGCTTCTAACCTCCAAGAAGGAGGCCTTGAAGGCCAAGATCGAGGCTCTTCGCAAGGAAAAATTGAAGAGCCAGGGGTGGAAAAATGGTTATGAAGCTCGGGGTCATGAGCTTGAAGAATTGAAGAATCGATTCTTCAAGATCGAGAACTTGGGCTTCGATCGTGTGGCTCGAATAAAGGAGCTGGAGGCTCAACTTGCTGCGAAGGATGCCGCTTCAGCAGCTAAGGAGGAAACCCTCAAGAAGGAGTTGGAGTATGCGCTGACCGAATGCAAGAGCTACAGGGAAACGGCTGAGAAGGCGGCAGAAGCACTCAGGGTCCATGCTGCCAGCGTCCGATCTTCTAAGGCTTCAGTGGCGAGCAAAGCTCGTGCTGGATCCGAGGAAGAGAAGTCGCGTGCGCAAAGTGTGGCAAAACCTTGAGATATCCCATCTTCTTTTTTGTTGTCTACACTTGTAAGCTCTTGATATGAAAAAAAAGCTCACTCCTGTACTTGATAATTTTTGATAATAGAAATCTTTTTGGTGTTTGAAAATTGGATGTCTCCTGAGTTGAATGTCTTCGAATATCATGTAATGGATAGCATTGGAATAGATACAATCTTTTGAATGTAAGGGGTCGAGTCGCAACTCGATTACCCAAACTTGTAACTTTGAAAATTGAATTTGAATTCGTGTAACACTTGTATGTGAGGGGTTGAGTCGCAACTCAAGCACCTAAACCTGTTAGACGATATCGAAATTGATTGAAATTGAATATTAAAATTGAAGGTTAGTTTAACATTTGTAAGTAAGGGGTAGTGTCGCCACACATACTCCCCAACTTGTTAAACTGACCAGTAATTTGAAGGTTGCTTTGAATGACAACCTGAAATCGTTTTAACATTTGCCAGTAAGGGTTTGAGTCGCAACTCTAACACCCAAACTTGTTAAAAGACCTAGTAACTTGAATATGGATAATTTGAAACTGCTTCAGAACTTGAATCGAAAAGCTGAACACTTGCACATTTGAACATTTGAAAGAGAACTTTATTCATCATGGAATTTACATCATGGATAGAACAGTTTGAGGTGTCTAGAATTCCAAGCTCGTGGCAATCTATCTCCTTCTGGTGAGATCAATCGATAAGAGCCTTTGCCTCCAGCTGATTCGATAATATATGGACCTTCCCAGTTGGGAGCAAGCTTCCCACTGCTGTGTTCCTTTGTATTGTAGAAGACTGCTCTAAGGACCAGACTGCCGATTGGGAATTGCCATTTGTAGACTTTCTCATCATAGGCTCGTTTGATCTTCTGCTGATACTTGGCCACACGAAGGGAGGCTTGGTCTCGTAGTTCTTCAGAGAAGTCCAGATCATTGACTCGAAGCTCTTCATTGATCCCTTCTTCAATTGCCCTGGTCTTCAGAGTATTTGATATGTTTTCTGTTGGGAGTACTGCTTCCGATCCATATGTCAGACGAAAGGGTGAGAACCCTGTTGACCTTCTCGGGGTTGTGCGATACCCCCAAAGAACTTCAGGTAGGACTTGTTCCCACAATCCTTTCTTGTCGTTGAGCTTCTTCTTAAGTATACCAAGAATAGCTCTATTGGAGGCTTCAGCTTGACCATTGCATTGAGGGTATCTTGGAGTTGAATAGAAGAGCTTGATTCCGTTGTTCAGACAGAATTCACGAAACTTGTCAGAGTCGAATTGAGCTCCATTGTCAACAACAAGAACTTGAGGTGTACCAAACCTTGAGAAGATGTTTTGCCGAATGAATTTAATCACTTCATCATCAGTTTCTCGAAAGAGTGGCACAGCTTCAACCCATTTGGTGAAGTAGTCAGTGGCCAGTAGTAGATACTTCTTTTTGCTCGGAGTTGGTGGGAAGGGACCCAAGAAATCCAACCCCCACTGATGGAAAGGCCATGGACTAGATAGTTGGTGAAGCTCATCTGAAGGAAGATGGATAGCACGAGCGTGTCGTTGGCAAGGCTCGCTCCTTTGAACAACTTGCTGAGCATCCCTTGCCATTGTTGGCCAGTAGTAACCTTGTAGCTTCGTCTTGGCTTTAAGAGATCTTCCTCCCGAATGATTTCCACAAGCTCCAGAGTGGATATCAATCAGGATTGCCTTTGCTTGTTCTGGACCAATACATTTGAGCATAATCCCGTTGTGAGATTTGAAGTATAGATCTTCTCCTTGCATGATAAAGCATGGGAGCTTCCTTTGAAGTCTTCGGGCTTGATTGGGATCTTGTGGTACTTTGCCATATTTGAAGAAGTCAAAAATTGACTGTCTCCAATCTTCAAATCCATTTGCAGTAGTAAGGTTCAACATTAATTGATCTCCACCCCCAGATCTCTTTGTAGTTGCAAGGATCTGTTGATCGGGGATGGTCTTGGGCACTTCTTGATAATCGATCTGTATTTGCCTTCCTCCGAGTGAGTCTCCAAGAACTGAGGCAGCATTGGCTAAGGCATCTGCTTCTCGGTTCTCTGCTCTTGGGATTTGAATGAATTCAGCATAAGTAAAACGTTGTTGAAGACGTCATACTAAGGCCAAATAGAGTTGCATTCTTTCTTCTCGAGCTGTATATTCTCCATTGATTTGCCTTATGATCAACTGGGAATCACTGTAGACGATGATTCGATCTACCCCCAGGGATTCAGCCATTTTGAGTCCGGAAATGAGTGCTTCGTATTCGGCTTCGTTGTTGGTGGCATTGAATCCGAGGAGAGTGGCCTTCTGGAGATGATCAAGTTCAGGGGATACCAGGACTATCCCAGTTCCCGAACCGATCACACTTGAAGCTCCATCAGTGTAAAGCTCCCATGGAGGAGTTGCAGCAATAGCCTCGAGACTTGGATCAATTTTTGTTGCAAGATTGATCGGAGGATTATTCTCATCTTCTAAGTGCATGTCGACATCTTCTTCCCAAGTGATGGGGTCTTCAACCGGAAAGTCAGCTAGAAAATCAGTAATAGCTTGACCTTTGATGGAAGTGCGAGATTCGAATTGAATTCCCAGAGAGCTCATTTCGATCACCCATTTGGTCATACGACCAGCTCGACCAGCTTTGTCAATAATATCGATCTTTGAGTGGGTGTTCTGAAATGACTGTGATCTGATGAGATACGAAGTAGGGTTGGAGACGTCGTGATGCAGTGAGCAAGGCCAGGATGACCTTCTCAGTTTTGGAGTAGCGAGTCTCAGCCGGAAGGAGAGTATGACTGATGTAATAAACTGGATGTTCGATGTCTTCTCTTCTACTAACAAGGACTGCACTGATTGCTTGATCGATTACGGCGAGATAGAGCCACAAGTCTTCTTTGGGAAGAGGAGCAGTCAGGATAGGAGCTTGCACCAGATATTTCTTGATGCATTGAAAAGCTTCTTCGCAAGTTGAACTCCACCCTAAAGTATCTGCCTTTCGTAGTTTGTCGAAGAGAGGCTTACATTTGTCGGAAGACTTTGAGATGAATCTATTGAGGGCAGCGAGTCTTCCAGTGAGACGTTGTACTTCCTTTCGATTGGTAGGTGATGGCATGTCGAGGATAGCTCGAATTTGATCGGGGTTGGCTTCAATGCCCCTCCTGGTCACAAGATGACCCAGGAATTTGCCCGATTGAACTCCGAAAGCATACTTGGCTGGATTGAGCTTCATACGGTACTTCCGGAGAACTTGAAAGGTTTCCGCCAGATCGGATAGATGCTTTCCTCTACTGAAGCTCTTGGTAAGGAGATCATCGACGTATACTTCAACGTTGCGACCGATCTGATCTTCGAACATCTTCGCGACTAACCTTTGATAAGTGGAACCGGCATTTTTGAGGCCGAATGGCATTACATTGTAGCAGTAGAGACCTCGGCTAGTCACAAAACATGTCTTCTCTTGATCATCAGCGTGAAGAGGAATTTGATTGTACCCAGAGTATCCATCCATAAAAGACAATAGCTCGTGGCCAGCAGTGGCATCGACAAGTCTATCTATCCTTGGCATGGGGAATGGATCTTTGGGACAAGCTTTGTTGAGATTGGTGAAGTCGATGCAGACTCTGACCTTCCCATTCTTCTTTGGAACAGCAACTATGTTAGAGATCCAAGTAGGATACTCTACTTCACGGATGAAGCCTGCTGCGAGTAGCTTGGTGATCTCTTCTTTAACGGCAATTTGTAGCTCTGGTCGGATGGTGCGTGGCTTTTGCTTGACAGGCTTCACCTCTTCCTTGATCGCGAGTCGGTGACAAGCGTCATCTGGATTGATCCCAGGCATGTCTTCAAAGCACCAAGCAAAGACGTCGATATTGGACTGGAGGAAAGATACCATGTCTCGCGCTTCTGCGTCGCTAAGACTGGTACCAATGAAAGTTTGTCGATGGAGATCTCCGCAGCCGATGTTGATTGGGATGATTTCTTCAATTGAAGGTGATGCTTCCCATTAGATTGGTGGGGGTTCGGTCAGCGGAATCTCCTTTGATTGCTATTTGGAAGGACCAGCTTCGTCTCGCGGCCGCTTTGGAGGCGCAATGTTGATCTTACGATCAGTTTTTGCAGCAGCGGCTTCACAAGACCTTCCAGCTTGCTGATCGCCTCGAAGACAAACAATGCCTTCTCCCGTTGCAAACTTGAGTAGTTGGTGGTAAGAAGAGGAGATGGCATTGATCTGGTGGAGGAATGGTCGCCCGAGAATGGCGTTGTAGCTGGATACTCCTTCGACAATTACAAACCTCACCGAGACTCGAGTCTCTCGGCTGAGGTCGAGAGTGAATCTCGATTCGCCCACCGTGATGCTTTGTTCGCCGTTGAAGCCAGTGATCACAGTCGGGACGACGTCGAGGCTTGAGTATCTATATCCCAGACGTTTGAAACAATCTGAGAACATAATATCGATGGAGCTCCCGGTGTCGATGAGGATTCGATTGACGGTGTTTCCGTCGATGAGGAGTTTCAAGACCAGGGGGTCTCGATGGGGAGTATGAACTCCTTAAAGATCGGCGTCGTTGAAAACAATAGATAGCCAAGCCAAACCTTCGATAGGCTTCTCGATCCATGTATCCTCCTTGTTCGCAGCAGAACGAACATGAAAGATACGTCGAACTTGCCGATCCACTTCCTTCCCGGTCAAGGTTTGGTTGTGCAATGTTCCATGAATACCAAAGACGTTGGCATTCACAGAGATAGGTTGCCGGTTGGAGGAGATCTGATGGATCCAACATGCTTCTTTTCCCTTTGCAGAGGCTCGACGTTGATCTTGTCCACCTTTGACAAACTCTTGAAGATGGCCTTCTCGCAATAAGTCTTCAAGATGGAATTTCAGCCGATAGCACCGATCGGTAGAATGGCCATGACTTCGGTGGAAGTCGCAATACACTGTTTTGTCGGCTGTAAATTTTGAGTTTGGCTGAAGAGGATTGGGCCTTCGAATGAACTCCTCGTGTTGAATGCGGTCGAATATCTGCTCGATTGGTAAGTTTCACTCGGTGAAAGTGGTCTTCGTTGGAGATCGACGTCCGTCATTCTTTGATCACTTGTTGGCTGGAGGAGCTGCTGCCTCAGCATTGTGGGCTCTGGCAGCATATTTGGGGGCTTCTCTTTCCGCCGGTCTTCTCTTCGTTTCTCGCCCTTTTCGAGCGACTTGATCATCTTCCACCTCAATCTCTCTCTGGATTCAATCGAACATAGCACCCAGAGAAGGAGGGGGATTGCGGATGAAGTCGTTGTAGATGTGTAGATCGAAGCGAAGGGCGTTCTGGAAAGCCAACATGATGGCTTCATCATCCAGATTTCTTCCAGAGAGAGCAGCATGCTCGTTGCGAAATCTCCTCGTGAAGTTTCGGAGAGTCTCGTCAGTACCCATCCTTAGCCGATAGAGGGAGTCGAGCTTTTTCTCTGGCTTTAGATTGAGTTGATAGTGCTGCACAAAGAGGTTAGCCAAAACACCGAACTGAGTGATGGACCCAGCTCGGAGATTGTGATACCAGTCGAGTGACGGCTCATCGAGACTTCCGGCAAAAGTGCGACAAAGCACGTTGTTTTCTTCTTCATGCGGTGTCAAGGCTTGCTTGAAGGCAAGTATATGGAGAGTCGGATCCCCTCTGATGCAATTGAATTTGGGGAGGATAGGAGTTCTCCATCCCCTTGGAAATGTCGATTCGAAGAGGCTCCGGTGGAGAGGCCCGGCAGAGGAGTATCCATCTCTACGACCATGTCCCCGAGCTGGATGTAGATCGAGAGGTAGAATTGAGAGGTCTTGTTCAGGCCTCTGAATATCAGCAGGTTGGAGTCGGTGGCGAAGGTCCGATCCGAGTCCGCATTGGAGTGGAATGGAAGGGGAGACTTTACTCTTGGAAGGAGCACCTTTCATCTGGTGTCTCCTTGGTATATCGGGCTTCGAAGGAGCCTTCCTATCGCAGTTGCGACCAGAAGATGATTGGGAGGATTCGTCGTCGAGGCGGTCCCAAACACTCCGCTTCCAGGGGGCAGCAGAGGGAGTTGGGTTGCGTTGAATCCTCTCGAGGGCAGCAGTGCCCATTGACCTCCGTTGCTCTGAGTGGATTGAATGTCGAGGAAGATTGACCCTTTCACTTGTAGAGGGGATAGGAAGAGCGATCCCAGCCTCGGAAGCTGCTTTCTTAAGAGCATCCCTCTCAGCGGTGAGGGTGGCGTTTTGCTTTGCCAATTGGAGCAGTTGGAAGTCGACCGCAGAGATTTGGTAGGTCGATGGAGGGTCTTCAGCAGGAGCGGGAGCAGTTTGCCCAATTGACTGTCGTGCGGGATGGGCGATCGGTCGATCGACAGATCTCCCACTCCCTGAATGAACCCCCATCTCGGGGACAGCAAGGGGCTGCCCGAAGTTAAGCCTTTGACTCATTGAACGAGTCTCAGGACGAGGTTGTTATTGAGTGTTACTTCCTTCTGGTTGACCTTGATGCTTAGTTTTCGCCATTCAGAGAGCGAAGGGTGCAACAAGAGTGCCGACGTCCGATCAGTTGTCCGATCAACCGAGGAGACGAGGAAGTTTGGCTATGAAGATCGGTTGTATGTTCAACCGATCTGATAGTAGTGGAGAGAGCTTGACTTTTCGTTCTGATCCCACAGACGGCGCCAAACTGTGGGGGAAAATCTTCGTGCCGACCCGAAGACTTCGCCTCACCAGTCAATCGAAGTTACGAGTCGAAGAGATCGTTGCTCGATCTGCTGATTGAAGTCGTTACTTTTGATATGCAAATAGAGAGAGAGAGAGATGCAATCAGAGATTGGACACGAGAGATGTGATCTTGGAGTTCAGCCGAAGCCTACATCTCCGTGCTATAGGGAGCAACCCGAATTCACTAACACTTATATCGAAGTGATCTCGACAGGCCGAGTATCACTAAAAACACTCTGATCTCTTCGAAGGAGAGAAGAAGATCAAAGAGAGGTGGAAGATGGGAAGCTGAGAAATTCCAGAGCTCTGGATTCTGAAAACCAGATCTCAGAGTGGAAATCAGAAATTTCGGATCCATTTACATTCGAAGGCTCTGCTATTTATAGGATTCTCTGGTGGTAAATGGCGGTTTTCTGCTGTCGTATCTGGGGATCCTCCAGGTAAAGCTGGTGGACCCTGCTACCGTCTTCTAGGGGATTCCACAGGCTATTGGGCCCACCAGGCAGGGCCGGTGGGTCCCGCTGTAGTCTTCGTGGGCCCACCAGGCAGGGCCGGTGGGTCCCGCTGTAGTCTTCGTGGGCCCACCAGGCAGGGCCGGTGGGTCCCGCTGTAGTCTTCGTGGGCCCACCAGGCAGGGCCGGTGGGTCCCGCTGTTTGTAAACTTCTTGCCAAAATTTGCACCCACACATTGCACAATCAAGCACTGACGGGCAAAGAAGTGGATCGGCAGATACGGCGCATCTTCAATATTCGCTCCGCAGCGAACAAAGAAGACACCTGGATCGAGAAGCCTGTCAAAGGCTTAGCTTGGCCCTCCATCATCTTCAATGACTCGGACCTCCAAGGGGTCCATACCCCGCACCGGGATCCCCTGGTCCTGACGCTCATCATCGACGGGAGCACAGTCAATCGCATCCTCATCGACACCGGAAGCTCTATCGATATTATGTTCTCAAACTGCTTCAAGCGTCTGGGACATAAGTATTCCAGTCTTGAAGTCGTTCCAACGGTGATCACAGGCTTCAACGGTGAGCAGAGCATCACAATGGGCGAATCGAGGTTCACCCTCGACCTTAGCCGAGAAACTCGAGTCTCGGTAAGGTTCGCAATCGTTGAGGGGACATCAAACTACAATATCATCCTCGATCGACCATTTCTCCACCAGATCAATGCCATCTCCTCCTCGTACCATCAACTCCTCAAATTTGCAACGGGGGAGGGTATTGTCTGTATCCGAGGGGATCAACAAGTCGGGCGATCCTGCGAAGCTGCCGCCGCGAGAACAGATCACAGGATAAACCTCACTGCCCCAAAGCGACCTAGGGACGAAGCTGGTCCTTCTTCAACATAGCAACCAAAGGAGATCCCACTATTCGAACCCCCTCCGATCGAGTGGGAGGCTTCATCTTCAATCTAAGAGATCATTCCAATCAATATCGGCAGCAAAGACCTCCCTCGGGAAACCTTCATTAGTACCGGTCTTAGCGACGCAGAAGCACGAGACATGGTATCCTTCCTTCAATCCAATATCGATGTCTTCGCCTGGTGCTTCAAAGATATACTTGGGATCAACCCAGATGACGCGTGTCATCGACTCGCGATTAAAGAAGGAGTGAAGCCAGTCAAGCAAAAGCCATGCACAATCCGACCAGAGCGACAAGTTGCGGTTCAAGAGGAAATCAGTAAGCTACTCGCAGCAGGCTTCATTCGTGAAGTAAAGTATCGTACTTGGATCTCCAATATAGTTGCTATCCCAAAGAAGAATGGTAAGGTCAGAGTGTGCATCGACTTTACCAACCTCAACAAGGCTTGTCCCAAGGATCCATTTCCCATGCCAAGGATAGATAGACTCGTCGATGCCACTGCTGGCCACGAACTTCTATCTTTCATGGACGGATACTTGGGATACAATCAAATTCCGCTACACCCGGACGATCGAGAGAAGACGGGCTTCGTGACTGACCGAGGACTCTACTGTTACAATGTAATGCCTTTCGGCCTCAAGAACGCTGGATCTATCTATCAACGATTAGTCATGAAGATGTTCGAAGATCAAATCGGGCGCAACATCGAAGTCTACGTCAACAACCTTCTCACCAAAAGTTACAATCGGAAGAGCCACCTCTCTGATCTGGCAGAGACATTCCAAATCCTCCGAAAGTACCGCATGAAGCTCAATCCAGCCAAATATGCTTTCGGAGTTCAATTGGGCAAGTTCCTAGGTCACCTTGTGACCAGGAGGGGCATCGAAGCCAACCCGGACCAAATTCGAGCTATTCTGGATATGCCATCACCTGCAAATCGGAAGGAAGTGCAACGCCTCACTGGAAGATTAGCTGCCCTCAATCGATTCATCTCGAAGTCTTTCGACAAGTGCAAGCCGCTCTTCGACAAGCTACGAAAGGCGGATACCTCTGGCTGGAGTCCCACTTGCGAGCAAGCCATTCAAGACGTCAAGAGATATCTGGTGCGAGCTCCAATCCTAACAGCTCCGCTTCCAAAAGAAGATCTTTGGCTCTGTCTTGCCGTCATCGATCAAACAATCAGTGTGGTCCTGGTCAGCAAAAGAGAAGGCATCGAACATCCGGTCTACTCATCAGCCATACGCTCCTTCAGGCCGAGACCCACTAATCAAAAACGGAGAATGTCATACTGGCCTTGCTCACCGCATCGCGTCGTCTCCAACCCTATTTTGTTTCCCACCAGATCATAGTCATCTCAGAATACCCACTCAAAGATATCATCGACAAGGTGGGTCGAGCGGGGGCGAATGACCAAATGGGTGATCGAGATGAGTGCCCTCGGGATCCAATTCGAACCTCGCACTTCACTCAAGGGGCAGGTAATCGCTGACTTCCTAGCTGACTTCCCAGTTAAAGACCCCATAACTTGGGAGGAAGACGTCGATATGCACCTTCAAGACGAAGATGAACCTCCATTCGGTCCGACTGCAAAGGCCAATCCAAACCTTAAGACTCCTGCCACTACCTCAGCTTAATGGAAACTTTATACTGATGGAGCTTCAAGCACGATTGGTTCTGGAATTGTGATAGTCTTAGTATCCCCCGAACTTGATCATCTTCAGAAGACTATTCTCCTTAGATTCAATGATACCAACAACGAAGCCGAATACGAAGCACTCATCTCCGGACTTCAAATGGCTGAATCCCTGGGGGTAGATCGAATTACCATCTACAGCGACTCCCAGCTAATCATAAGGCAAATCAACGGGGAATACACAGCACAAGAAGAGAGAATGCAATATTACTTGGCCCTAGTACGACATCTTCAACAACATTTTACTAGCATCGAGTTCATCCAAGTCCCGAGAGCAGAAAATCGAGAGGCAGATGCCTTGGCTAATGCTGCCTCGGTTCTTGGGGACTCACTCGGGGAGAGGCGAATACAAATCGACTACCAAGAGTCGCCCAAGATTACCCTCGAGCAACAGATCATCGCCGCTGCAGAAAGATCTGGGGGTGGAGAACAACCAGCCTCCGATCAAGTCACAACACATGAACTCGAAGATTGGAGACGACTAATCTTTGACTTTTTCAAGCAAGGCAAAATATCAGAAGATCCAATTCAAGCCAGAAGACTTCAAAGGAAGCTTTCATGCTATTGCCTTCAAGGAGAAGATCTATATTTCAAATCGCACAACGGGATGTTACTCAAGTGCATTGGTCCTTTGCAAGCAAAGACAATCTTAGTTGACATCCATTCCGGGGCCTGCGGGAATTATTCAGGGGGAAGATCTTTTGAAGCCAAGACAAAGCTGCAAGGTTACTACTGGCCAACAATGGCAAGAGACGCACACCAAGTGGTTCAAAGATGCGAGCCTTGCTAGCGGTACGCTCGAGCCATCCATCTCCCAGCAGATGAACTCCATCAACTAACAAGTCCGTGGCCCTTCCATCAATGGGGGTTGGACTTCTTGGGTCCTTTCCCACCAACACCAAGCAAGAAGAAGTATCTGTTGCTGGCAACAGATTACTTCACCAAATGGGTTGAAACAGTGCCACTCTTTCGAGAAACTGATGATGAAGTCATCAAATTCATCAGACATAACATCTTCTCAAGATTTGGCACACCTCAGGTTCTTATTGCTGACAATGGAGCTCAATTCGACTCCGACAAGTTCCGTGAGTTCTGCCTCAACAACGAGATTAAATTTTTCTACTCAACTCCAAGGTACCCTCAGTGCAATGGCCAAGCGGAAGCCTCCAATAGAGCTATCCTTGATCTACTCAAGAAGAAGCTCAATGACAAGAAAGGATTATGGGAGCAAGTCCTGCCTGAAGTCTTGTGGGGTTATTGAACCACTCCGAGAAGATCAACTGGGTTCTCACCCTTTCGCCTAACCTATGGATCAGAAGCAGTCCTCCCAACAGAGACCATCTCGAACACTTTGAAGACCAGAGCAGTCGAAAAAGGAATCAATGAAGAACTTCGAGTCAATGATCTGGATTTCTCTGAAAAATTACGAGACCGAGCAACCATTCGTGTTGCCAAGTATCAACAGAGGATCAAACAAGCCTATGATCAGAAGATCAACAAGAGACAGTTCTCTATTGGCAGCCTGGTCCTCAGAGCAGTCTTCTACAACACGAAAGAGCACATTAGCGGAAAACTAGCTCCCAACTGGGAAGGACCCTACATCGTCGAATCAATAGGAGGCAAAGGATCTTATCGGCTGATTTCGCCAGAAGGAGATCGACTGTCTCGAGCTTGGAATGCTAGACATCTCAAAATGTTTTATCCTTGATGTAAACTCCATGCTGAATAAAGATCACTTTCAAATATTCATCTTTATCGACTCAAGTTTTGAAGCAGTTCCAAGTCATCTACATTCAAGTTCTAAGTCTATATTCAAGTTACCAGGTCGTTTAACAAGTTTGGGTGCTTGAGTTACGACTCAGCCCCTTACAAGCAGATGTTAAACGGTTTCGGGTTGTAAAACAAAACAACCTTCAAGTCACTGGGTCAATTTAACAAGTTCGGGAAATCGTGTTGCGACACGACCCCTTACATACAAATGTTAAATAGCCTTCAAATTTTAAATCGTCTAACAAGTTTGGGAGCTTGAGTTGCGACTCAACCCCTCACAGGCGAGTGTTAAACGATTTCAAGTTGTGTTACAACACAACCCTCAACTATCAAATTACTTAACAAGTTTGGGTGATCGGGCTGTGCCTCAATCCCTAATGGTCAAATGTTAAGTATATACAAACATTCCATTCAGAATACAAACATTCGAAGGATTCAACACAAGACATTCAATTTCAAACACCACAAATAGTTCTTTATTTCTCAAAAAATTTCTGAGTACAAGAGTGAGCTTTCATATGTAAGAAGCTTATAGATACAACAAGAAAGTAAGAGATAAAAGTACATCAGGGCTTGGCCACACTTGGAGCACGCGATCTCTCTCCTTCAGATCCACCCCGAGCCTTGCTCGCTGCGGACGCCTTCGAAGATTGGACACCACTAGCGTGAACCCTGAGGGCTTCTACCGCTTTCTCAGCCGTCGACCTGAAGCTCTCGCATTCAGCGCGTGTCTGCTCCAGCTCCTTTGTGAAGGCCTCCTCCTTGGCAGCAAGAGCAGCTTCCTTGGCAGTAAGAGTAGCTTCCTTGGCAGCAAGCTGGCTCTTCAACTCTTGTAACTCCACCGATCGGTCGTGAGCCAAAGTCTCGATCTTGAAGAATCTATTCTTTAGTTCTTCGAGCTCATGACCTCGGGCCACGTAGTTCTCGAGCCATCTCTTGCTCTCGATCCTCTCCTTGTGGAGAGCTTCCTTTTTAGCGCTCAGAGCCTCCTTCCTGGCAGAAAGAAGTTCCTTCAACTTAGCCTTCTCCTTGTTCGCAGCCTCCAATTCGGCCGTCAAACAAGATAATTCGGCCGAAACACCCCGTTCTCCTACCCTCCTGAAGAGTCGGGTAGCAAACTTCAGGACTGCTGAATTCTGCAAACAATCAACAGAAAAGAGTTAGAAATATTTCTGAAGATATAACTCAAAAATCAAGTCAAACTGATGTACTTACCACGACTTCAAGCCTATCGTAGGCCTCTTTGATCGTAGCGTCCGAAAGATTGCAGAGCTTCCAGATCACTGGCAGCAGAGCCGTGCCAGCAGAAGCACCTGCAATCAAGGCAAACGTTCATACAATTAGAGCATTTCAAGCGTCAAAAGCAGAGCGGTCAAGAAGAGAGGTTAGAAAGAACATACCTGTGGCCTCGACTCGAGAAGCCTCAGCCTTACCCTTCCCCCGATCGGAGCTCTTACCCCTGGGGGTCGATATCTCCTTAGCAGGGGATGCCACTGGCGGAGGTTGGGGAGTCCTAGCCTCCACACGACTCCCTCCCTCCTTTTGCGAGGGAGAAGGAACATCGCGCATGGGAGTGATCTCCCCTTCCTCTGGGCATTCAGCATTCTGCTGAAGCCTAGCCATGAGGGCGAATGCTTCCTCCGCCACTTGAGCAGCCGAAGGACAGAGCGAGGGTGGAGGTTGCTCAACCTCCAAACCCCCGCTAGTCGAAGCACCCTCGAGGCGAAGGATGCTCGGAGGTACTTGGTCAAGGGGTATGGGGTTGCTTGCAACCCCGTCACTCCTAGAGAACCTTATCTTCAAGCGCGTTGGGAGCTTCAATTCTTCAAAATGATAGGTGGGCAACGCCTTCTGGCCGTCGCCCACCATATCCATTACATCTTCCATACGACGGGCCTTGGCCTCGTCGATAGGAACGGGCTGGGACTCCTCTTCGCCCCCATCTTCACCACCACCAGTGGGGGTGGGCGTAATTTCTTCGCCACCACCGTTTCCTCCACCTCCCTCCACATCATCGCCGTCATCATCATCATCGTCATCGCCATCATCATTGCCATTGTCTCCATCTTCTTCTTCCTCTTCTTCTCCTCCCTTTTCTTCTTCTTCTTCTTCCTCCTCCTTCTCCTCCTCCTTGAGGACCTTCCTCTTCTTCACTTGACCCCTGCGGGTCACCACCAACTTCTCCTCAGTTGGCAGACGCCGCCTTGCACCATACGCCTTCTTCTCGACCCAGATTTTTCTAACTATCTTGCCCGATTGAGGATCCTCCTCGTAATCGGAGTACAAGACCTCGTTGTCTTCGTACCGGGCCTGCAGTCGGTGGAGGAGGTTAGCGTTGCCGTGCCTGACCGGGCAGTTCGAAAACTGCTTCCACGATCGTATGCCACAGGTCAACTCCAAGAAGAGGTTGTCCAGGGCCCCGACCCGTTCCGACGTCCATGCGAAGGCTCCTCTAGCACAGTACATGTCGACCTCTTTGTGTACCTAATTCCGAGGAGTCTCAGGCACCGAGAGAGGGGTCCATGCACCGGAAACCGAGATCGGCCAGTCGGTGTAGAGCTTGTCGGAGGCGACGGTGTCGATGATCGGGCGGAGGGCAGAAACGCCGGTCAAGTTGAAGAATGGGCTATCCTTCCTTGGAGCCCACTTGTAGTGGTAGAAGAAGTAGCCCAACTCGATCCTGGCCTCCTCGCCTTCGAGGATGCTAGAGTAGCAAGCCCTAAGCTCCTCCTGGAAATCAGACTCCACGCGGCAGAAGGCATAGATGATCCTCCACACGTTCCCAAAAATCTATCCCGGGCAAAGCCCTGAAGTGTTCAACAGTCCGCGGCAAACGGCAGCAGTAGGAGGCGCAGTCCGTAGTTCAACTGGCCAATGGTGACTATCGTCCCCGTCACTTGCTCCTTGCTGGCGATCGATGTGAAGACCGTCCGCTTGTCGATTCCAAACACGGATTGAACTCCAGAGAGAGTCGGTCAGTTCTTCCCTTCCGTGAAGCAAGCGAGCAACATCTGCCACTTCGCCCTCTTTACGTCGGTGAGCTTGCCGCCGGTGTTGTACTCGTAGGCGGGTTCCTCTGACAGCGGTATCAAAGGCCCCAGAAAGAAGCTGGCCTTCGGGATATGCTCTGGCCGTGACGGTGCGGAGGCAAACCCCACGCCCTGGTACCTCTTGCCCAGCACACCAAGGGCGGCTTTGCCCTTGTCCCTGCCTTTCTGAACGAGCGACTGCGGAGCCCTCTCCTTTCCCTTCCTCTTGGATAGGACCACGTTCATCTTCTTCACGCTGCCAGAAGAGGCCATTTCGATCGATCGGGAGAGTGCGAGGAACAAGAAATTCGAGAGCAAAGAGTTCTGGACTTTGAAAAAATTTTGAAGCGTGAGGCAGAAATGAAATCCAAAAGGGCTTATAAACCCCGGAGAAACTGGCGCGAAAATCGAAGAAACACGTGGCATCTCCAGGTCAAATCCCGTGTTTTCAGAAGGGACACGTGGCGTCAATCCGTAGCAAGCGCTCTACCAGACGAAACATCGAACCAGATGAACCGCCGGTCCAAGCGAGCCGCCGGTTCAGAAGAATCGCCGGTATAGGTGGACCGCCGGCTCAAACAGAGCAATAGACTTAAACCACAGTTCGAAGACTTTACCCGTTCGACAGGCAGACGATCGGGTAATTTACCAAAGGATCGGGCAGAATATAGGCTCTTTTGCCAGATCACTTCGACCTCAACCGGTTGAACTTAACCGATCGGTCAAGTTCGACCGATCGGTCAAATTTCTACTGGATCGAGCAAAAAACTTAGTTTTTTTCCCGATCACTTCGACCTCGACTGGTTGAACTTAACCGATCGGTCAACCTTGACCGATCGGTCAAGTTCGACCGATCGGTCAAATTTCTACTGGATCGAGCAAAAAGCTTAGTTTTTTGCCCGATCACTTCGACCTCGACCGGTTGAAGTTAACCGATCGGTCAACCTTGATCGATCGGTCAAGTTCGACCGATCGGTCATATTTCTACTGGATCGAGCAAAAAACTTAGTTTTTTGCTCGATCACTTCGACCTCGATCAGTTGAACTTAACCGATCGGTCAACCTTGACCGATCGGTCAACCTCGACCGATCGGTCAAATTTCTACTGGATCAAGCAAAAAACTTAGTGTTTTGCCCGATCACTTCGACCTCGACCGGTTGAACTTAACCGATCGGTCAACCTTGACCGATCGGTCAAGTTCGACCGATCGGTCAAATTTCTACTGCATCGAGCAAAAAACTTAGTTTTTTGCCCGATCACTTCGACCTCGACTGGTTGAACTTAACCGATCGGTCAAGTTCGATCGATCGGTCAAATTTCTACTGGATCGAGCAAAAAACTTAGTTTTTTGCCCGATCACTTTGACCTCGACTGGTTGAACTTAACTGATCGGTCAACCTTGATCGATCAATCAAGTTCGATCGATCGGTCAAATTTCTACTGCATCGAGCAAAAAACTTAGTTTTTTGACCGATCACCTCGACTGCCACCGGATAAAATTGGCCGATCGGTCAACTTTGACCGATCGGTCAAATTTGACCGATCGGTCAGAATTGACCGATCAGTCAACCTTGACCGATCGGTCAACTTTGACTGATCAGTCCTTTGGCACCAATGCTCAATGAACTTCTTTTGCACTCATTACAGGGGGTTGTTAGTTTTGCACCAAGAATCCAAGCCAGCCAGGGTGGTCTCTAGCTAACTTGGAGGGGGTAACTGTGGATGCAAATTTTGGCAGAGAGGTCTACAAACCGCGGGACCCACCGGCCTTACCTGGTGGTCCCACAGAGATTACCGTGGGACCCACCGGCCCTGCCTGGTGGGCCCACAATGACTACCGCGGGACCCACCGGCCCTACCTGGTGGTCCCACAGAGACTACCACGGGACCCATCGGCCCTGCCTGGTGGGCCCACAGAGACTTCCGCGGGATCCACCGGCCCTGCCTGGTGGGCCCACAGAGACTTCCGCGGGACCCACCGGCCCTACCTGTTGAATCCCCAGAAACGACAGCGGGACCCACCGGCCCAGCCTGTGGAATCCCCCGGAAACGGCAGCATAAACCACCATTTGCCCTAGATTTCATCCCAGGAAATCCTATAAATAGCAGAGCCTTCAAATGTAAAAGGATCCGGTTCCAAATCCAGAGGAAAGATCAGTACCATCATCTGATATCTTATTTCAGAAACCAGAGCTCTGGAATTTTCAGCTTCCCATCCTTCAACTCTCCTCAATCTTCTTCTTGTCTCTGAAGAGATCGGAGAGACTTCAGTGACACTTGGCCTGTCGAGGTCACTTTGAGTAAAGTGGTAGTGAATTCGGGTTGCTCCCTATAGCACGAAGACGTAGGCTTCGGCTGAACTCCGAAATCACCTCTCGTGTTGACTCTCTCTGATTGCATCTCTCTCTGTTTGCATATTGAAAGCGATAACTCAAAGTCATCAAGACATCAACATCCTAACCTACCCTCCAATCAACAGATCGACCAATGATCTTCGATTCAATCTCAATTGACTGGTGAGGTGAAGTCTTTGGATCGACACGAAGATTTTTCCCCCACAAGGCAAATTCCTTAGCTTCATCGTGCGACATCGAGGCATTGAGATAGATCAATCCAAAATTGATGCTATCGTCAATATGCCCGCACCAAAGACATTGCGAGACCTCAGAGGCCTCCAAGGGCACTTGGCATATATCCGAAGATTCATTGCCAACCTAGCTAGGAAGTACCATCCGTTCAGTCGCCTCATGAAGAAAGGAGCGTCGTTTAAGTGGGATGATGCTTGCCAAGAAGCTCTCTAAAGCATCAAAGCTTATCTACTGAAGCCACCAGTTCTATCGGCGCCAGTTCAAGAAGACCGATGATCCTCTACATTAGTGCCCAGGAGCAATCCTTGGGGGCACTCCTGGCCCAAGACAATGAGTTGGGCAAAGAGACAACATGCTACTACTTGAGTCGCACTCTTGTCAGCGCAGAGCTAAACTACTTCCCGATCGAGAAGGTCTGCTTGGCACTCATCTTCGCTACAAAGAAGCTGCGACACTACATGCTGGCTCACACTGTCAGACTCATCTCGAAGGCCGACCCCCTCAAATACATCATGTCAAAGCCAGTGCTCTCCGGACGTCTGGCAAAGTGGGCACTACTACTCCTCGAGTTTGACATCACCTTCGTGCCACAGAAGGTAGTCAAAGGGCAAGCTTTCATGGACTTTCTCGCAGAATATCCCCTCCCGGCAGAATGGGAACTATCAAAAGATCTCCTAGAAGAAGAAGTGTTCTCCATCGACATCACCCCCTCCTGGAAGATGTTCTTTGACGGTGCAGCAAGACAAGACATAGCAGGAGCCAGGGTCACCTTCGTCACTCCAAACGATGAGATACTGCCCTTCTCATTCCTGCTGTCGGAACCATGCTCCAACAACATGGTGGAGTATCAAGCTCTACTCATCGGCCTCGAAATCGCCAACGATATGAAGCTTCAGGGACTTGAGATTTTTGGTGACTCTCAGCTCATCATCCAGCAAGTCTTGGGGGCATACGAAGTCAACAAGGAAGACCTAGTGCCATTGCACTCACGAGCCTTGGAACTCCTCGGCAAACTCGAGGCTGCTTCTATTCAGCATGTCTCCAGAAACCTCAACCAGCAGGTCGACGCGCTCGCGAACTTGGCGACTACACTCCCATTTCCAAAAGAACATCAGCTCATTGTCCCCGTCTGCAGAAGAATCGTGATCACCAAAGAAGAAGGCCCTATCGGAATTCCAGTCCAAGCCAACGCGGTGCACATCCTCGAAATTAAAAAGCAAGACTGGAGGCAATCTTTCGTGGATTATCTCGTCCGTGGTAAACTCCCTACGACCCAAAGCGTAAAGTTGACATTCGTCGACGATCTCTGAAGTTCTATCACTTCAACAACGAGCTGTACCGTCGAAGTTACGATGGCACGCTCCTAAGATACCTCGCAAAGGAAGAGGCAGAAGTAGCACTTGAGGAAGTACACGCTGAAATTTGTGGCTCGCACCAGTCCAGTCCAAAGCTCCACTTTTGCGTCAGAAGGATGGGCTATTACTGGCCCACCATGATTAAAGACAGCTTGGAGTTCGCAAAGAAATGTCATGCTTACCAGCTACACGGTGATTACATCCGTCAACCGCCAGAGCCTCTGCACCCAATAATCGCGTCGTGGCCTTTCGATGGATGGGGACTCGACATTGTTGGTCCCCTACCTAAGTCATCCAAGCAACATCTTTACATTCTGGCAGCAACGGACTACTTCTCCAAATGGACTGAAGCAATACCTCTACGGAAAGTTACAAGGCACTCTGTTATCAGCTTCATCCAGAATGACATCATCTTCCGATACGGAATCCCTCGCTACATCGTAACGGACAACGGGAAGTAATTCAAAAATACTGCTGTCAGCCAATTCTATGTCAAGTATGACATTAAGCAGAAGTGCTCGACAATGTACAACGCTCCCGCCAATGATCTGGCAGAGGCCTTCAACAAGACTCTTTGCAAGCTGCTGGAGAAAACTGTCTCGAAGATAAAGAAGGACTGACACGAATGCATGGGCGAAGCACTATGGACCTACCGCACGTCCTTTTACACTCCAACACAAGCAACTCCGTATTCCCTCTTCTATGAGGTAGAAGCTGCTCTTCCGCTCGAGCTCCAGATCCCATCGCTCAGGATAGCAATCCAGGAAGGCCTCACCAGCGACGATAACGCTCAGCTCCGCCTAGCAGAATTAGAGGCCCTAGATGAAAGGCGCCTCGAAGCTCAGCAATGTCTGGAGTGTTATCAGGCCAGACTGACTCGCGCCTTCAACAAGAAGATTCGCCCTCGATCCTTCCAAACAGGAGAACTGGTGCTGGCAGTCAAACGCCCCATCATTCTCTCGCATCGAGGAGGGAAGAAGTTCGATGCCAAATGGGATGGACCACACTCCGTCAAAGAAGTCTACTCCAACGACGCTTACGTCCTCACCACGCCAAAAGGGCTGCAATTGCCGCTACTGCTGTGTTGGCCGTGCGGAAAAAAAAAGAGAGGAGGAAACAAAGGAAAGAAAGAAAGAGATCAAACGAAAGAAAGGAGCCACGACCCCAAAACAGGCCGCAGGCCCCTCCTCTGATCCAAACCCGCACAAGGTGGAGAAGTCGATCAAAAAAAAAGAGAAGGGGGCCCGCAGCCCCCTACTTCCCTTCCAAACCGAGCCCGCACAAAAGGGGGGGGAGGCGCCCGAGTCGGAGCCGCAGCCCACCGGCCCTCGCGCCCCTCTCCGACCCGGTCAGGACCTGCCAACCGCCCCTCACGCCGACCGCAGCCAGCCTCCGCGCACGCCGCCTGCGCCTCGCGCCCCGACCGACGCCACCTGCGCCTGAAGCTGCTGCCGTGCCCCGCGCCCTGCGACGCCGCCCCGCCTGCACCCCGGCCGCTGCTTGTGCCCCGCGCCCTGGCCGACGCCACCTGCGCCCGAAGCCACCGCCGTACCCCGCGCCCTGCGAGGCCGACCCTGCCTGCACCCCGGCCTCCATAGCCACCGCGCCGCCCCGTGCCGCAGCACTTTGCGCCGCCGCCACAGAGCCCTGCGCTGCCCACGCGCCGCTTTAGCCTCCGTAGCACCCTGCGCGCCCGACGCCGACACCGCAGCCAGCCGCCGCTGCCGCCTCCGCAAAACAGAACCAGATGAAGAAGAAGAAAGAAAAGAAAGAAAAAGAAAAAGAGAAGAAAAAAAAGAAAAGAAAAATAAAAATAAAAAGGAAAAGAAGGAGAAGAAAGAGTCGGCGTAGGCGGTCGACACCTCAACCGCGCTCCTCCGTCCTCCTCGCTGCGGTCATCGTCGCCCCGTTGCTTCGAGCCAATCCCATCCAATAAAGGAATCAAGGACAAGTGCTCCATGTTTTTCACTGGCGCACTCATCCTTGAGGGGGCATTTGTAGACACACAAATTGTGTCTAACCCGGACCCGACTCGCATGCACCAATGCGGAGGCCAACCCGACGCGCACTCGGACCCAGACCCGACCGCATGCACCAACGCGGAGGCGGACCCAACTCGCATGCACCAATGCAGAGGCCAATCCGACGCGCACTCGGACCCGGACCCGACTCGCATGCACCAACGCGGAGGCGGACCCAACTCGCATGCACCAATGCGGAGGGAGACCCGACACGCACTCGGACCCGGACTCGACTCGCATGCACCAATGCGGAGGGAGACCCGACATGCAAACCGGACCCGACCTGCGCTAAACAAGGGGCCGGGTGGGCCCATCCCCAAGTGGGGTCCACTTGGGCCCCTATAGAAATCCGAACCCCTTTAGGGGGGTGGCCAGCCATGCGAGAAAAGAAAAGAAGGAAAAGAAAGAAATAAAGAAAAAAAAGGGAATTAAGAAAAGAAAAGGAATTAAAAAACCAAAAAGGAAACAAATACCACCATGCGCGGGGGGAGGTTGCGTATGACGTCTACGTAAGTGTGGATCTGCGCCGATCCCTCGATCCGACGGACAAGAAACGAAGACGGGTCGCCATCAACTTTATGTGCAAGAATCAAATAAATTCAAAGAGGATTGAGCCATAATTACTTCGCCAGAAAAGGAAGGTAAATAAAGGTTTATTCCCCTCTTCAATGGAAGAATAAATCTTGGGTAATTATGGGAGAGATATTAAAGGGATTCAAATAAACTTTCCATATCTCTCCCCTCCCCCCTTCACCTATAAATAGAGGGGGAGGGGGAAGGCTCAAAAGGCCGGATGACCAGAAGTGAAGAAGCTCTATAAAGGAGGAGACGCGTCCTTCATCGACCCAAGGCTTCACAAGGCACGGGCAAGCCTATCCCTTCGGGACCGGTTTAGTCCATTGAAAGTCCTCATCAATGTGAAGACCCTTGCATAAGAAGATCATCCCTTCGACTCCGTGCACGAAGAAGAAAGCTCAGAGAAGAAGAAACCTTCAAATCCAAAGACGCCAGAAGCAAAGGCCGGAGAAGAAGATCGGAGCGGCAACACCCCGTCGTCTCCAACAAACCTTCGACTCCGATCAAGCCCAAAAGCCCGGAGAAGAAGACTGAAGCGGCATTACCCCGTTGTCTTCAACAAGCATCCGCTCCATTCACGAAAAAGAAAGCTTGGAGAAGGATACCCGAAGCGGCGCTACACCAATCATCTTCAACAAAGCCTTCAACTCCGATTATGCCAAATACGCCTAGAGAAGAAGCCGACGCCACAACCGTCGCCAGGTCGAAGACGAAGACAAGGCGAAGGAGCTCTACAGAAGAGGAGACACGCTCTTCAGCGACCCAAGGCTTCACGAGGTACGGGTAAGCCTATCCCTTCGGGACTGGCTTAGTCCATTGAAAGTCCTCATCAGCGTAAAGACCCTTGCACAAGAAGATCAAGCCTTCGACTCCGTGCACGAAGAAGAAAGCTCAGAGAAGAAAAGCCCTTCGACTCCGAAGATGCCAGAAGCAAAGGCCGGAGAAGAAGATCGGAGCGGCACCACCCTGTCGTCTCCAACAAACCTTCGACTCCGATCAAGCCCAGAAGCCCGGAGAAGAAGATTAAAGCGGCATCACTCCGTCGTCTTCAACAAGCATCCGCTCCATTCACGAAGAAGAAAGCTTGGAGAAGGATACCCGAAGTGGCGCTACACCCGTCGCCTTCAACAAAGCCTTCAACTCCGATTACACCAAATACACCCGGAGAAGAAGTCGACGCCACAAAGGTCGGAAGCTGAAGACAAAGCGAAGCTCTGCAGAGGAGGAGACGCACCCTTCATCGACCCAAGGCTTCACGAGGCACGACCAAGCCTATCCCTTCGGGACTGGCTTAGTCCATTGAAAGTCCTCATCAGCGTGAAGACCCTTGCACAAGAAGATCAAGACTTTGACTCCGTGCACGAAGAAGAAAGCTCGGAGAAGAAGAACCCTTCGACTCCGAAGATGCCAGAGGTAAAGGCCGGAGAAGAAGATCGGAGCGACATTACCCCGTCGTCTCCAACAAGCCTTCGACTCCGATCAAGCCCAAAAGCCCGGAGAAGAAGACCGAAGCGTCAACACCCATCGCCTTCGACAAACGTCCACTCCATCCATAAAGAAGAAAGCTTGGAGAAGAACACCCGAAGCGTCGCTACACCCGTCATCTTCAAAGCAAAGTCGACGCTACAACCGTCGCATGAAAATCGGTGCTACCCCCACCGTCTTCAAAGGAACCCTTCGAATCCGATCACACCAAAGAAGCCCGGAGAAGAAGAGAAGCAAAGTCGTCGCTACACTCGTCGTCTTCAAAGCAAAGCTGACGCTATAACCGTCGCACGGAGATCGGTGTCACCCTCGCCGTCTTCAAAGGAACCCCTTCGACTCCGATCACGCCAAAGAAGCCCGGAGAAGAAGAAAAGTCGAGCCAACACCTAAACCGCAAAGGAATCCAGAAGCATTGAAGAAGTAGCCACCGCCGTTCGAGAAGAAGATCGAGTCGACGCCGAAGCAAATGTCCATGCAAGAAGCCAAAGCAAAAGCCTCGGTAAAGCCCGCGCCAAAGCAACGCAAGTGCCAAAGCCAAGCGACTACGCCGGTCACGAGCAAAAGCACCGCATGTTCTAGCCGATACGACGCGAAGTCCGGAAGAACGAAAGCATCGCAAGTCTCCCCCCATCTACATCCAAGCGCAAGCACCAAAGCAAAGCAAAAGCCAGAGCCAAGCCAAAGCCAAAGCACGATCGACGCCGCGAATCGACGATCAAGGACGCCAAGGTCTAGCAAGGATCGAGGAAGACACGAAGACTAAGGAACGAAGCCGAAAACCCCTAGCCGAGTAAGCGCGAAGCACGGAAGGGACAAAAGCAACGACAGATACTCCTTAGCCTCTCAAAGAACCCTCACCTTGTAAAGACCTCTGTCCTGGGCAACCCCTTCAGAGCACTCGCACGAATACCACGTGGAGACGCGGATCAAAGGGACCATCCAGAGGATCTCTCCCACAATCTCCTAATCAATATTCGCCGCACTCGGCTCACCACCCCCGAATCCGCGGATCCCGACACTCTGTAATATTCGTGTGTTTGCAATAAAGACGACCCGGATCTTTTTCTGCGCACTACAATGACGTCGATGTCGTGGGGGAAGAACTCGACGGTGGCGAAGCGACGGCGGTAGAGAAGCTCGGCGTCGACGGGGGCGAGGCGAGGATGGCGGTGCGACGGCGGGGGACAGGGAGGCGGTGGGGCGAAGACGGGGTGGACGAGGATGGGAGGGGTTCGGAACTTGGAGTACCCGCACCGACCGGTGAAGAGGCTGACCGATGCTTCGTTGTTCCCGTCGGTGGCCATGTAGGAGTTCGTGCCGAAGGCAAGGGGCATTCACTAGTTTTTTTTAAAGATGAGGGGTGTAATTGATAATCCTACATGAGGTCCTATATATAATGGGAAATTTTATTCATACCCCAAAAATCTGTAATTAGCCCCCGTATCCCTAGCGTTTCTCAATAACTTACTCAACAATCCTTTAATACCAACAATGCCCTTTTTTTTGTACCCCAAACCACAAAGCCGCTGCTCAGCGTCTTTTGTACCCCCAACCCAACCAAATGTTTGTTTAAACTTAGCCCAAGCCCAACCCGTCGGGTTGGCCGGGTTGTGTGGGGTGGGTTCGGGTTAACCCGCCCAAAGTCGGGTTGGGTTCGGGTTGGGCCGCCCAAGTTGCAGCTAGACGTGGCAATGAGTCGTGTCGTGTCGGGTTCGTGTCGTGTCCAAAATCCCTAGACCCGGACCCGACCCGTTTAACTAATCGTGTGTCTAGATTCTAAACCCGTACCCGACTCGCTAATAAATAGGTAGACACGATAAGACCCGGTAAGACCCCCACTCGGATCTATTCAGTTGACCCAATCCGACTTGACCCGACCTGACCCGAAAGACCCACTAGTATTATATATTATAGTATTGGATTTCTGATAGACCCGACCCGACACGACCCGTTGAATACTAAACGGGTCTACCGTGTCCAGACCCTAAACCCGGACCCGACCCGTTTATTAAACGGGTCTATCGTTTACAACCCGTTTATGACCCGAACCCGTTTAGCCTTGTCCCAGACCCGCTAATTTCGTGTCGGGTCCTGTCGGGTCGAGGAGAAATAATTCGGGTTGGGCTCGGATTAGCCCGTCCAAATTCGGGTTGGGTTCGGGTTGGACTCGGGTTGGGTTCAAGTTGGCCCGCCCAAGTTGCAGCTCTACTTGTGCCTTCAAGTATCAGCCAACTGCATGGGGTTTATTTAAGAGTGGGGTGTATTCAAGAGTGCATATAATTGGGGTATATTTAAGGGGTATGTGGTTGAACCCGGACCCGACCCGTTTATTAAACGGGTCTATCGTTTACGACCCGAACCCGTTTAGCCTTGTCCCAGACCCGCTAATTTCATGTCGGGTCCTGTCGGGTCGAGGAGAAATAATTCGGGTTGGGCTCAGATTAGCCCGTCCAAATTCGGGTTGGGTTCGGGTTGGACTCGGGTTGGGTTCAAGTTGGCCTGCCCAAGTTGCAGCTCTACTTGTGCCTTCAAGTATCAGCCAACTGCATGGGGTTTATTTAAGAGTGGGGTGTATTCAAGAGTGCATATAATTGGGGTATATTTAAGGGGTATGTGGTTGAGTGGGGTATAATTAAGTTGGGGCGGGCCATTTAACTGGGGTGTATTGAAGGTGGGGTGTAAGGGGGAAGGGTATTTTTGGGATTGGAATGGGGTATGAAAAAAAAAAATGGGGTGTGTTGAAGTTTGTTGGAAATGGGGGCTAATTACAGATTTATGGGGTATGAATAAAATTTCCCTATATAATTTACCCTTACGAAAGAATATCCTTGCAATAAAAGCAGTTGTGGGGGTGCTTTGTTTTTCTTGTCCGAATCCATGCAAGGAAAGGGGATTAAAAAGAAAATTCCATTTATGTCAATCCTCTCAAAACCCAATAGAAAGAAAATGGGACGGAGAAAGATCAAGAAAAATCGAAGGACGAAAATAAAATGTGACAAGTTCCCTGTCACTGTCCTTGGAGGGTCGTTTGTTCTCATAGGAGATTTTCTTATCTGATCTCTCTCTCTCTCTCTTCAGACTCTTCGGTGGCCCAGCAGATCAAAATCTCCCAATCTGATAACGATCTCTGCAGCCTTACTCTCTCCTCAATGGCCTTTGCGAGATACCCATTTCTCCTCCATTAGCTCTCATAGTTCTCTGCTCTTCGTGACAATTGTTCATCTATTTCTTACTCTTCTTCCCTTGGTCTGCTTTTCTCCTGCCCTTCACTGTGATTAATAGCCGTTGGCCTTTGGGTTGTGGCTTCTGTGGTTTGGGTGTAGAATCCACTGTAGGATGGGTTTTAGAGGCTGCATGACAGAGAGGGGATATGGGTTGAGGTAATCTTGATTCCTCTGTCATCTATTCCTTTGTGTAGTTTATGAATTTGGGTTGTGATGATTTTCTGATAAATCTTGATATGGGTCATTGGGCTCTTCCAGTTCCAGACCTCTGAAGAGGTGATTGTGGTTCTCTGTGGATTATTGGGCGAGATATGTTTCTGATATATCTTTATTTCTGCAGTTATTCGAGTAAAATTTCCCCTTTCTGATATTTTATGGGCTGAAGATCATTTCACGAGATTTCTTTGGATTCATAGATTATCAGCTCACATTCTGCCCTGAGATTGAGACCATTTTCTTCTATTTTTTAAGATTATTTTCGGGCTTTTATTTGTTTGATTTTTTTCTGTTCGCATACGGGAATTTTCTTCTAGATTTGATACCTGACTTTGCTATTTGATTTTAAGGAAAATACTATTGATCCGCTACGTCTAACCAAAATGTTCGACCAGAATGATGTGTTCCGATCACAGCCGTCAATTTCACCCCACCCAGACCGACAGGCAAAGGGGCACTGTGATTGGATGTCATGTCATTCTGGTTAAATGGTTTCGGGTTGAATAGCATTGCTCTTGATTTACTATTTTTCCGTTTGGGGTTGCATTTTATAATAAGAATGTGGTGGTATGGGGTTGATGATTCAACACTCTTATATGCGAATTGCCTCTCATATTAGATTTTTAGAGTATCACCTTGTTCTAACTTACTGCAGTCTTGTACAATACCGAACATGTAGGTAACACCATGTATGGACAACTGGGGCTTTGGGTATGATTACAGACTTCAAGTTCATATGCAATGTTGGTAAAATACCAACATAAAGCTATTTTTTGTAGCTTGCATTTGAGAGAGGATCCAATGTGGGTGACTTGTGACATTGGTTACAACATAGAAAGGAGGTGTTATTTTCGAGTTGCAACCTTCCATTTTTCTTCAAGTTTGCTGAAGGATGTCAAGTAGCCATGCATCCAAGATTAGTGGGGAGGTTTTGCAAGTGCACGCTACCTTGTTGAATTGGTAATCATATATATTTTAATTTATTTTTCTGGTCCAATCATCTTGGGTTGATTCCAGTGATAATTAAGACAAACATTTTCTCTTGTTTCATGTAGATTATACATACTTGTCCACATAAGTAGCTTATTTATATCGTCCTTAATAGCTCCAAGTCAAATCGAGTTTGAGGCATGTTTTCCCCATTTTTTATTATCTCATGAGGTGTTGCCACGATAAGGTTGTAGTCTTTGATCAAGCAATATTCCCCTGATGGCGAATACTTTATTGTCATGATTGGCATTGGAATTGGATCGTCAATAGAAATGAAGATAAAGATATGATGGTGTCATCCATTTTTCTCACCTCTTTTGCTTGATGTTAGATTGTGTTTATGTGGAAAGTTGGTGCTGGACAGGGGCTATTTGACAAACTCAATGCTTTGATTTGTCTACTGCAGTCAATGACCATTGAGAGCTCCAGTTTACGTCATTAGCCATTCATATATGATATATTAACTACAAAATATAGACAAAAAGACTAGTGGTGAAAAATTTGAAACAATTACCATACTTTATTTATATCTATAAAAAATAAACTCCCTTAATATCCTTATCATCTTTCTTGATATGCTTGTGACTTGCATTTGACTACGTACTTTCATTTGAAAGATGACGCACTCTTGTTGTAGATGTGAAATATTATAGTTTGGATTTTCTACAAGATTGTTGGTCCCACTTAGCATCCTTGTAATGTTTTTCTGTAGGTCCTAAATGTGTAGTTTTGCTATTTATTGGATTCTAGTTCCTTATTATTGGTTATTTAATGGTGCAAGAATGGGTATCGAGGGACACTGGAGAAACATTATGACTATGCCTAATTGCCTAGTGTATAGTGTTAAATTGCCATTTTCCCCAAAATCTTTAAGCTACTAGGGAATGGATCAACAATGTATAGCCACCCCCCCCCCCCCCCCCCCCCCCCCCCCCCCCAACCCCACACACACGCACACATACACACAAAAAAAAAACATGCGGCCCTTTCCGGCACTTGAAGATATAAACTAATGGAGAGATAAGTAAATGGATGTCACAATGCTTGAACCCAAGACCTCCCAGAAACCAGAGCTCTGATACCATTTTACGTTACCATTTACCCCAAATGCTTAAGCTATTAGGGAATGGACCAACAATGTATATCAAGC
The DNA here is from genome assembly GCA_947650365.1 of Chamaelirium japonicum. Classification (NCBI taxonomy): domain Eukaryota; kingdom Viridiplantae; phylum Streptophyta; class Magnoliopsida; order Liliales; family Melanthiaceae; genus Chamaelirium; species Chamaelirium japonicum. Next base: position 32,917,462 of record OX393557.1, on the reverse strand, counting down.
TCACATATAGATAATTACTTTATGTTTCATGGAGCAAGACTTATGTTAACTTTCTAAACCGTTAACGAGCTTTATCTTCTGCATTTCAATATTTATTTATTTGTTTATTTATATGTTTTTGTTTTTGTGCCCTCGCATACAATAATATTGACAAGGAAAGCAACTATTACCTGAAATGAGCATTAATTTTGAGTAATAGACAGAAAAGAAGAAGTGGTAAAGGTAAGATATGGATAGTAATGAAATGTGGATATCTATGGGCAGGAAAGTATAAGAAGCTGTGTATTCCAAAATTTAACCGTTAACATTAACCCCATGCACGAATATTAATAGCTTACAAAAAATAGATCATGACTACAAGTAATCATAATTTTTTAGTTATTATCATAATAATCCCTAGGAATTGTAACTTATAAATAACCTAATATTACCAATGAGTCATAACCAACTTAAAGATGGAAGATATCTTAAATAAATCCTAAAATGTAGGTCTTGATCAGATCTATATTGCTGATCTAAGACTTAACTGAAGTTGTGCTGGGTTTCTGAAAGAATTTTCTAATACCATTGCATGTATTCATGACAAAACCTAGGGTTTAAATGGGATTAGATTTGGGGATCTAATTTTCTTTCGGCATATTTCCAACCTCTTGCTTTTATCAATGTTCCCCGTTTTTGTTTCCCTATGCTTGTTGGCTTTTGGAAGTGTAACTCAAGGACACTTAACTGTTTAAGGCCTGACATATGGGAAAACTAACTTCGACACTACAACCTTGTAGCATCAAGGTTTTCCAAAAAAAAACCTTGTAGCATTAAGTCTACTCTTCCTAAATTGCTGTAGGCATCGTGTGACGACCAAGATCCAATAGGCCAATAGCCAAGAGCCAAGAGCCAAGACTCCTGAGGCTGGGATGCCAAGATAGATGAGGTGAGGTGAGGTGAGCTGTACTAGGCCATGAGTTAGCCCCACATCGCCTGGAGAGAAGGAGATCCTGAGCTACTTATATAATTTTCCCTCCCAAACATAGAAGACGCGTTTTAAAACCGTGCGTCGCTATGGAATTCGTAAGAACTCCTTAGTTAAGCGTGCTCGGGCGAGAGCAGTACTAGGATGGGTGACCACCCTGGAAAGTTCTCGTGCGGGCACGGGCAAAGCGGACAATATCTTGTGTGTTTGGGGCGGATGTTACAAAATGGTATCAGAGCTGGTTCTCCTCGGGATGGGGGGGTCTAACCCTATACGAGGACGTTTATCCCTAAGGGGGGTGGATTAATGTGACGACCAAGATCCAATAGGCCAATCGCCAAGAGCCAAGAATCCTGAGACTGGGATGCCAAGATGGATGAGGTGAGGTGAGGTGTACAAGGCCACGAGTTAGCCCCACATCGCCTGGAGAGAAGAAAATCATGAGCTACTTACATAATTTTCCCTTCCAAATATAGAAGACGCGTTTTAAAACCGTGCGCCGCTACGGATTTCCTAAGAACTTCGTAGTTAAGCGTGCTCGGGCGAGAGTAGTACTAGGATGGGTGACCACCCTGGGAAGTTCTCGTACGGGCACGAGCAAAGCGGACAATATCTTGTGTGTTTGGGGCGGATGTTACAAAATGGTATCGGAGCCGGTTCTCCTCGGGATGGGGGGGGTCTAACCCTACACGAGGACGTGTAGCCCTAAGGGGGGTGGATTGTGATGATCAAGATCCAATAGGCCAATAGCCAAGAGTCAAGATTCCTGAGGCTGTGATGCCAAGATGAATGAGGTGAGGTGAGGTGTACAAGGCCATGAGTTAGCCCCACATCGCCTGCGGAGAAGAAGATCCTGAGCTACTTATATAATTTCCCCTCCCAAACATAGAAGACGTGTTTTAAAACCGTGCGCAGCTACGGAATTCGTAAGAACTCCGTAGTTAAGCGTGCTCGGGTGAGAGCAATACTAGGATGGGTGACCACCCTGGGAAGTTCTCGTGCGGACACGGGCAAAGCGGACAATATCTTGTGAGTTTGGGGTAGATGTTACAAAATGGTATCAGAGTCGGTTCTCCTTGGGATGGGGGGGTCTAACCCTACACGAGGACGTGTAGCCCTAAGGGGGGTGGATTGTGACGACCAAGATCCAATAGGCCAATAGCCAAGACTCCTGAGGCTGGGATGCCAAGATTGATGAGGTGAGCTGTGGTGTACAAGGCCACGAGTTAGCCCCATATCGCCTGGAGAGAAGGAGATCTTGAGCTACTTACATAATTTCCCCTCCCAAATATAGCAGACGCGTTTTAAAACCGTGCGCCGCTACGGAATTCGTAAGACTCTGTAGTTAAGCGTGCTCAGGCGAGAGCAGTACTAGGATGGGTGACCACCCTGGGAAGTTCTCGTGCGGGCACGGGCAAAGCGGATAATATCTTGTGTGTTTGGGGCGGAATCGAGAATCAGCTCTGGTGCAAAAATGGTTTAGGTTCGATGAATGGTCGGGTCTATGTTATGTTGGATGGAGCCAGATGGTTTGGTTAGAACTTAGAAGGCTAGGATATAGTCCCTCGATGTATCGAAGGCCCCGTTGGGTTAGGGGACTTTTTTCGGGTGTTCGTACGATTCTGGGGGCATTTTTGATACTATTTTATGTGGTTCTATGTAAATCCTAACTATAGTGGGTATATATAGATGGTTAGTTGGTAGGCCGTGTAATCCTTGTATCATCTTTTATTTTGACTCAGTCTCATAGTTTGGTGGAATTAGCTGTGAAGGGAGGATGTAAACCTCGTTAAATCTGCCTTTTTTGGTTGTGTGATTGTATCTTATTCTTCTGTTTATTCCTAAAAAAATTGGTATTAGACCTCCGCGTTTGAGTTGGAGAGATGGCGGAGGAAGGTAATATCAAGATCGAGAAGTTTAATGACACGAACTTCAGATTATGGAATATGCATATAGAAGACTACCTTTATCAGAAGGATATATGTCTCCCTCTTGGAGGAAAATTGAAGAAATCAAAGATGTTTGATGAAGATTGAGAGGTACTTCGCATGAAAGACCTATCCCTTGTCGCATTGGTGGCCTTCAATATCTCCAAGGTGAAGACGATGATGGGGATGCGTACGAAAAGACCTTTGCCTCAAACAAGGTTTTCCTGATGAAGAGATTGTTCAACATGAAGATGAGTGATGGAGGAAGCGTGACTGAATATTTTAATGATTATAACCATAATTCATTTGGAATGCGTGGGTACTAGTTTTGAAGATGAAATCAGGGATCTCCTACTCTTATCAAATTTACCATATAGTTTGGATAGTTTGATGGTAGTGGTGAGCAACTCTTCTAGATCAAGGTAATTGAAGTTTGATGATGTCATGGGTGTCATATAAATAAGGAAGCCTTCAAAAAATGATCAGGTAAGTGTAACATCCGCCCAAACACACAAGATATTGTCCGCTTTGCCCGTACCCGCACGAGAACTTTCCAGGGTGGTCACCCATCCTAGTACTGCTCTCGCCCGAGCACGCTTAACTACGGAGTTCTTACGAATTCCGTAGCGGCGCACGGTTTTAAAACGCGTTTTCTATGTTTGGGAGGGGAAATTATATAAGTAGCTCAGGATCTCCTTCTCTCCAGGCGATGTGGGGCTAACTCATGGCCTTGTACACCTCACCTCACCCACCTATCCTCACCTCACCTCATCCATCTTGGCATCCCAGCCTCAGGAGTCTTGGCTCTTGGCTATTGGCCTATTGGATCTTGGTCTTCACAATCCACCCCCCTTAGGGCTACACGTCCTCGTGTAGGGTTAGACCCCCCCATCCCGAGGAGAACCGGCTCTGATACCCTTTTGTAACATCCGCCGAAACACACAAGATATTGTCCACTTTGCCCGTGCCCGCACGAGAACTTCCTAGGGAGGTCACCCATCCTAGTACTGCTATCGCCCGAGCACGCTTAACTACGGAGTTCTTACGAAATCCGTAGCGGCGCACAGTTTTAAAACACGTCTTCTATATTTGGGAGGGAAAATTATGTAAGTAGCTTAGGATCTCCTATTGTGATGACCACGATCCAATAGGCCAAGAACCAAGACTCCTGAGGCTGTGATGCCAAGATGGATGAGGTGAGGTGAGGTGTACAAGGCCATGAGTTAGCCCCACATCGCCTGGAGAGAAGGAGATCCTGAGCTACTTATATAATTTCCCCTCTCAAACATAGAAGACGCGTTTTAAAACTGTGTGCCGCTATGGAATTCGTAAGAACTCCATAGTTAAGCGTGCTCGGGCGAGAGCAATACTAGGATGGGTGACCATCCTGGGAAGTCCTCGTGCGGGCACGGGCAAAGCGGACAATATCTTGTGTGTTTGGGGCGGATGTTACAAAATGGTATCAGAGCCGGTTCTCCTCACAATGGGGGGGTCTAACCCTACTTGAGGACGTGTAGCCCTAAGGGGAGTGGATTGTGACGATCAAGATCCAATAGGCCAAGAGCCAAGACTCCTGAGGCTGTGATGCCAAGATGGATGAGGTGAGGTGTACAAGGCCACGAGTTAGCCCCACATCGCCTGGAGAGAAGGAGATCCTGAGCTATTTACATAATTTCCCCTCCCAAATATAGAAGATGCGTTTTAAAACCATGCGCCGCTACGGATTTCGTAAGAACTCCGTAGTTAAGTGTGCTCGGGCGAGAGCAGTACTAGGATGGGTGACCTCCCTGGGAAGTTCTCGTGCGGGCACGGGCAAAGCGGACAATATCTTGTGTGTTTGGGCGGATGTTATAGTAAGTGATCAGGATCGACTTTAAATACAAAAGGTAAATGAAGACTTTGAGAGGAGTTCAAATTTTGGTAAATAAAAAACCAGAAGAAGCAAATCAAATCGTGGAGGAACAAAGGCTAAATGCTAGAACTACGACAAAAAGGGGCATCTCGAAAGTGATTGTAAAGCACCAAAGAAGAAGAAAGGGAACAAAGATCAAGAGCTTGATTCCACAAATGTCGTAGTTGAGGTAATAAAGGATGCTATGATTTCATCTCTTGACAATTACGCCGAATCTTGGGTAGTAGATTCAGGTGCCTCTTTTCATGCTACTGCACACAAAGAGATCATAAAAATTGTGTTTGTTGTGATTTCGGAAAAGTGTATTTGGGTGATGGACCTTGTAGACCGTGGGTAGGGGAGATATTCAGATTAGCTTGCTAAGTGATTATATATGGATATTGAAAGATGTCAGGTATATCCCTAGTCTGAAAAGAAATATGATTTTAGTGGGACAACTTGCTAGCTATGGGTCCGTGACAAGTGACAACTTTTTCTGGTAATGTATGGATGGTCACAAGTGGCTCGAGGACAAAAAGAAGGTACCCTCTAGTTGAAACAAACACTGAAGGCATCATTGTAGTTGTAAATAGTCAGATACATATGCTGATTCAAATATGCGGGCATCATAGGCTCGGACACATGAGTGAAAATGGATAAAAACTCTTCTCTCAAAAGGAAAACTATCGGGCATCAAATAATTAGATTTGAAGTTCTGTGAGGATTACATTTATAGAAAACATAAAAGGGTCAATTTTTCAATAGTTGCGAGAATGACTATGGCAAAAAAATTGGAGTTGGTGCATACAGATGTATGGAGACCAACCCAGGCTTCATTCCTTGGAGGCTTATCTTATTTTGTCACCTTCATTGATGACGGAACAAGAAAGGTATGGGTGTACTTCTCAAAATAGAAGTCAGATGTGTCTACTACCTTCAAGAAGTGGAAAGCCATGATGGAGAATGATATGGAAATGTCTGATCGGGTTCTCCTCTTCCTCTCCTCGTCTTGTCTTCTCTCGTAAACAACTTCAACGTCTGGCTACACCCTTTGCCACACTCCCCCCTTTATATTATGATCCCATGGTCATCAATAGATAATGATTCGTATGGCTTTAGGAGTCCCAATATGGTAGGGTATTGACTTTGTCTATATCCAAGTACAAGGAGGTAAACTTGGGCTTTTCAAACACATCTGGGACTCAAAATCGCAAGACCTATCCGTTCTTCCCATCCCTGATTCGCCCTGGTGAATTCCTGGTCGCTTGGATGAATTTAGCAGATGTTCTGCCTTTCTTGCCTTCACCTGATTCAATCGAGCGAGCCTAAAATTTGCCCGGGCAAATTTCTTAACTGGTCTGCCCTTGGATAGGCTTTTACAAGCTACAATCCCGACAAAGATGTCACAGGAATCCGCTTAATGAACTTGGAAAGGTGTAAATCAATTGTTTATCATGGTATTTTGCTTAAGCAATCTACTTGTTGACTTGGACAAAGCAATGGAAAAATGGTATTGTTGGGCACGTGACTTATTCTCTCTAGCATGGTCCTCTTGATCTTCCTCATTTACTTCCTATGTTCTCCTTGTTGATGGGTGTAACATGTTGACTAGAGACCATTAGGATTAAGTTCCTATCGGGAAGCTTGACAAGATGGCAGGGCAATCCAGTTGTTGAACTGGTGGTGGCATGTAAATCTAATGCTTTTGAGGGATTTTGGTTCATACCTTCAAATTTTATGAATGACACTGTTTATAGCAAAATAATCCTCCCCAATTCCTGTTGGTATTGCTCCTGATTAGGATTAGTACTCCCCCCAAGTTTTAGTAGTATTCCTTAGCAATAGAGGGGACAACCAGCTATAATAGGTTAGTAGGGGATGTGTAACATCCGCCCCAAACACACAAGATATTGTCCACTTTGCTCGTGCCCGTACGAGAACGTCCCAGGGTGGTCACCCATCCTAGTACTACTCTCGCCCGAGCACGCTTAACTACGGAGTTCTTACGAAATCCGTAGCGGCGCACGGTTTTAAAACGCGTCTTTTATATTTGGGAGGGGAAATTATGTAAGTAGCTCAGGATCTCCTTCTCTCCAGGCGATGTGGGGCTAAACTCGTGGTCTTGTACACCTCACCTCACCTTACCTCATCCATCTTGGCATCCCCGCCTCAGGAGTCTTGGCTCTTGGCTATTGGCCTATTGGATCTTGGTCGTCACAATCCACCCCCCTTAGGGCTACACTTCCTTGTGTAGGGTTAGACCCCCCCATCCCGAGGAGAACCTGGCTCTAATACCATTTTGTAACATCCGCCCAAACACACAAGATATTGTCCGCTTTACCCGTGCCCGCACGAGAACTTCCCAGGGAGGTCACCCATCCTAGTACTGCTCTCGCCCGAGCACGCTTAACTACGGAGTTCTTACGAAATCCGTAGTGGCGCACGGTTTTAAAACGCGTCTTCTATATTTGGGAGGGAAAATTATGTAAGTAGCTCAGGATCTCCTTTTATCTAGGCGATGTGGGGCTAACTCGTGGCCTTGTACACCTCACCTCATCCATCTTGGCATCACAGCCTCGGGAGTCTTGGCTCTTGGACTATTGGATCTTGGTCGTCACAGGCTGCCTACGTGATGTGTTTACTCTGATATTCCGCAGTATACCGTCTGCTCTATAATACATTCCTCTCCATAAGGGGGATGGCCAGCTGGAATAGGTAAGAGATTGCCAGGTTAGGTGATGAAGTGTCACCTATGACTCAAGTTAGTACCCTTTGCCGACAAAAATTGGTACTAGTACTCCACTTACCCACGATTTGGGATTCCCTAAACAAGGTGTTGACCAACCTTACTGAACTGTTAGAGGGGCTGACTGTGCTGTTTAGGAGTTATACTAGTTCAGAACTAGGTAAAGAGGGGGCTCAGCCTGCTCTTTCAGAATAGCAACTACTCTTCTTTATTTCCTGAGATGCATCAAAAAGCTTATGAACTTTATCGTGAGTGTTATTGTTTTAATGAATGAGGAAACTAAGAAATTCTTAGACGATTGTTTGTACAAAGTGGGTTTAATGCAACCCACGACCATCCCCAAAGACGATATCACTGAAAAGTGGGCTTAAATCTCTTCTACTATCCAATATCCACTCCACCTCGTTGCTCTGTCTCTTGAAGCTTGACTATTTTTATCCCCCCATCCCCCAAAAAAGAGGAGTGTTTTTTTTGCGTGTGTGTGTGTGGGGGGGGGGGGGGGGGGGGGTGTTTTTTTTTCTTTTTTTTAAAATAACCTATCCCAAATAAGGCAAAAAGAGAGTTTTTTTGTCGACTCATAGTAGTATAAAGGTGCTGAATGATGGTCAAAATATGAGAACTTCAAAGTGTTATACTGTGCAGAGATGTAGGTTCATATATGTTCTTACAGCTATAACAAGTGCATATTTGGTGCACATTTTTAATTGTAACCCCCATCGGGGGTTGTTAAAGACTTGAAGTTGTGAACACGAATACTTTATGGATCTTCATATATGGTTTCTGTATAAATGCTGGAGGAAATTAATGTTTCTGTTTCAACTCATCTCCTATCTCTATGAATTTTCCTTGTGGCTGACACCACATATATAAAACCCCTCAAGAAATAGGGACATGTTATGCTTCCATAGAACAAACACAGGCTTGTCCCTGCAGAGGCTGATCAAGAGATTGTGTGGCTCCAACCAGAAGTAGATTTTAGCGTCCAAATGGCTCATCGGGCGAAGTTAGGGAGCTGAGAGACACCCAAAGTCCCTTCAGGTGAAGGTCGATCAGGCACGCCAGGAGGGCATGGACTTGGGGATCGAAACCCTGCAGGATCCTGCTGGTTTCGAGGGGGGAGACATGGTAGTTGTGGTGGAAGTGAAGCAGTATGGCGTTGTAGAATGATTCTGGTGCTTGTACTTTGTTTCTTTCTTTTTTGAGTTATGTTAGGAGATCTCTTATTGTTAATGAATCCAGCTACTTTCTGCTCTGGTTAGCCTTTTCTCTGTGCTTGTGCAGTGCTACCTTGTTGGTTCTTTTTTCATGCCTGGTTGGTTGTTGGTACTTGGTAAAGCTACTCATTTCCTGTGTGTCTTCCTTTGGTCACCTGGACTTTTCAGAATGATAAGTTCTCTCTCTGTCTTGAATAGCTCTCCTCCAGCGGGGATTTTCTCTTTGCCATACTATGTTTAGCTTTTTTAGAGGTTCCTGACAGACCTAGAGGCCTTCGTTAGCCATTCTGTAGGACCGTTGGTTGCTGTATCTTGGAACTTTCATTAGTCCTATGTAGGGGTTTAATTTCAATACCCGAGGACTTTCATTAGGACCTTTAGTTGCCGTATCTGGGGACTTTTATTAGTCATATGCAGGAGTTTTATCTCCATACTTTGGACTTTTTTCTTTTCTTTTTGCAAGTTTAAATATTGCTTTGTTATAGTACTGATCATTATGGATAATGTTCCGAATTTTTTTCATGTCTTTAAACTGCAAGCTATAATCATCTTACTATTACTGTGCATTAAACTTTCAAGTGTTTTTATTCAGAATAATATCATTGAATAGTTTGTGTGAACTATTCTATTGAAAATTTTGCAGGAACGTAACCGAAAGTGCAGTGCAAAAGTTACATGTCGGGATACTATTCCATGAGGAATCTAAACGAGGGCACAAATAATAATTGGTACTGTGAGGATAAAACATTGAGTGGGTATCTCTACAATGGTTTTATGCTGGATACTGTGAATGTACGCTCTGAATATGATAAAGAAATGCTAAAACGAACAATGCTCGAACAGGATGCTATTTTTCGGAAACAGGTTTTTATACACATTCTCGATTAAAGTTATTATATATGTGATGTGAATTGACCTTTGTCCTTTTTGTCATCCTGTGCTTGTTTTCCCAACGTACTAATTTCTGGGAGATGCAGCTTGATTATTACATCTACTGACGCTTAATATTTGATACTTTATTGAATCTTGATGTGGTCTTTTTTTCTTAGTTTGAAACTTCTTAAAGTATGCAATCTTGATTTCATATTCACATGGTATATAATTGACAATTCTTATTCAAATTTTCAATATCGTATTTAGCTTTTATAAGATTTAAAAATCAACATCTGTTTTCCCTTGGTATTTTTTTTTTATCATTCTTGTTTTGGGTCTAATTAATATTTTCACATTCTGCAATTGCACTATGATCTCATCATTCAGGTCTATGAACTCCACCGTCTTTATAGGATACAGAAGGATTTAGTGGATGAGCTTAAGGTGAAGGAGTTATACAGATATTCTGTACCAAGGGATACATCTCTATCAGATTTCTTTTCATCTCAAATGTCGTGTAAAGTTACTGATAAGACGTGGCAGATGCCTTGCCTGCCCACAGGAAACAACAGTTATAACGGCGCTTCCGCTGCAGGAATTAATGAAACGAGGCTCCCCTTAAACTTTCTGAAGGAAAGTAGCTTGCAATCCGGTCCAGTTCCATCAAGAAATTGTTCTTTTCTAAAGGATGGTGAATTGTTAGACCCTAAGGTCACGAAAGTTTCTCGAAATTTTTTTGACCTTCAACTTCCGGCCCATGCATATACTGATAACGAAGATGCAGAAAGAGCAGAAAAGGATAATGTTGCCAACTCATCGTTTAGGGCGACCAATCCTCTTGACACAATTGGTGATGTTGAGCTTGAGAACGATGTGAAGCTGAGTCTTAGTTTTGGTGAGGATTTTAGTTGCAGAAATGGTAGATGGAAATCAGATTCACATCCACAAAAAGGCCTTTCCGTTCACAAGTTAGATGATTTAAATGAACCTACTAAAGATATCTCCTTTGAGGGAGAAGCTGGGCCGTCTGCTACTAAATTTCTTCATGTAGCAACCTATCATGAAGGGATGCAAGCACATGAGTTACCCAATAGTAGAAGTCACCTGCAAGGGGATTTTTTCGTAGACAGTCATGGAGATGATGGAACTTGCTCAAACTTTTTCAGTGAAGATAAGGAAGAATCTAAGCAGGAATGGCCACTCATTTATAATGAAGTCGGTAAGAGTTCTGTGACCAGTGTTGCGATGTTTTTGCGTATTGTCATATCTATAAAATCTTGGTTCGAAATTCTTGGTTCGAAATTCTTATGTTGATCTAATATTAATCATTGGCCACATCGCAATATCATGTCAATTATTTTTGAATTTACACAATGCTTTAACTCACGACTTTGTGAGTACGCACTTTCTGGATTCATAACTTGGATGCTTTTGAACATTCAAGGGCAATTTGATGATTTTTGTCGGCATACTATGTTTCCATTGTTTTGTTTCTTTGCCATCCGGGGACTGTACTTAGTCGAAAACATCTACTTCTCTTATATTTTGTAACACCAGCATAGACAAGGTGCCAAATCATATATTTTGAAAAGAGTAAATTGGAGGATGAATGAAAGTAAAGTAGACAAACTCTTTATTGATGCATCCAGTTTTGAAAATTATTTTATTTGTAATTATAGATTTTTTTTTTATTGTTGCGGGCACTCTCGGGTGTCACTTGTCTCGACGAACTGCTCGGTGAGATGTGCCCAAAGCTCGGCTGCCCTGGCGAAGTCGGCATGGAGGGAGCGATCAACAGAGGAGACGACATAGGTGCTGACCCATCGATACCGCTTCTGCTAAGAGGTAGGCCGTGTTGGAGGTAAAACCAGACGTCACTGAGGTAACACAAACTCTCAACAGAGGGCACCGACATCGAGCCATCAAGATGCCCCAACTGATTGTGGTCATCGAGGGTGCTCCGGATAGTGGCAGACCAAATTGTCCAATCATTGACCGTGGCAAGAGAAAAGTATGTCAAGATGGGAAGGAAATTGATGGGGACATCTCAGCCTGTTTCCCATCTGACTTCAGGGTCTATTAGTGACGTCAACAGAGGATAGTGGCAACCCTATCATTGTGGTTCAGAGACTAACCGGAGTGCACTTAGACTTATGCTTGGCATTATCATTATCGTTTATTTTATTTCAAAAAGTTATTTGCTTTACTAGTCCCACATCACTAGTGGGTAATCATGTAGCGCACCTGGGCCTCTTTATAAAGGACCCATGGCCTCCTTTTATTATTAGTCAATGAAATAAATAATCTTAACTATGGAAAAATTTTCTTGAGAAAGGACGAAGGAGAGCGAGAAGTTCTCGAGGTGAGAAGTCACAAACTTAGATTTCTTTTTACCCCGAGTCCCTGCCTCTCTCTCTCTCTCTCTCTCTCCCTTTCCCTGTGATTGGCCGACCGAAACTTGGTCTTCCCCCTGTGTTCGAGCGGTCACTCGACCAGATACCCACCACCATGCCACGTCCCATCCTCGGGCCCGACCCTTCTCTGCCGAGCCAACCCAGTTGTGAGGGCCATCCCCACAGCCGATCAGACGACTGCAGGGACCCCACCGAGCCCGTCCGACAGCGAGGACAAGTCCTACAGCTTGCCGTTGATTGTGTGACCCTGTCGTACCCACCTTGTTGCGAGGACAACCGCCGCCAACTAGGCTATCCACGGGCTTTCCACCGGAGCCTCGACCAGATCGGCCGTGATCGTGTCACCGATGCCGATCCCTTCGCTCGATTGATTTTGTGGGAGGTTGTTGGCAACTGGCTTCACACATCGTCGACATCAACGATCCATCTAGTGTGTGAGGGCTCAACTGAAGGTCTCCTTTACTATGCAACGAGGCTAATTGCAAATCGGGTTTTTTCAATCCATTCTTTCAATACCTTGTGATCTATATGACACTCCGGTTATCACAGTGAAAACCTGTAGGCCCAGAAATCTCAACTCATAGATCTCCAAGGAGACATTGCAAGTGAACGATGTCCTTGGTGGTAGAGGCCATGGCTCGAGAGAAAAACATTTACTTCTTGCTACGCCATGAGATGAGAGTCTCTAAGGAACAAGCAGTAGCCGGTTGTCGAGCGACGAGTAGTCGGATCCTTGGCCCAGTTAGCATTTGAGTAGGCACGTAAGATTAGAGGTAAAGTCGAGAACTGGAAGAGCGACTGGGTGATGGTGCCTCAAAGGTAACAAAGAATCCGCAGGACAACGTAGTGAGCAGAGTGAGGGATCTCGACCTAGGAAGCACGGACGATTCCCCAGGCCCCCCGCATCCGTTGACACCGACACTCGCTGGACATGCCCTGGGAACACATGTGCCGTGTCCCACATGCTTTCGGGAGCCGGACACGGTCGGACACTCGCCGGATACAGCGGGTTGATGGCCTGTTCGATATAGGGTCGGGTCACAAGCTGGTGTGACTGTGTTTTGACTTCAACCTATCTGATCCTCTGAGGTTAGGATCAGATAGGTTGAAGCCAAAACTGAATCACATCGGTTCTTTTGCATGCCATTTGGGCCTAAGTGCGATTCACTTGTTAGGGTGGTTGTAACGGACGGTTACAATTCAGTTTTGGCTTTAACCTCTCTGATCCTCTGAGGTTTTAGATAGGTTGAGCCAAAACTGAAACACAATCGTTCTTTTCCATGCCATTTAAGGCTGTGTGCGATTCACCGATCAAGCTGGGTGTAACTAACAATTGCGATTCAGTATGCATTAAATTTTTATTTTAGTTATTTTCTATAAGGTTTTTTCGGTTATTGAAATATATATGAATTATAAACACATAAAATATAAATAAAAAATATTAATTTATTTTGCCATGTCTTTGCCGTACCCGTGTTCTTTTTTAGTATTTGACCTGTTGGCATACTCGTGTCCCCATACCAGTATCCGTGCTTCTTAGATCTCGACGAATTGGCTGACGATGCTGACGGTGTGGGTGATTTCGGGCCTAGTAATACAGAGGTACACCAACGGGCCAATGATTTATCGGTATGGAATAGGGTCTGAGAGAGGCTCGCCGTATATAGGTGGAGCTTCACGTGAAGCTCAAGTGGAGTGGCATCGAAGCAATCATTGGAAATAGCAACTCGATTGAGTATGTCAGCAGTGTAGTGCTAGGAGAGCATAATCTTTCACTCATTGTGGACGATCTCAAGCTCGAGGAAGTAGCAAAGAGGACCTAAGTTATTCATCTGGAACCGGTTCCAGAGGTGCTGTTAAAATAGAGATGATGACAGCAGAGTCATCACCTGTGATGATCATATCATCAACGTACAACAGGAGAATCGCTCGGCCCTGAGGTGAGGACCGATACAAACAAAGGATTGGTCATACGAGCTCTCTACAAAACCAACCTCGGTGACTACTCTCCTGAAGCACTCAAACCATCAAACCAAGCACGAGAGGCCTGCTTGTGCCCGTAGATGGCTCGACGAAGACGACAGACGTACTGAGGGGGGGAGTATGTATGCCAGGAGGAGGCTATATGTAGATTGTCTTTGAAAGATCACCGTGAATAAAGGCAATCTTCACGTCCATATAGAGAACAGGTCAGCAACGAATGATTGTAACCACGAGGAGGGCACGAACTATGGTCATATGAGTCACGACCCACAGGTATGAAGGTCTCCTCGTAGTTTATCCCGTACTCTTGACTAAAGCCACTAGTCACCAACCAAGCCTTGTGCCGCTAAATGGATCCATCAGGTTGCCGCTTGACCTTGTAGACCCATCTGTAGCTGACAGTTTCAACACCAACAAGGAGGACAAGGTCCCAAGTGTGAGTCTGCTCGAAGGCCTGAAACTCCTCTCCCATGGCCTGCTGTCGTTGAGGGGACTGGACTACCTCTCGGTACGACTGAGGCTCCTGGTCAGAGCAAATGACAGCAATAAAAGTAGTGAACTGGGGCGAGTAAGAGGTGATAGTGGAAAAGCCATAGCGGTAAACAGGCCCAGAGGCAAAGCTAAGCTATCAGGTGGGCGGTGCTTGCGTTGAGGGTAGTGGGGTGGCGAGTGAGGATACTCGACCGTCAGAGACTGGTTGGGCGCTAGGGGTGTGCGTCAGTTTGAAATCAACCTATTTAGGCAAAACCCAAACCGATCCAACCTTGATCGGTTTTGAGGATTTTCAATCCAATCCAAACCGAACTAAGATTGGAATCCAATCCAATTAAAGTCGGTTTGGATTGGATAGTCGGTTTAGGCTTTGGATCATGTTCTTATTAGCCCCCCCCCCTTCTATTAGAACCTAGTTCAAACGTAAAAATAGTAATTGTTATCAAATCATTAGGTCTAAATATGATTTTTAACTGATTTTGAGTCATCCTATAGTATTGCAATGGTGATTGGTAGCAAGGGTATATGAGGACATATGGTATATTTAATAAAATATTATATGTATATACATATATTGGTTCGGTTCGGTTTAGGTTGGTTTTGAACTTAAAAATCCATCAACCAATCCAATCATGTCGGGTTTTTTAAAACCCAATTCGATCCAATCCATTGGGTGTGTCGAAACTGATCAAAATTGGTTGATTTGGTTTGGTTTGGTCGTTTTGATCGGTTTGGTTTGGATCCTGCACACCCCTACTGGGCGCAGTAGGCAGAATACTAGGGATAGTAAGGTCACGAGTACTAGAGGAACCAACCTCTATCTAAGGGGAGGGTGAAAAAGGAAGAGAAGCGTGCCGACGAGTATAGACCTGGTAAAGAGGCCAGGGTAACAACCCGAAGAGGAGAATTCGATACGAAAGGAGGAGAGAGATCTTTCAAAGAGTCCCCAAAAACGTGGGGACTGACAAAGGTGGACAGGAGATGTGGTGGAAGAGGCTCAAGAGTCGAAGATAGAGTAGGAGTCTCCAGAAAGGTAAGGTCCTTAGTCGTAGATGTATAGTAAGGGGAGTCCTTGACAAAGAAGACGTGTCGAGAGATTCGAAGTCGACGAGTCAAAGCGTCATAGCAGCGGTACCCCTTGTGCTCATTGCTAATCCCCAAGAGGATGCAATTAGCTGCCTTTTCGGAGAACTTTGTGCACTCGTGGGGTGGAATGAGGACAAAGTAGGTGCAACGGAAGATACGGAATATATTATAGTTAGGAGTGGAGAAAAGGCATTCAGGGGGGGACACACCACCCAGGAGAACAGACAAAAGGGTGATGATGAGGTTAACTGAGGTCAAGGTAGCCTCAGCCTAGAAGGTGCGAGAAACGAAGGCACAGAGAAAAAGGGCACGCGTAGTCTCAAGGATATGGCGGTTCTTCCTCTTTGCCACTCCGTTTTGCTCATGAGTGTGAGGGAATGAGTACTGGAAATGGGTCCCGTGAGACTGAAGAAGGGTCTGCATAGCAGTGAAGAGGTACTCAAGGGCGCAGTCAGATCAAAAGGTCTTGATGCGACAACCGAACTGTATGTGGATCAGCGAAGCAAAGGTCCGGTAGACCTGGGGAACCTTCGAGCGATGTTAGAGAAGGTAAACCCAGATGTGCCTACTGAAGTCATCCACAAAAAAGATAATATTGATATCCACACATAGAAGAGAGAGGAGCATAGCCCCAAATATCAGAATGCATTAAATCAAAGGGAGTACAACTTTGAAAGATACTAGAAGGGAAAAAGTATGGTTGTAGCCTTGGGCCCTTGACAATCTTGCAGCCGGTTCATGTGGATAAAGAAGAGAAAGGACCTAGATCTAGAGCTCCAGTAAGTAGTAGCCTCTTAAGTTGATTCTCAGAAATATGACATAATCTCCTATGCCACAAGTCGGCATCAGGAGAGACTAACCCGCAGACGTCAGGAGGAGGAATAAGGAGAAGACGAAGGTACTCCAGGTGGTACAACCCGCCTGTCTTATGACCAGCCCCAATCACCCATCCGGTATATAGATCCTGCACAACATAAGAAGAGAGAAAGTCACAACACACCCAGAATCACAAAGGTTGCTAATAGAGATAAGCTGCATGCGAAGCTGAGGGGCATGTAGCATGGAGGGTAAGGAGAGGCAGCCGCTAGGCTTTGTGGTGGCGGTGATCGATCCATAATGTGAGATGGCTAGAGAAGAGCCATCAATGGTGTTTATTGAAGGGATGCGGTGCAGGGTGGAAAACTGTGAGCAGAGAAGAGGCTGGAGTCATGCGGTGAGAAGTCTTGAAGTCCATGATCCAGATTGCGAAGATACCGGGAGTGACAGAGTGAGCTAAGGCACTGGTAGCCTCGGTGGAGCTGGAGGCCACCGGCTAGTCGATACGAAGCTGAAGCTGGGCAAGTTGTTGCTGAAAGAGCTGAATGGGGGAGTGTTCAGTGCATTACGAGGCGAGGGTGGAACGATACGAGGACAGGACGAAGCAGTAGCAACGACACCAATATGGTTTACTGGTCGACCATGACCCTGGGCTCTTGCTGCTTCTCCGGGTGTAGCTTTTAGTATGTGGTAACGACGTGACTTGGTTTGTGTTAGTGGGTGCGCACAAACTGATCACGAGCAGTAGAGGAGGCTGCAGGGAGAGGTGGAGCTGCTGCTATAACTCCCGTGAAGCTGGAGGGTTGGGAGGTGTCTTGGTGGTGATAGTGCGCAGTCTGGTCTCCTCGGCAATAAACTCGGCGATGACAGCATCCAGATGCGGAAGGGGGTCCCGGTGAATCAAGTCACCGGCTAACGGATCATACTTTGGGCGAAGGGACATCAGAAACTAGTAGAATTGATGATGCTTTCAGAAGGCTTGGTTCGCAACACGACACTCGACAGGTACATGAGGGACTAATGACTGAAGCTTTCGCCAGTAGCTGTGTATCTGTGCATAGAACTGCTGAATTGTACGGTCCCCTGCTGCTTGGTCTACACCTGAGAGTGAATAGTAGAGTATTTACGAGCCCCACTGGACTCCATGAACCACTCCACGAAGTAGCGTCAGATCGCTGCGGACGAGGGAAACAATGTTGATGCGCATCGTCTGATCAACAGTGGCAGAGGTCCCTTTGACCGGCAGATTCGATCAGAGAAGATCTGGAGGGAGATCGAGATCAAGCGGGCCTTAGATCTGCTTGGCAGAGATGCAGGTCTACGGCAGGGAGGCTCGTCAGAGAGGAGGTGGAACCTCGAGGGGAGAGCGACGGGCTCAATGGCTGAGCTCGAAGGAGGATCACTGGCAAGCGGAGGAGGGCCGGATTGATAACTCTGATACCATGTTACCAATAACCCTGAGTGAGAGAGAGAGAGATGCTAGGGTTTTGGGGAGAAGGAAGGAATGCTTCTCATTAGGGCAATAGCCCAATGTATATAGAAGTTGCCAAGTGGGTATATGTCCCATAGAGTGGAGAGGATGTATATGTTGTGTAATATCTCTAACAGATGACTCTGGCCCTATTCGGCATACTTTAGACATTTAGTAGTTGCTGAGTGGTAATCTCAATGCTAAGTCTTGTAGCATGAGGCTTCTCATATTTCAGTTGGTTGATTTGCATCGTCTCTGCCAAACACGGTGAAGTTTAACAGATTCGTTGTGTCCGGATCTCTTGTGTCAAGCAGTGAGACTTGTCCATCCTCCTTTTTATGTTACAATAATGTCTAGCACGAATTTGATCTTTTGCCTTTTTGTCTTTGTCTGGCGGTGTGTTGTACTCTTTAGTTGATCTTTTGTAGTTGGAAATACTTTCAGGCCAAAGCAGAAGGGATGCTAAATCTTTCAATCCAAGCTCTTGTAACAAGAAACTCCCCGTGTTTGTTAAACCAACACCACTGGAGTATACAAGATCTCATGAAATTGCTTTACCTGATGATAACAAAGCAGAAACATGGTTCAGAGATAAAGCAGGTGACGGTACTGAAGTCTCCAGAAGAAGGTCCAGTTTTGCCAGTTCATTTTATTCACAACCGGCGGTTCCTCAAATGTCCACCCCATCTTCAATTGTTCCTCACTCTGACTACTACAACACTGCATCTCCACCAATTTCAACTTGGAGAAAACGACAGAAGAGCATAAATCATATTCCAATCGCAGTTCAAGCACTTCCATGCTTCAATGTAAAGTCAAACCCAACAAATGGAAGTGTAAATGGTTTTGACTGTGGTTTTCGCACAAACTCTAGCTCTTCAGCGCATTTTCAGCCCTCACCTGTCACCTTTTCTACCCCAAACCTCAGTGATCACATAGATAAGTCAGTTTACGCGAACTCTGAAGCTCGTGGATGGAAAAATTGTTTTAAAACTTTGCAGTTTTCAAACGTGAAGCCTGCAGTGGATGCGAGATCAAATTGGGTACTCACAAATGGAATTCGAGATGGTCTAAGTGCCCAACAAGATGTGAAGGGGAGTCATGATGAGGAATCATCAGGAGGAACATGGTGGTTCAGAACAAAGCCATCTTGCAGCAGATCAACTGGCGTGAAAGAATGTGCTCTCCGAATGGAGTCGGGTTTCTCGCAAGATGATTTTACCTGCTCACCTTCTACTAATGATACTAGCTGCAGTGTGAGAGATCGACTGCATCATACCAATTTGTGGTATGATGCTAAGGTTCCTAGTTCGAAAGAACAGGTCCATGTTGGAATCAGCAGTAAAGGTCTAAGGAATCACATCAACTTGAACTCTGTGGTCTCATGTATGGATCTGCAAAACTCATCAGAGAATTCACCGGAGGACGAGGCAGAGGTTGCATCACCACTCTCTTTGAAGAGTCTTGCGGGAAAAGTTGCTCAGGAGAGTTTAACTCCTCAGGTAGAGATCATTGGGATGAATCACCGTGCAGCACCTGTCCAAATGCCATCAAGCATCGCGGACGGTCGGCAGGAAACTGAATGCTCTCATGAAACACTTGCTAGAGTGGCAGCGGAGAATCTTGTCACCATGTCATCAGACGTACTCGGCTGTTCGGTTGATCCTACTCGGCCATTGACCCCATCTTCATGTACTTCCTTGCGATGGTTTGCTGGGATTGTTTCGTCCAATGCAGAGAGTGTGAAAGGATCGAAGGGAGGGGGATATGGTGGTGCTGAATCTTCAGACGATGCTGGGCTGGACTACTTCGAGTCCGCGACTCTGAAGCTCAAAGAAATGAAGGAGAATGAGTGCTGGAGTACGCCGCAGGAGCTGAATAATGAAAAGGATGAGGGAAGGAGCACCGCTTCGATGTTTCTAACCAGACCTCGGAGGGGCCAGTCAAGTCGGCGGTGGCAACGGGGGGGTTTTCAGAAAGATGTATTGCCAAGCCATGCGTCGCTGTCGAGGAACGAAGTGACCGAGGATCTTCAGGCTTTTGGAGGGCTGATGAGGGCGTCGTGCAGGTCTTCGCAGGCTGGCTCAGCGAGACGAGGCATGAGCGGGACTGGGTTTCCTTGTCAAGCAAAGGGGAGGCGACGGCCTAGAACTTTAACTGTTGCCGTTGCCGAGATCCGTGTTGACCCCACACCGACACAGATGGGTCAAACTGAATTGGAGCTCGATGGGAGAACTATCATCGGGTGGGGAAGGACAACAAAGCGTTGTCGGGGGCAGAGAGTTCCATCAGGTAATGCCTCTGCTCTTCTAACTTAAAAAACTTGGAGGGCCATTTTTATAGTTATAAATATATATAGGGAAAATAGGATACATCTTTTAAATATGTGAGGTATATTTTGCCATGAGATGCATTGTACATGGTTCCTTGGTCGTAGTTTAAAAATGCTGATTATTTTGTTATGGAATTGAGCACACAACTGCTGTGGATAAATCTCTCTCTGATCAACACCCATGTCGGATGGATGCTAAGATTTCAATCTGAACTTTCTGGGCGTTCGTACAGGAGTACAGTGAGTTTTACTCATCGGACGGCCCAAATTCGCTGTGCTACGAGGGTTTCACTATAAAAGCTAATGTAGTTGTATGGTGTACGCATGTGGGTGAAGAAAAGAAAAAGAGACAGAGGAGAAACTTGAGAGGATTCATGGGGTGAGCGATTTTCCTGTAAGATCAAGGAGACTTGTTCCTTTAGATCATGATTCTCAAGATAGTGAAAACGTAGGTCCCAAGACAGGAAGTAGGCATCATCGACCGTAACTGAGTAAATCTGTGTACGAAATCATAGTACTCTCGAGTCTTTTGAGGCCTCAAAGGAAGGGTTTGCGTGACATTCAGCATTTGATCTGCCATTATACGGAAGATTGATAAGAATTTTTCATCTGATCGTCATCCTGATGCCAATCCTTGTGTCGAAAACCTGACCAAAACAATTTGGCAAGAGATTGGCATATGCTAAGAAACCGGGGAGCACTCCTCCGAAGTTTCCCTGAACTTGGAAAGAATCTAGACGAAGAGGGTACAAGAAAAGATTTGAGATATGTCGCCAAACTGCTATTTGGTGAGACATCTGCTCCCGTGATAGGTGGTCACAACTTCGACCCCTGCACCTTTCATGCGAATTTGTGGGTGATCCGACGTGGAGGTGATGGTCGACCATGTGCGCCATGGAAGGTAGCGGGTTGTCCCGCGCTAGGCGGGACTGTCAAAAGGTTGGGCTGTGATCCAATCGGACCTGACCCTTTGTTCATGGGGGGCGGACCCTAGCCCTTCAGGGACAGAAAATGATGTGTTATGTTGATATCATTTAAGATAAGGACATCGTCAGTCAAGCCTCGTGAGGTTCAACAAATAGGTATCAAAGCAAACCCAACAAGAAGGTATCTGAGCACTACAAGATTTCATATATGATATTATGGATATAAGCACAATTCCTATTCTAGATGGGTTGGTCTTAATCAGATCTGCCCTAAATTGGTTAAAAAAAAAAATTTGAACCTAAATTTGGTAAAGTTAATAGTTTGGTCCTTGATATTATTATGTCTCCATGGAATCTTCGAAATAGGATTTTGACTTAACCTCACATTGTTGAATCTCACTTCCCCTTTGCTTCCCGCAATCCTTAGGAATGCCAATGGGTTGGGTTTGGAATTGTCGGCGCTATCCCAAGTAGGGGTGGCAATGGGTCGGGTCAGGTCGGGTTGAGACATATGTATAAGGGCAAAACACCCAACCCGTACCCGACCCGTTTAATAAACGGTCAAAAACTTAAACCCAAACCCAACCCGCCTAATAAACGGGTTGACCCGACCCGACCCGTTTAACCCGTTTACTAAACAGGTCGGGTCGTGTCGGGTCGGGTTGGCTCGGGTTGGGTCAACAGAACCCATGTAAACCTGTCAGGTTGGGTAAAGACCAGTCGGATTGGGCCGGGTTTGATCAGGTTGGGTCGGGTTGGCTCGGGTCGGGTCGGGTTGACACGACCCATTTGTTAAACGGGTCAAGTCGGGTCAATCGGGTTATAAGTACAAACCCGAACCCGACCCATTAAATAAACGGGTCAATCGGGTTGACCCGTTTATGACCCGAACCCGTTTAGGCCAAACCCAAACCCGCTAACTTCGGGTCGGGTTGGCGGGTCGGGTCAAGAATTGCCACCCCTAATCCCAAGCTCATCCCTTTAAAGAATACCTTGTCCCAAATTCGTGCTAGGTTTGGAGGGGAGGGGACAAATCAAAGCAAGTTGGATTGGGTTTGAACTAAAGAGAAACACTAAACATAGAAGAAATTAAATTCATTTTAACCAAGAAACTAAAGAGAAGCACAAACAAGGCAGTGAGGGCCTTGGATCAAAGCCTTGACACCACCCCGTCCGAATCCCTCTCGAAGAATTGCAACCTTCATAAATGACAAAAGGGAACTTGTCAAGCAAAGGCTCTCGATCAAGATCAGTTTCACTGCTAGAAATGGAAACAATGATGCATATTTTCTTGCTCGTTTCTCTCTTAATCATTATAATTTTAATCAATGGACAGCTACCTCTGTACCAGTTATAGTCAGGGGAGTCTTTTCTTCTTGGTGCTATTCTCAATGCATGACGGAGGCTCTAGACTAGGGGTGGGACTTGGGCGGGTTGAAGGGTCTGCCCATGCCCAACCCGACTTGCACAAATCTTAATCCGTTTTGCCTGTAGAACCCGAGGAACCCGTGGAAGCCCAACCCGTGCTTGTCCATTCTAGTTGATCGGGTTCCTCGGGTTGCCCAATTTGCAAAATAATGGGCGGATCAGGCTGGTTGCCTAATTAGAAATGTTTGTGCACATAAATAGATGGAAAAAAAAACCAACAGATTTTTGAATTGGATAAAAAATATCTTTGAATTGCATAGCGAAAACATAAAATCCAACCCATATCCTCACATATTTTCTTTGATTTCCATAAAAAAAAAAACTACCAAAACATTCAATCTTAGTGTGTCACTTCCTTGGGTTGGGAAGATCGGTGCCTAAACCTGTCCAAATTGAAATCGGGTTTTTTTTTTATCCAAACCCATCCAAGTTTTTAACTAGCTTTGCTTATGTTTGTTCATTGTTCGGGTTGGGCGGGTCGGGTTCGGGTCAGACCCGCCCAAGTCCAACCCCTACTCTAGACCTCCTATAAAAAAAAATAAAAATAAAAGTAAAAATAAAAAAATAGAAGAGTGACAAAGATCGAGAGGCCGTGGGAAAGATTTCTTGTGATCGAATCCAAGGGCAGTACAAAGCAGCGTTGTAAAAACCAGGCCATATCAGAGTCATCAGACGGTAGATCTGATTGGATAGAAACTCAAACTATAGCGTGTTCGGTTATGCATTCGATCAGACATAGCCTAAACACCATGGTTTTGCATTCGATCAGACATAGCCTAAACACCATGTTTTTTTTTGGAAAATTTTATTCATACCCCATAAATCTATAATTAGCCCCCATTTCCAACAAACTTGAACACACCCCAATTTTTTTTTTCATACCCCATTCCTATCCCAAAAATACCCTTCCCCCTTACACCCCACCTTCAATACACCCCAGTTAAATGGCCCGCCCCAACTTGATTATACCCCAATCAAACACATAGCCCCTTAAATATACCCCAATTATATGCACTCTTGAATACACCCCACTCTTAAATAAACCCCATGCAGTTGGCTAATACTTGAAGGCACAAGTAGAGCTGCAACTTGGGCGGGCCAATCTGAACCCAACCCGAGTCCAACCCGAACCCAACCCGAATTTGGGCGGGCTAATTCGAGCCCAACCCCAATTATTTCTCCTCGACCCGACAGGACCCGACACGAAATTAGCGGGTCTGGGACAAGGCTAAACGGGTTCGAGTCGTAAACGGGTCGACACGATAGACTCGTTTAATAAATGGGTCGGGTCCGGGTTTAGGGTCTGGACACGGTAGACCCGAGAAGACCCGTTTAGTATTCAACGGGTCGTGTCGTGTCGTGTCGGGTCGGGTCTACCACTACCAGCAATCAAATACTATAATATATAATACCAGTGGGTCTTTCGGGTCAGGTCGGGTCAAGTCGGATTGGGTCGGATCGGGTCAACTGAATAGATCCGGGTGGTAAACGGGTCTTATCGTGTCTGCCTATTTATTAGTGCGTCGGGTACGGGTTTAGGATCTAGACACAATTAGTTAAATGGGTCGGGTCCGGGTCTAGGGGTTTTGGACACAACACGAAACTAGACACGACACGAACCCGACACGACACGACTCATTGCCACCCCTAGCTGCAACTTGGGCGGGCCAACCCAAACCCAACCCGACTTTGGGCAGGTTAACCCGAACCCACCCCGCACAACCCGGCCAACCCGACGGGTTGGGCTTGGGCTAAGTTTAAACAAACATTGGGTTGGGTTGGGGGTACAAAAGACGCTGAGCAGCGGCTTTGGGGTTTGGGGTACAAAAAAAAGGGCATTGTTGGTATTAAAAGATTGTTGAGTAAGTTATTGAGAAACGCTAGGGATACGGGGGCTAATTACAGATTTTTGGGGTATGAATAATATTTCCCTTTTTTTTTTGGGATTTTTACAAATCCACCCCTGTAATCTTCTCTATTTACACTTAAAACCCTGTAAAGTCATCCAATATTTATATATTGACTCCTGCAGTTAGTTGGTATAAAAAATAGAGGAATATTTATGAAATATTCATTCAATCGGCTGTTGTTTTCTTAATCTAAAGGAAAAATAACCGATTTACCTAGAGTTTTAAGTACATAAATTGACATTTTTATTAAACATGGATTTGTTCCAAAACAAGCACAGACATAATCCGAATCTAACTTGCACCTAATCTGAATAATTCTCACATTGGAGGGGTATTTATAGGTTTAGGTAAATTATTAAGGATGAAATAAAAAATATTCTCTTATTTTGGATGTCAGTTAAGTGCAAGGATCAATATGTAATATTTGAATGAATTGAGGTGTTTGTGTATAAATAAGGGTTTATATATAAATAGAGAAGAATGTAGGGGTTGATTTATGAAAAACCCTTTTTGGTTTTTGTTTTTTTTTTTGCGATCATCACCATATGAAATTATGAATCGGTCATTCTAAGACTAAAATTGGTTCAAACCGATTGAAATCGATTAAAAAAGTGAACAGATCCCAACATTTCCTTTGTGGAAGGTTTTTTTTTTCATGGTTCATTTAAGGAGAGGTCACAATCAGATCACCATGAGGCGCCACATGCCGGTGCAAGCAAAGGACATGACCGCCACCCGGTGGGACACCAAACAAACACCGCTCTGATGGAAAGGGGCTCAAGCGCCACCACACCTGCACCCACATTGCTAAATTCCGGCAATGAAAAAACAAAGAAGAACACACGCAAAGCACTACCGATCCTATAAATCCACCTCCGGATCCGCCGAAGATATCCCAAAAAAACAACCAAAACAAGCTGGCTCCACCTCGGGAGTCACAGGAGAAATCACCACCATTAAGACGACGAAGAAGAAGATGAAGAGCCGCTCCACTTCCCCAATCTGTCATGAACCCACCGCGTCCGCCTCGAACCGCCAGGTACCACCCTCGAGTAGAGGAGGGGTCTGTAAAAACTCTCGGTGAAACCTTCGGCCGGGGTCTAGCACCTCACTCCTTCTGCAAACCGGTCGGAAACACCCGATCTGTGACCGAAGTGTGTAAATCCGAGCAGGAGGAAGCCTCACTTCTCCGGAATACCCGAATACAAAAGCACCGAGCCGAAGGGGACGCCCCCATGTACATGGGTGGGGGGGGGGGAGGGCAGATCCGATCCCCGAGAAGCTATCAAACCCGATCTCCTAGCCTCCTTGGAGCCGCCGGCGACATTCGAGGAGGCCAGACATAGAACCACGAAACCCTAGCGGGGGGGGGGGGGGGGGGGGGGGGGGGGAGGGGAAGGGGGAAAACAGGAAAAACTTTTAAAAAGGGGAAAAAAGTGGTGCCTCAAAACTTAAGACATAGGTTGTTTAATGTATGGATGGATGATTAAACTTGTTTGGACTAGACTGGACGCCTTTACAACCTTAGTTTTTAGGAATTTTTACAAATTGACTCCTGTATTCTTCTCTAGTTACATATAAACCACTGTAAAGTTAATATTTATATATAAACCCCTTAAATCATTCAATATTTACATATTGACCCTTATAGTTAGTTATTATCCAAAATAAAAAAATATTTTCAAAATATTCCTTCATTTGACAGTTATTTTATTAATCTAAAGGGGAATAATTGATTTACCTATGGTTTTAATTTCTTAAATTGACGTATCTTTAATTAACACAGACTTAATCCAAAACAAACACAGACATAATCCGAATCTAAATTGGACCTAATCCGAAGAATTCTCACATTAAAGAGGTATTTACAAAATGTAGATAAAAAATATTACGGATGATATAAAAAATATGCTCTCTTTTTGGATGTCAGCTATCTACAAGAAACAATATGTAATATTTGAATGAATTGATAGACTTATATGTAAATAATACTTTATAGGGGTTTATATGTAAATAGAAAAGTTTATAGGAGTCGATTTGTAAAAAACCCTAGTTTAGATAAAACTCTTGGCGAAACCTCCGGCCGGGGTCCAGCACTTCCACTCATTCTACAAACCGGTCGGAAACACCTGATCTGTGACCGAAGTGTGTCGATCCGAGCAGGAGGAAGCCTCACGTCTCCAGAATACCTGAATACAAAAGCACCGAGCCGAAGGGGACGCCCCCAAGTACATGGCGGGGGGGGGGGGGGGGAGGGCAAATCCGACCCCCGAGAAGCCATCAAACTTGATCTAGAGCCGACGACGACATTCGAGGAGGCCAGAGGCAGAACCACTAAACCCTAGCGGGGAGGAGGGGGAAGGGAAAAAACATGAAAAGCTTTTTAAAAAGGAAAAAAAAGTGATGCCTCGAAACTTACGCTGTAGGTTATTTAATGTATGGATGGATGGTTGAACTTGTTTGGACTAGACTGGACGTCTTTACAACATTAGTTTTTTGGGATTTTTACTAATCAACTCCTGTATTCTTTTCTAGTTACATATAAACCACTATAAAGCTAATATTTATATATAAACCCCTTAAATCATTCAATATTTACATATCGACTCTTATAGTTAGTTGCTATCCAAAATAAAAAAAATATTTTTAAAATATTCCTTGATGTGACAGTTATTTTATTAATCTAAAGGGGAGTAACTGATTTACCCATGATTTTAATTACTTAAATTGAGATATTTTTAATTAACACGGACTTAATCCAAAATAAACACAGACATAATTCGAATCTAACTTGGACCAAATCCGAAGAATTCTCACATTAGAGGGGTATTTACAGAGTGTAAATAAAAAATATTACAGATGATATCAAAAATATTCTTTTGTTTTGGATGTCAGCTATCTACAGGAATCAATATGTAATATTTGAATGAATTGAGAGCCTTATATGTAAGTAATGCTTTCATAGGTGTTTATATGTAAATAGAGAAGTTTATAGGAGTCAATTTGTAAAAAAACCCTAGTTTTTTTAGAAATAAATATGCGTAAAATAATAAATTTATAATTTATAGAAACTATTTGGACCAATGGGCTCCTCACTCCCACGTTGGAGATGTTCTCCTGGTATGGACAGGATAAAAAAAAAACGTGACGATTGCTTTTGCAACCGGCCAGTGGCATTGCGCCACGTAAACGGTAAGGGGTAATTTGAACTTTTCCCCTTGCCTTGTTTGCGGGTGCGAATCCCAACCGTTTCGATCTCCGGACCTCTTTGAGAATTGAGCCATCGCTGTAGGCCCCTGTCCTCTGACCGTACGTTCGTTTGTTTAGATAAAATCCGAATCATACCTTTCTGGCGAGTGATTAAGTTAAGTTAATGACGGCTATAAATAGCGAGGGGCGGAGGGTGAAATGAAATCAAAGAACGCCCCAAAAATAGGACCTTTTGGTTATTGCTGGCTGTGGTGGGGATTTCGATCAAGTTTTCGGGGTTGGAACCCTAAACGTCCCATTGAAGCGGGCGATGGCGCATCATCTCCCCGACGGGGACTCCTCTCTCCCCTTGCGGCCGAGGCACCACCACCCCACCATCTGCTTCGCCTCCTGCTTCCGCCCCCCCGCCGCCGGCGAAGGCGGGGGCCCGGACTCCCCCGTTCCGCCGGCGTCGGAAGCGCAGTCCGCCTCGACCTGGAGCCGGTCGAGGGCCCACGATACGCCGGACCTCAGGGTGAGGTGCCGGGACGTCGTCTCCCGCGCCGGCAGGCGCCGCCACCGCTCCGCCGACTTCCGGTACGACCCCCTCAGCTACGCCCTCAACTTCGACGGGGGGACCGAGGGCGAGGCCCTCGCCGCCGAGGACTTCCAGTACCTGAGCTTCTCGTCCCGGCTCCCGGCGTCGCCGCCGCCGCATTCCGTGAGGGTCGCCGCCGATCGGGAGGGAGCGTTCGCGCCGGGGAAAGAGTCCCATTTGTAATATTTTCAGCAATTTCCTTCAAATTTTTTCCTCCCGAAGGGTTCAATAATCAATGAAAATTGTGGTTTTTCTGATTAATAGGTTCTCCATTTATCTATTCTGCTTTATTTTTTTTTTAAATTATTTTTTGAGAAGCTACTTAGGCTGCCCCGGCCAGTTTTTATTGAGTTCAGATCTCCTCCGGTCGGTGGGCCCGGCACTTCTCAATATCCGCCTGGACCCACTTAGATATTAAGCCATTGATTAGGACAGCGCAGCACGGTTTGGCAATACAAGACATAACCCAAATTTCCGAAGCATTGTAGCAATTAGGGGTGTTCATGGTACGGATTGGTTTGGTTTTTAGATAAATTTGGAACCGAACCAAAGTTGATAGGTTCTCTAGAAAATGAAACCGAACCAAATCATTCCTTGGTTAAAACCGAACCGAACCAAATCAAACCGGAAAAGTTCGGTTTGGTTCGGTTCGATTTTGCGGGCATTTCAAATCGCTCGTCATCACACCGTGAGGCGTGAATGGTTAAGGCGCTGAGTTGGTTTAGATTTTATTTTTAAGCCTTTAACTTTGGGTGCTATTATTTGCCCCTATAGAATTACTAGTAATACCCTTAATTTTTCACTTTGAGATATTTCATAAGTTGAGATTTGGAGGTACTAGTAATTATGTATGTTCCCCTCGCTTCTCCGGAGCGAGCGCTCCCCCCTCCCCCTCCCCCCTCGGTCCCTGGTCCGAGGCCTCCTTCCCCCCCCCCCCCCCCCCCCTGTGTTCTTGCCCCGTTCCGTCCCGCCACCTCCGGCCGCTCTCTGCATCTAAACCCCATCGGAATCCCAGCCATGGCCGCGCTGGACCTTAATGAAATCCTGCAGAAATTCAAAGATACAAAAATCGAAGGTTCGGTCGTGTTCGGAGAATCAGAAAGGAGAAAGGACGGGGCTGTAGAAGCCTCGCTTATAGGCAAAGTCCTGTCGGATAAGCCCATCAAGGCCCCGTTCCTAAAAGAATCCCTGCAAAAAGCGTGGTCGGCCATGGGTAGGGTTAAGGTTTCGGAATTTTTCGATTCCTCCTTCCTCCTTGAGTTCGACTCCCCGCAATCCATGGAGAAAGTTTGGAGGCAGGGCCCGTGGTGTTTCAACAGAGATGTAGTGGTCCTTACGAGATGTACTCACCATCTTCAACCCCATGAGTATTCCTTTGACGAGATCGAGATCTGGGTCCAAGCGTTCAAGATACCAAGGGGATACATGACCAGGGAGTCGGTGCAAATCATAGCCAAAGCTATTGGCATTCTCAGACCGCTAGAGGATGGGGTCGAGAAACAATGGAGCGCTTTTGCTAGGTTTAAGGTCCGCATCAACGTCCATAAACCCCTAATAGAGAAAGTTACAGTGGACCTCAAGAACGACGGGAGAGCTATAGAGATCTGGCTGAAGTATGAGAGACTCCCTCGGTACTGCGAAACGTGCGGATTGTTGGGGCATACCAGTCGAAGCTGTTCCATGCGAGACGGAGCCCTCTTTCACCTGGGGAAAGATAACATTGATGACCAAACCCGACGGGAGTTGGAGGCCATACTGAACCCGAGGTACAAAGAATCACTATCAGCCCCATCCGCGCGCCGCCCCAAGCGTACTTTCGTCCAGAGCTCCACCCTCTCTGGCGAGGAGTCAGATGGCGGTCTATCACCGGCAGCTCTCAACTCTTCCTCCGCCTCCCTTCAGGCCGGCGAAGGCTCCTCCCCGTGCGAGGTGGCTAGGGCTGACGTGGCAACCCCTATGGGCAAACTAGGCAAGAAGGCCGGAGTAGGTAAGCTCCCTTATTGGCTGGAACGGGAAGCCGATCCCAACGGTCCCGGTTTGGCTGCTGCCGGGTTTGGCAAGGGAATCCCTACTACCAAATCGGCGGACGTACCCCATTTGGAAGGTGCTGAACTCCCATATACGGGGAGGAAAGATGGCCGGAGTGCTTGCAGGGCCAGGAACCGTTCGGGCCTTAACCGGGCAAAGGGTCCAGCTAGACAACGGCCCGGCCTGGTGTCTAAGGCCGCCGCCAAAAGAGGCAGATCCCCGGAGACGGAGGCAAATGCAGTGGGTCCCCCCGCCCCCCGCAAAAAAGCCAAAATTATGCACTCCTCTGATGGTAACAGCCCTACCTATGATACCTATCCAACGGTGGCAATGACCGAGGCGGCATTGCCACTAACTCAATGAAGGTGCTAAGCTGGAATTGCAGGGGTCTGGGGAGCCCCCCTGCGATTCAAAGCCTAAAGAATCTCCTCGGCAGGTCCAAGCCAGATATCTTGTTCCTGTCCGAAACCAAGTGTTCCCTCAGCAAGATGCAAGCTATACAGGAGTTCCTCAACTTCGGATACTACTATGACGTCCCAGCTACCGGTCAAGCTGGGGGCCTCTGCCTGGCCTGGCTAAACCACATTTCGATCAGAGTGATTAACAGCTGCGAGCATTTCATCATCGCGGAAGTCCAACAGCAATCCCATACCTGGACTCTCATCGGATTCTACGGGCATCCTCAGAGGCACCTCCGGCCGATGGTTTGGGACAGGGTCAGCCAAGCCGTGGCCCCACTCAACAGCCCTTTCTGCATTCTTGGGGATTTCAACGATCTGCTGTCGGCTTGCGATCGAGAAGGGGGAGCCACCGTCACCCCTGACACTTGCAAGAATTTGAAAGACTTCTCCAATAACCTAGGCCTCATCGACCTCGGTTACCACGGCCCGGCCTTCACCTGGGCCAACTACCGGGACCATCCTAACTTCATCCGGGAGAGACTGGATAGGGCCATGGTCAACACTGAGTGGAGGCTCAGACACCCTCGGGCTGAGGTCTGGCACCTACCAAGGATCGGCAGCGATCATTCCCCTATCCTTCTGGACCTACAACCGGAGCAGGAGGATAAGAAGAAAATGAAGATCTTTCGGTTCGAAGAATTTTGGGGTCTGGACCCGGAGTTTATCCAGATCATCAAAGAGGCGTGGTGCACGCTGCCCCCTAACTCTAACCTCTCCGATTTTGACAGGAACTGTAAGGAGGTAAAAAAGGCGTTGCTAGACTGGAGCAGGAGGACTTTTGGTGCTATCCAGACCAAGCTGCACTTGGTAGAATCGAACATAGCTCGCCTGCAGAGGATGGATCCCTCGAAGGAGAGACTAGAGGCGGAAAACAGACTCCACCAAAAGCACCAGTATCTCCTTGATCTTGAGGCGAGTTACTGGAGGCAGCGCTCAAAAAATCACTGGCTTACGGGAGGAGACAGGAACACTAAGTTCCATCATGTAGCTGTGCTAAATCGGAGAAGGCGTAATCGTATTTCGGGGATCATGACCCCTCACAACACTTGGTCCTCCAATCCGGATGATATCACGGAGGCTTTTGTCAGGTACTTCAAAGAGCTCTTCGGATCCACTAATCCCATGGTTGCCGATCTCCCTAATTACGGTTTTGCAGAAGTGATATCTAGCGAGGAGAACGATGGTTTGACAGCTATACCAGGTGCAGAGGAGATTAAACGAGTCGTGTTCGGCATGAATAATCTGAAAGCCCCAGGGCCGGATGGGTTAACAGCGGGCTTTTTCAAGAGAGGGTGGGCAGTAGTTGGTACAGATATGATCAAGGCCGTTCGTAACTTCTTCATCACCAAAACCCTACCTACTCATCTTAATGCTACTTTCTTAACCCTCATTCCCAAGAAGACAGCAGCTCAGGTTCCCAGTGATTTCCGACCCATCAGCCTCTGTAACGTTATCTACAAAGTCTGTGCCAAAATAATTGCCAATAGGCTCAAGGTGCTTCTTCCTCGATGCATATCCCCTACCCAGAGCGCCTTTGTAGCAGGTCGGAACATCATAGACAACAATATTATCGCTCATGAAGTGCTAGCTCACATCAAGAAGACCACTGGCAGTAGGGGGTACTTTGCACTCAAGCTAGACATGGCCAAGGCGTACGACCGGGTGGAGTGGCCCTTTCTTCTGCAAGTCCTGCATGCGTTGGGTTTCTCCAGGGCCTTCAGGTCGCTCATCTACGCGTGTATTTCGGGAGTGTCGTACTCTGTCCTAATTAACGGAGCTCCGGAAGGAAATATCACAGCTTATCGGGGGCTGAGACAGGGATGCCCTCTCTCTCCATACTTGTTCCTCCTGGTCTCCGAGGCCCTATCCCGTCTGATTCAGGACGCGGCACATCGCAAACTCATTCACGGCATTCGTATTGGTAAGCAAGGCCTCAATGTATCGCACCTTCTTTATGCTGACGATATATTCATCTTTGGCAGAACTACAGACCAGGAGATTCACTCAATCAACAATATTCTGCACCAGTACTGCGAGTGGTCGGGTCAGCTTGTCAATTTCACCAAATCGAGAATCACTTTCTCCCGCAACGTAGCCAGAAACCGCCAAGCAGCAGTTGCCAACAGGTTAGGAGTTGTAATGATGTCCCAACAAGAGCTGTACCTGGGATCTCCCCTCTTCTATGGCAGGTCAAAAAATAAAGCCTTCTCCTTCCTTGTGGACAAACTCAAATCCAAGCTCAAAGGGTGGAAGGCCAAGACCCTCTCTCATGCGGGTAGGACTATCCTACTGAAGTCGGCCCTATCTCCCATCCCGAACTACTTCATGTCCTCCGTGCTCTTACCGCAAGTAATTATCGACAAGCTGCACGCTATCCAGCGAGACTTCTGGTGGGGTTTTGATCCGACTAAGCGTCATCTCTACCTTCTCGGATGGAAAAAAATGTTCCAGCCCAAATCAGAAGGGGGCCTGGGGATCCGTGACCTTGCTAAAGTCAACCAAGCTTTGATCATGAAGCTAGCATGGACTTTTCTCACAAATCCAGATCGCCTATGGGTGCAGATTTTATCTAAGAAGTATGGAGTGGAGGCCAATCTGGGGTCCCTAAATGCCACAAAAAGCTCTTCTCCGGTCTGGCAGAGTTTACTGAAGGGTCGTGATCTTATTCGACCTCTCACTTGCTGGAAGGTGGGCGACGGGAGGACAGTGAACCTGGTGGGCGACCAATGGATCCCTGGGCTACCGGGGTTTGCCATCCGGAGCGAAGTACCCGAGGAATTTAAGCTTCCTGTCGCGGCATTCATTGACCCCGTCTCCCGCTCTTGGCGCTCGGATAAACTCCTGGAGAGCGGTCTGGGTTCGTTGGAAGTGAGCGCCATCCAAAGCATCCATCTTGCAGTAGAGCCGACTCCTGATCAACTCATCTGGACACCGTCCTCCTCAGGTCAGTTTAATCTGAAATCAGCCTATTGGGCAATCTTCTCCAGCAGTTATGAAGCTACTTCATCTAGTACGCGCCCCACCTTCGACTGGCAAAGACTTTGGAAGTCTAAGTGTTGTCTCCCGAAGGCCCTCATGTTCGTTTGGCGAGCCCTTAGGGGCTGCATTCCAACCCTCACCAGCCTGGCCGTCCGTCTGCCTTACATCGACAACACCTGCACGCTTTGTGATTCAGCAGAGGAGTCCATAGAGCATATTCTTTTCCAGTGTTCTTTCGCTCGGGCTGTTTGGTTCGGATCTCAGCTCCATATCAATACCGAAAGTAGTAAAAATTCTCTCGCTCAATGGGTAGAGCTGCTATTCCAGTTGGAGGCCTCTTTTGAGTTTGCCTTCAGTTACGGCTCTCTTTTGCTGTGGAACATCTGGAAAGCCAGGAATCGGTGGATCTTTGAGAGAGAACCCCCAAACCCGCATAACATTCTCATCGCGTCAAATGTGCTCTTCCAGCAGCTCCGTTCTGTCCACCATAACAATCTGAAGATGCATCCTACCCACTGGCTCCCGCCGGATCCGGGGTCACTAAAAGTTAATGTGGATGGGGCCTTGGACCGATTTCTGGCGGCCACAGGGATTATCATCCGGGATTCCTCGGGAGCTCATGTGTATTCCGCGGGTGCCTTTTCCTCTGCCCAAGGAGTCCTGGAGATTGAGGCTAGGGCGATATTACACGGGTTGCAAGCTCTAAAGAGAGCTGCCGCTTCCAATGTCATTGTGGAAGGGGACAATCAGGTCCTCATCCACCTCCTGTCGGACGGAGATCTCTCTCCTCCATGGCGGATACAGAGCATTGTATCTGACTGCAGGATGCTAGCCAAGGGTTTCTCCAGGTGCGTTTTCTCCCATGTTCGGAGAAGTTTAAACAGATGTGCAGATCAACTGGCTAAGACTGCTCTTCAGGGTAAAGCTTCCTTTTCGTCTGACACTACCCCTTCCTGCATTGTAGATCTTATCCAAGAGGAGAAGGAATCGATAAATAATTGTAACCTGGTTCCTGATTTCCGGGCTGGGGCGCCATGAATAGAACCCCCGTAGTTCTCGCCAAAAAAAAAAAAAGTAATTATGTATGTTAACACCCTTCACTTTTCAGTTTCGTCACATCGTTGAACACTTGAAAGTTTTGAATGCATCGAATGGTGGTAATTGAGGTCACCACCATGTAATGTATAATACTAGTGCATGCCCGTGCCTTCGGCACTGCAGCGGGCCGCCTTCGGCGGCAACACATCTAACGGCAACACCCCCACTCACCCCCACCCCCTAACCCACACACACACACACAACCCACCCAATGGTGGAAGAGAGAGAGAGAGAGAGAGAGAGAGAGAGAGGGGGGGGGTCGGCCCCGGTCTATACAGCACAGTCTTTATATAGGCAGGACAACGGCACCGTGTTAGGAGTTTTTTTTTTTTCCTGCTAGGGGCTGCTCGTGATTAAAGTTAGGGGTGGCAATGGGTCGGGTCGGATGGGGTTTATGTCGTGTCTAGTTTCGGATCGTGTCCAAGACCCCTAGACCCTGACCCAACCTGT
Organism: Chamaelirium japonicum; assembly: GCA_947650365.1. Classification (NCBI taxonomy): domain Eukaryota; kingdom Viridiplantae; phylum Streptophyta; class Magnoliopsida; order Liliales; family Melanthiaceae; genus Chamaelirium; species Chamaelirium japonicum. Next base: position 32,882,182 of record OX393557.1, on the reverse strand, counting down.
TTAATTAATAATGCCTAGACCATAAACCCGTACCCAACCCATTTATACACTGGTAGACCTGATAAGACCCGTTAGACCTGTTTACCACACGGATCTATTCAATTGACCCGACTCAATCGGGCCAACCAGAGATGACCCGATAAGACCCGCTGGTACTACATACTACAGTATTATCGTTTATACTACAGTATCAATGAATCTTAAATGGTTTTGTTAAGTCAACATTAGTATCTATTTTCGTTGATGTTCGTAAACCCTCTGTATATTATTGGAGGACTTTGTGAAAAAAATGAATCTGATGATACTTCGGCCCTTCACATATTTTTTAACCCTTAACGGAATTCAACGATTTCAAAAGCGTTGGAATCCTCGTTTAACCCTCCACAACTTTTATACAGCAACCTTTGCCAAACATCGGCGCGCTTGGCTTGTTTGCAGCCCTAATCAATGGTTTAGCCGATGTATTGGACCTCAAATGCGGTGGTTAGCAATTGCGGGGGTCTAGTGGCTGATCAAGAACCAAATTGGGTTGTAATCATCTGTTTTTAGCCAAAAGTAGTCTAAGTTTTATAGGTAAGAAAAGAGTAGAGCATGCATTTATAGGTAAAACAGAAATAAAAAAGAGATTATTCCACCCACAAAAAATTCAGATAGGGCAAAATATAATCGCATAATCAGCCCCTGCGGCACATGTGTTTTCACCGGTAACATCGTTTGGATAGACGAAAGCCAGCGGACACGATCTCTTGTAGAAGGCCGTGTACTTGGTGGGCTTGCACTTCACCGTACCGGCCCTCTCCCCTTCTCGAAGCAGCAGTTCTCCGGATCCTTCAGCGCCTGGCACGCCGACATGCACGCCACCGTACCCCCGCCGGCCCCCACCACCCTCAGCTTCGGCGGGCAGAGGGCAACGTCGGCCGGACAGGTCGCCAGACTGCACCCTACAGGGGATCCCCCCTGCGGCACCACCGCTACGGAACCGGTCTCCTCCTCCACTTCCATGGTCACCGAAGAGGTCGGCAGGGCCCGTTGCAGTTGACCCTTTCCGGAGCGGCCTGATTTTAGAGAGAGATAGAGAGAGAGAGAGAGAGAGAGAGAAAGAGAGACCCTGCAGGCGATCCAGGAAGGAGGCTCACCTTGTAACCATCCCGTCTCCTCCTCCGCTTCTGCCTCCGTCGCCGGCCAGGTCACCGAAGAGGTCGGCAGGGCCTGATTTTAGAGAGAGAGAGAGAGAGAGAGTGATGGGGAGAGAGAGAGAGAAATGGGGAGAGAGAGACGGGAGGGGGGCAGTTAGATCGCGAGGGGGGCGGTTAGGTCGCGAGAGATGGGGAGAAAGAGAAAGAGAAAGAGAGAGAGAGAGAGAAATCTGGAGGCGGGGGGGTCAGATCGGGAGAGACGGGAGGGGGGGGGGCGGTTAGATCGCGAGGGGGCGGCGGTTAGGTCGCGAGAGACGGGGAGAGAGAGAGAGAGAGAGAGAGAGAGAGAGAGAGAGAGAGAGAGAGAGAAATCTGGGGGCTGGGGGGGTGAGATCGTGAGAGACGGGAGGGGGGAGGGGGGGCGGCGGTTAGATCGCGAGGGGGGGGGGGGCGGTTAGATCGCGAGGGGGGGGGGGTTAGGTCGTGAGAGACGGGGAGAGAGAGAGAGAGAAAGAGAGAGAGAGAGAGAGAGAGAGAGAGAGAGAGAGAGAGAGAGAGAGAGAGAGAGAGAGAGAGATCTGGGGGCGGGAGGTTCAGATCGGGAGAGACGGGGGGAGAGAGAGAGAGAGAGAGAGAGAGAGAGAGAGAGAGAAATCAGGAGAGTGGTTAGATTGTAAGGGGTGGGGCGGTTTAATCGCGAGACGGGGAGAGAGAGAGAGAGAGAGAGAGAGGGAGAGAGAGATCAGGGGGAGGGGGTTAGATCGGACGGTGATCTACTCTCCGAATACGTACAATCAGATCGGATGGACAACTTGTCTCCAAAAGTTGTCTCCGAAAGTTGTCTAGTCAGCACAAAAGCGCCGTAACATGTTATATAGACTAGTGCATGCCCGTGCCTTCGGCACTGCAGCGGGCCGCCTTCGGCGGCAACACATCTAACGGCAACACCCCCACTCACCCCCACCCCCTAACCCACACACACACACACAACCCACCCAATGGTGGAAGAGAGAGAGAGAGAGAGAGAGAGAGAGGGGGGGGGTCGGCCCCGGTCTATACAGCACAGTCTTTATATAAGCAAGACAACGGCACCGTGTTAGGAGTTTTTTTTTTCCTGCTAGGGGCTGCTCGTGATTAAAGTTAGGGGTGGCAATGGGTCGGGTCGGATGGGGTTTATGTCGTGTCTAGTTTCGGATCGTGTCCAAGACCCCTAGACCCTGACCCAACCTGTTTAATTAATAATGCCTAGACCATAAACCCGTACCCAACCCATTTATACACTGGTAGACCTGATAAGACCCGTTAGACCTGTTTACCACACGGATCTATTCAATTGACCCGACTCAATCGGGCCAACCAGAGATGACCCGATAAGACCCGCTGGTACTACATACTACAGTATTATCGTTTATACTACAATATCAATGAATCTTAAATGGTTTTGTTAAGTCAACATTAGTATCTATTTTCGTTGATGTTCGTAAACCCTCTGTATATTATTGGAGGACTTTGTGAAAAAAATGAATCTGATGATACTTCGGCCCTTCACATATTTTTTAACCCTTAACGGAATTCAACGATTTCAAAAGCGTTGGAATCCTCGTTTAACCCTCCACAACTTTTATACAGCAACCTTTGCCAAACATCGGCGCGCTTGGCTTGTTTGCAGCCCTAATCAATGGTTTAGCCGATGTATTGGACCTCAAATGCGGTGGTTAGCAATTGCGGGGGTCTAGTGGCTGATCAAGAACCAAATTGGGTTGTAATCATCTGTTTTTAGCCAAAAGTAGTCTAAGTTTTATAGGTAAGAAAAGAGTAGAGCATGCATTTATAGGTAAAACAGAAATAAAAAAGAGATTATTCCACCCACAAAAAATTCAGATAGGGCAAAATATAATCGCATAATCAGCCCCTGCGGCACATGTGTTTTCACCGGTAACATCGTTTGGATAGACGAAAGCCAGCGGACACGATCTCTTGTAGAAGGCCGTGTACTTGGTGGGCTTGCACTTCACCGTACCGGCCCTCTCCCCTTCTCGAAGCAGCAGTTCTCCGGATCCTTCAGCGCCTGGCACGCCGACATGCACGCCACCGTACCCCCGCCGGCCCCCACCACCCTCAGCTTCGGCGGGCAGAGGGCAACGTCGGCCGGACAGGTCGCCAGACTGCACCCTACAGGGGATCCCCCCTGCGGCACCACCGCTACGGAACCGGTCTCCTCCTCCACTTCCATGGTCACCGAAGAGGTCGGCAGGGCCCGTTGCAGTTGACCCTTTCCGGAGCGGCCTGATTTTAGAGAGAGATAGAGAGAGAGAGAGAGAGAGAGAGAGAGAGAAAGAGAGACCCTGCAGGCGATCCAGGAAGGAGGCTCACCTTGTAACCATCCCGTCTCCTCCTCCGCTTCTGCCTCCGTCGCCGGCCAGGTCACCGAAGAGGTCGGCAGGGCCTGATTTTAGAGAGAGAGAGAGAGAGTGATGGGGAGAGAGAGAGAGAAATGGGGAGAGAGAGACGGGAGGGGGGCAGTTAGATCGCGAGGGGGGCGGTTAGGTCGCGAGAGATGGGGAGAGAGAGAAAGAGAAAGAGAGAGAGAGAGAGAAATCTGGAGGCGGGGGGGTCAGATCGGGAGAGACGGGAGGGGGGGGGGCGGTTAGATCGCGAGGGGGCGGCGGTTAGGTCGCGAGAGACGGGGAGAGAGAGAGAGAGAGAGAGAGAGAGAGAAATCTGGGGGCCGGGGGGGTGAGATCGTGAGAGACGGGAGGGGGGAGGGGGGGCGGCGGTTAGATCGCGAGGGGGGGGGGGCGGTTAGATCGCGAGGGGGGGGGGGGTTAGGTCGCGAGAGACGGGGAGAGAGAGAGAGAAGAGAGAGAGAGAGAGAGAGAGAGAGAGAGAGAGAGAGAGAGAGAGAGAGAGAGATCTGGGGGCGGGAGGTTCAGATCGGGAGAGACGGGGAGAGAGAGAGAGAGAGAGAGAGAGAGAGAGAGAGAGAGAGAAATCAGGAGAGTGGTTAGATTGTAAGGGGTGGGGCGGTTTAATCGCGAGACGGGGAGAGAGAGAGAGAGAGAGGGAGAGAGAGATCAGGGGGAGGGGGTTAGATCGGACGGTGATCTACTCTCCGAATACGTACAATCAGATCGGATGGACAACTTGTCTCCAAAAGTTGTCTCCGAAAGTTGTCTAGTCAGCACAAAAGCGCCGTAACATGTTATATAGACTAGTGCATGCCCGTGCCTTCGGCACTGCAGCGGGCCGCCTTCGGCGGCAACACATCTAACGGCAACACCCCCACTCACCCCCACCCCCTAACCCACACACACACACACAACCCACCCAATGGTGGAAGAGAGAGAGAGAGAGAGAGAGAGAGAGGGGGGGGGGGGGGGTCGGCCCCGGTCTATACAGCACAGTCTTTATATAGGCAAGACAACGGCACCGTGTTAGGAGTTTTTTTTTTCCTGCTAGGGGCTGCTCGTGATTAAAGTTAGGGGTGGCAATGGGTCGGGTCGGATGGGGTTTATGTCGTGTCTAGTTTCGGATCGTGTCCAAGACCCCTAGACCCTGACCCAACCTGTTTAATTAATAATGCCTAGACCATAAACCCGTACCCAACCCATTTATACACTGGTAGACCTGATAAGACCCGTTAGACCTGTTTACCACACGGATCTATTCAATTGACCCGACTCAATCGGGCCAACCAGAGATGACCCGATAAGACCCGCTGGTACTACATACTACAGTATTATCGTTTATACTACAATATCAATGAATCTTAAATGGTTTTGTTAAGTCAACATTAGTATCTATTTTCGTTGATGTTCGTAAACCCTCTGTATATTATTGGAGGACTTTGTGAAAAAAATGAATCTGATGATACTTCGGCCCTTCACATATTTTTTAACCCTTAACGGAATTCAACGATTTCAAAAGCGTTGGAATCCTCGTTTAACCCTCCACAACTTTTATACAGCAACCTTTGCCAAACATCGGCGCGCTTGGCTTGTTTGCAGCCCTAATCAATGGTTTAGCCGATGTATTGGACCTCAAATGCGGTGGTTAGCAATTGCGGGGGTCTAGTGGCTGATCAAGAACCAAATTGGGTTGTAATCATCTGTTTTTAGCCAAAAGTAGTCTAAGTTTTATAGGTAAGAAAAGAGTAGAGCATGCATTTATAGGTAAAACAGAAATAAAAAAGAGATTATTCCACCCACAAAAAATTCAGATAGGGCAAAATATAATCGCATAATCAGCCCCTGCGGCACATGTGTTTTCACCGGTAACATCGTTTGGATAGACGAAAGCCAGCGGACACGATCTCTTGTAGAAGGCCGTGTACTTGGTGGGCTTGCACTTCACCGTACCGGCCCTCTCCCCTTCTCGAAGCAGCAGTTCTCCGGATCCTTCAGCGCCTGGCACGCCGACATGCACGCCACCGTACCCCCGCCGGCCCCCACCACCCTCAGCTTCGGCGGGCAGAGGGCAACGTCGGCCGGACAGGTCGCCAGACTGCACCCTACAGGGGATCCCCCCTGCGGCACCACCGCTACGGAACCGGTCTCCTCCTCCACTTCCATGGTCACCGAAGAGGTCGGCAGGGCCCGTTGCAGTTGACCCTTTCCGGAGCGGCCTGATTTTAGAGAGAGATAGAGAGAGAGAGAGAGAGAGAGAGAGAGAGAGAGAGAGAGAGAGAGAGAGAGAAAGAGAGACCCTGCAGGCGATCCAGGAAGGAGGCTCACCTTGTAACCATCCCGTCTCCTCCTCCGCTTCCGCCTCCGTCGCCGGCCAGTTCACCGAAGAGGTCGGCAGGGCCTGATTTTAGAGAGAGAGAGAGAGAGTGATGGGGAGAGAGAGACGGGAGGGGGGCAGTTAGATCGCGAGGGGGGCGGTTAGGTCGCGAGAGATGGGGAGAGAGAGAGAGAGAAAGAGAGAGAGAGAGAGAGAGAGAGAGAGAGAGAGAGAGAGAGAGAGAGAGAGAGAGAGAGAGAGAGAAATCTGGAGGCGGGGGGGTCAGATCGGGAGAGACGGGAGGGGGGGGGGGCGGTTAGATCGCGAGGGGGCGGCGGTTAGGTCGCGAGAGACGAGGAGAGAGAGAGAGAGAGAGAGAGAGAAATCTGGGGGCCGGGGGGGGGGTGAGATCGTGAGAGACGGGAGGGGGGAGGGGGGGGGCGGCGGTTAGATCGCGAGGGGGGGGGGGGGTTAGGTCGCGAGAGACGGGGAGAGAGAGAGAGAGAGAGAGAGAGAGAGATCTCTGGGGGCGGGAGGTTCAGATCGGGAGAGACGGGGGGAGAGAGAGAGAGAGAGAGAGAGAGAGAGAGAGAGAGAGAGAGAGAGAGAGAGAGAGAGAGAGAGAGAGAGAGAGAGAGAGAGAGAAATCAGGGGAGTGGTTAGATTGTAAGGGGTGGGGCGGTTTAATCGCGAGACGGGGAGAGAGAGAGAGAGAGAGAGAGAGAGAGAGAGAGAGGGAGAGAGATCAGGGGGAGGGGGTTAGATCGGACGGTGATCTACTCTCCGAATACGTACAATCAGATCGGATGGACAACTTGTCTCCAAAAGTTGTCTCCGAAAGTTGTCTAGTCAGCACAAAAGCACCGTAACATGTTATATAGATTAGTGAGACTGTACACTGTATAGTAGTAACTACTGAGGTTATAGTACCAATGGTTCGGGTTGGGTTGGTTCGGGTTAAAAAAACTCACAACCCAGAACCGAACCGACCATAGCGGTTTTTTTTTTTTTTGGAACCGAATCAAATTGAACGGTCAAAAATACCCGATCCAAACCAAACCAAATAGACCGATTCGGTTCGGTTTGGCGGGTCAACCCAAACCGATGAACACCCCTAGTAGCAATGAACTCATGACATGTGATCATAGGCTTGCTCCATGTCTATTTTTAATGCCATACATTCATCGTTCCAATCATCAATCTCCATAGAGTGGAGAGCTTCTTGAGCAAGGAGAATGTTATCCGAGATATTACGACCTTTAACAACGCATTTTGATATGCTGAAATCAGCTTCGGCAATAAAGGTTATAATCGATTAACTAACATCCGAGACACAATTTTTGTTGGTAATGGAACAAAGACTGATGGGACGATAATGCTCAGGCTTAGACAGGCTAGAGATTTTAGGAGTCAGAGAAATGAGTGTATCGTTCCAGGAGTCGTGCATTGCCTTACCATTAAAGAAGCTCGAAACCAGGCTACACAAATCATTGCCCACAGTATTCCAGTTGCTTGTAAAAAACTTTGTCGTAAAGCCAGCCATTCGAACCTGGGGCTTTGTTGCTCATCATGTTATACACAGTGGCTTTAATCTCCTAAACGGATACCGAAAGAGTAAGGCTAAAATTCTCAGCATCGGAAATAATAGAGAGAATCTCACAAAGATTCCATCATCGAACTCCTCCGCTAACCAGCGACCCTTGAAGTAGTCCACAAGGATATGTTCCAAATCCCTCCATTCGTGGTAGGCAGTACCGAAAGAATCCAAAATAGAAAGAATATGGTTGTTGTTGTGCCTAATCACAGTGAATCTATGAAAGAACAAAGTATTTTGGTCCCCTTCATGCAGCCATTGGACTCAAGATTTTTGATATCATATATGCTCGATCATAGCCGCAGTTTTGTGATAATCAACAATGAGGGATCGGAGCCCCAACTCCTCAGCCGTAGAGAGCCCCCGGAGACCCTCGATCTGCTGGAGCGAGGCAATTTGGGGTCTAAGATGAACAATATTAACTTCAAGTTGCCCACAGTATTCCCACTCCAACTCTTCAACGCCTCACGAGTCATGTACAAATTAGCCGAGAAACTACGAGCGTCGCACGCTCGAGTATTACGATTCCAAGCCTCAGCTACCACCTCTGGAAAATCAGGCCTAAGAATCCCAAAGTGTTCAAAACGGAAAGGCCGATTACGCTTGACCTCTAAGGGTGGAGATTAACAAGGATCGGGCAATGATCGGACCAAATTCTAGCCATGTGGCGGATGCTAGCATCATGAAATAAGTCGAGCCATGCCGAATTACAAAGCCCTTGATCAATACATTCCCAAATCCCACGAGAACCCGGTTGATTGTTGCACCAGGTGAAAGGGGACCCATGGAACCCCAAATCAATAAGCCCATTGGAAGAGACGCGCGTAGTTACGAAATTCCTCAATATCAATGATAACCCGAAATTCAGCGCCCCCCTTTCTTATCCTCCGGGTTAAGGAAGAAATTGAAATCCCCAAGAGCTAGGAAAGGTACTTGAAGGCCACAAATCTTTGATATAGCATCCCAAATAGGTCTCCGAAGAGCATAGATTTGCTTCACAAAAATACCCCCAAGAATCCACTAATTAATGAGCTTATCAAAAATAACACAAAATGTCATTTGGGGATCTAGAGACATCACCGAAACATTATCGATGCCGAACCTCCATAAAATGAGTTTCCTACCTTGTCGCTTCTCTTTCGCCTCCCCAATATGAGTTTCCACTAATACCACAATATCCGGCTTAACCTCGTCAAACAAACATTTGCAATTATTAGTAAAGGACTAATAGCCCCTCTATAATTCCAAAGAAGAATGCTCATTGGGACAAAAAAAAAACTAAAACAGAAGAGAGAGAAAAACAGGCCCTGAAACCCTAGACTTCTTGTTCCAAACTCCCAGGTCTGGGATACTCAACTCAGGTGAAGACTCCTTCCGCCTTCTTCAACAAAGGCCAAAAAGGACGCATGTTGATGACGATCAGTCAAGTTATCGGCGTAGGAGACACCTGAATACACTATGATATCTATATATCTATATACTAAAATGGAAGCCTCTCTCTCATGTTGTGACACGTGGACGTCTATTAAAGAGCTAGCTAGAATTCTTCTAAAATGGAAGCCTCTCCCATGTTATGACACGTGGACGTCTATTAAAGAGCTAGCTAGAATTCTTCTTTCGTGTGAACACAGCTCTCTTTTAAATCCATTTAAAAACCTACCATAAAGATGATAAGTTTTCATTCAATGACATTTAATGGTCATTTGATGTTAATCTCTCTCTCTCTCTCTCTCTCTCTCTCTCTCTCTCTCTCTCTCTAACAAGTGAATCACACTCACTTCAGATTTTACACTTCTTCGAACAGTTGCGATGTCGTCTTTGCCAAATGGTGTGCATCAAACACATTCAGGCATTGCCCGGGTTTCTTACTAGTCTATACTAAAATGGAAGCCTCTCTCTCGTGTTGTGACGCATGGACGTCTTTTAAAGAGCTAGAATTCTTCGTCCGTGTGTGAACACAGCTCTCTTTTAAATCCATTTAAAAATCTACCATAAAGATAATAAATTTCCATTCAATGGCATTAAATGGTCATTTGATGTTTATCTCTCTCTCTCTCTCTCTCTCTCTAACAAGTGAATCACACTCACTTCAGATTTCACACTTCTTCGAACAGTTGCGATGTCGTCTTTCTCAAATGGCATGCATCAAGCACATTCGGGCATTGCCCGGGTTTGTTACTAGTACACTATGAAGCTAAATGCCTAATAAGCCCACATTTAAAGCAGAGCTTTGGTAAGCCCTCATAAGCAAAGTGTTGCCAGAACGACGACTCTTGCCCACACAGCTTAACGCCGGCCACCACTGGTTTTCCAAGATCAATTTCGACACAGACGCTAGCATATTTTCCTCTAGCCATTTCCCTCGTATAGGCATCCACATCTACCGGGCGGCCCGCAGCAACCGCCATCGATAGAATGAGGTCGCGCTTCCAATATTCTGATGGGAGATTGTGGAGACGGATCCACACCACCGATTTGAGGATGGAGTCCCAAAGTCCAAACCCGCCACATGTATATATGTGTACATGCTTGTCATATATGTTTGACAAATATATATGAGTTCGGTTCTCAGGTTTGGTCGGATCTACACAAGCCCCAACCTGACCGTATTTAGATGGATCCACGAAACCTAGAACCAAACCATGTCAAAATACCCGAGCCAACCGACACATTTAGAGATCGGGTTGGATCAGGTCTTGGTTTTACAGGACCCAAGTACAATACCATGAAACATAGTAATGGGTCAGACGATTCGAATTCGTCGGGCCTGTAATTGATCTCAGCCGTTCTTTGCACCTTTCCCCGATAGGTGAATCATATTGGACTGGCAGGCAAGTGGACGATCGAGGAATCCTATGCATACACACCCTGTATGCATATGCTGCGCCATCGCCGTGTACGCCACAGGATAGGTCCAGTGCAAAAATCCAGATGCAACACAATGATGTCTACTTTACAAAATATTAAAAAAAAAAATTAAAGACTTAATTATATATGTAGTTATTAAAAAAAAACTGTATTTAAAAGCTGACTAGAAAGATAAGATGGTGAAAGAAATAAAGTATCTTATACATACCCTCTTACCAACTGAAGTAAATCCTGAACCTGCACTGCATCTATTTATTAATACATGTGTATCGAAATATCAGGTTCGGGTTGGGTTGGTCAACCCAGACACTCAACCCGACCCCGTCCAAACATTAATGGGGCTAGACTTTTCTCAACCCAACCCACTCTAAAGCTGCCTAAACCCAACCCAACATCGGGTTGAACACAGATCGGTTGGGCTTGATCCGTCCAAGTTTCAGCCCTAGTAGGAAGAACTATACAAAAGAAACGATTTCTTGAAGCACACTTTTCGAAGGTCTAACAGGAATGGAATCAGATGTATATCATTGAGTTTTCTAAAAATGATAGGCGAGAGAATGATAAAAGTGAAGAATACGCAGACAACCACATGGGAACAGAACAAAATCTGAATATTATTAGAGAAAATAAATTAATCCAAAATTATCTATTAGCAATAGTTCATCATGGACTTTCAAATATAGCTTAAACACTCAACTCAGACTCACTATAGTGTTCTACCTCCATTAGTCGATTGATTGCTCGCATCACAGCCAACATCTGTAGTTCATAAACATCTAAGCCTCCACGAGCCCTTGGCCGCGAGGAATTTTTTTCTTAGCTTTCGCCGTGTTGCGAGCAGCTTCATCTCCATCTTCACCTTCCTTACTAGTTTCAATCCTCGCAAAAACTGGCTTCGGCTCAGCCATTATCTGACCCGCTTTCAGCCCTCCCCATTTGGTATCACTCTGAAAGATAGAAGACATTCGGTCAAGAATGATAACCGATAAACACGCTCGAAAGAATGAAGCTTGTCATAGTTGATGCTCCAAACAATGTAGTTGAGCATTTAGAACCTTAGTTGATCAGTTGAATCACTTTCAACTGGCCTTTTAGGTTTCCCCACCTGCTAATTGGCCTTTTAGGTTTCGTGGGATATGCATCTCTCATACCAAGTTTGATCGGTCAAGTTTTCGGCACCAATCTTAGAGGGTTGACACCAATTTGACTGGCTGTTGACAAATTGTCGTCAGTCTTCCCTATACTTCACCCCATCTCAACGGGATAAGACTTGCATGAAGATGACGGCGAAGAAAAATGAAGCTGTTGCTTCGGGATTCATATTGAACTTCCAAATGCTAGTTTCTACACCATCTTATACGACTTATGTAACAACCCACTCTATCGGTGGTGACAATAGGAAGAGTATACTTTTAAGGAGATGCATGGTTGATTTAATATATGTTTTACAATGCAATATTTTACTAAGGAAATGAGTAAGATATCAAAGGAGGGGGGGTTGTTACCCAGGCCAGCGCTACAAATTGATCCTCCGAAAACCCAAGCTGTGTGTATATTCTCAGACATAGGCTTGGAGTGATTGGAGATAAAGCAATTGCTATAATCCTCATTGCTTCCAATATAATCACCAGATCCTGTGTATGAGAGTAAAATCCATAAACAGTGCCACAAGCATTACCTACTGATGCATTATTAGCACAAAGTCAGTCAATTTTTCACCAAAATCTAAATCCACCACTACAGGATTATGATAAATGTACATTTGGAAATTGCAGAATTCACCCAATAGTGATAATTATCAATAGAAGTTAAAAGCATATCTTGACCTAGGTAAACTTTTCTATCTGTTAGTGTCATGTATTTATGCTTTTCTTTGTAAATACTGCGTAAGTTGCAGTCAACCTAAGGTTTTCTGCAATCTCTAGCAATAAATTTTTGGTAAGGTTGCATAGATGTACCATGTAATACTTTCTTTGTAAATTTTTTTTCTTGGGTTTCCGTGTCACAACCAATTAGCACTATCCTGACCAACTTCTACAATGATGGGGACTTTATAATAATAATTGAAGGCTGTGGATATGAAAATGTCCATTGGTGTTTAAAGTGGTCAAATAAAATATTAAACAGAATAGTGGTAAGAAATTTGAAACTACTTAGATCAAGCCTTCATGCATGATATATTTATTAAGACATAATATATAGGTTTTAAGACAAATAGATAAAAAGCAAAAAAAAAAAAAAAGAGGAAAAGAAGGATTAATAGATGAGAAAATTACTAAGTTTCATTCCTATGATTTGTGGGACACTTCCCACTTAGCCCCAATGATGTGTCCACACATGTGGACACCGACACCAGTGTCCACACAGGTGGAACAAATTAAATTAGGGTTTCAATGCATTGTTTTGAATGAGTGTGGTCAAATAAAAGCTTTAAATGCATCGTGTTAATGGTACCATCCCAGGGAACCCTGTAATTGAGTCCTATCGCATGTGACTTCTTAGTAAACATATTATATGTGCATTATATAGGACCATAAGCAGCATTAATATGCTGTCATTGGCAAAATTTAGTTTCTTTCTCTGTATATAACCACCAGAAACATTATATGCGCAGCGTGATTGACCTATTATTTCCATCACATCTATCGTTAACTAAAGAGAAAGTCTTGTATCAAAAGATTTTTCTTTTAGAGTTTATTTTGATTGCATTTAATGCACCCTTCAATTGACGAACACAATATCTCTTTCTTCCTCCTATCACATGCATAGTTGATCATATTTATGCTTGGTATTATTTATACTTGATTAAATTATATATATTATATATCTGTAACTCTATGAATCCTCGTATCCAAGTTGTATGATTTTGCGGTTTCTGACATCCGCCTCCGTGTCGACACTCGGCAACTGTGTCCATGTACACAAACCATAGATTTATACCATAAAGCGCAAGCCCAAAAACATTCAAGTCCGAAGGCTATGCTTTTCTATTAGGATATTTTACATGCGCAACACTTTAGAACTACCAAAATTGTAAAATTTAAATGCCCTCTTATGGGCCAAGTCAAGTTAATTTATCCCACTAGTGCATAACTGTATATATTAGATACGATAATTCCAACACTTTATGAATTAAGCAAGAAACATTAAACATAGCGTACATGTACACCTGAACTATCCTAATGGGATTCATATTAATTGCTCCATGTCTACCCCCCTTAATGGGATAAGACTTGGTTGATTAGTGTACATATATATGTCATTATTCCATGTATAGCCTCATATCAGCTGTTTCAGTGTACGTAACATATAAACACTACACCATATATGCACACATGTTGTATTGTATACATTTGGCATGTTAACCTAAAGAGACATGCTTTCCATTTTTTCTCTACTGACCGTCGGACCGTGGTATGAGAACTAATCATTGATAAAGAAATGTTACCAAGTCGGAAGTTGGGAAAAAGTCGGCATGGGAAAAAAAATTGAAAAAAAAAGAGAAAAATCAAAAAAAAAATCAGGAAAAAGGCGATAAATTATTTGAAAAATAGATATATATAATATCTAACTTATTTTTTAGCAATATATCATGTATATATCATTCGGAAAAAAAAATAGGGAGAAAAACGCATAATTTGCGATTACTACACGTAATTCGCTATTTATACATAAATTCCCGACTTTTTGAAAAAGTCGCGACTTATTACTGTAACAAATGTTTGGGGAATAAGTCACGATTAAAATGCAACTTTTTCAAAAAGTCAGCAATTTTGATAACACTGGATAAAAGTAGGGAAGAAGCACACATTCCCCACACCCCACCAACCATAGTAACCAAGTTTAGGTTCGGCAATAATTCAGCTTGTGTAAAGCTCAGGAAATCAGAAAAAATCAGAATATTCAGAATAAAAATGGTAAAAAATAGGGGGAAAGACTTATGCATTGCATCTCTTAGACAACTTACTATAATTCCTGGATTTGCTCATTCATTTGTCATTTTTGGGATTTTCAATTATCACAGGATATGATTCTCATGTGTTTTTATGCTAATTAGGCTGATGATGTCACATATGTCTATTTTCACTATTTTTCACATCTTTCTTGATTTCTCACTCATCTCCGAGAGGGCCAATAGGAGCGGTGAAACTCGGGCTGGTTGTGTTGGTGATCAACCCAAGCCCAACCTAAATCAAGGTTCGAATTCAATTTCACCCTACATTTGGACACTCAAAATATGGAAATATTTCGACAGTGTGGAAATATTGCAATTTTACAAAAATGATAGAAATAATTATTAAATGATGGATATTTTTACGAACCTTTGGACAATGAAGATCAAGCACATATGCATAATTTGGGGCACATAAATCAAATTTCTACACTATCTCGTGGTGTGGGGCGACACATAGCATGTACTTCTATGCATTCTAGACATGCACAATAGTTTAAGATCTACAACATATCCAGAATCCAAGTGATTTCATCGATATTAAGATCTGATTTTCTTTTTTTTCCAAAAATCTTTAAACTTTTGAAAGGTAAATCCGATAAACTCAGTGTTGATCCACAAATGTGACAAATCTGATGTAAGAATATCAAATCTTGATAAAGTGATGTTTTACACCACAACATTATCAATTAAACAACTAGAATGAATTAATTGACAAAATTTTAATAAATTATTGATTTCAAATGGTTTTGGAGAAGTATGCTTCGATCTGATTGAATGAATGATTCGATGTGATTTCGTTGATTTGATCATCCCAAGTTGGTGGCATGGTGTTAGGTGATAAATGTTACACACGGTAACACCAATTTAATTTTTCGAAGAAAAATCATGTCAGAGAAATCGAATATATTCCTTGGAAGATTTAGGTTTTTGGGGTTTGAACTTTAAAGGTTCAGAGTAAAAAATTTAGGAAACTTTCGGAAGATTTTTGACCCCCGCATTTCATTTCGAGAGCAAAAAAAAAAGAAAATATTTTGCGAAATTTTGAACCATGCCCGTAGTTAGTATACCTCAATCCTAACCCCACCCAACCTTGGGTTTGGAATTCTCAACCCAACCCAACCCAAGCGGGTTGGTTGAGTTGGTCGGGTTAGTACTTCCTTTATCATACCAGATCTACCATATTATATATAATAATAAATTTTTTAATTAAAGATTTTGTTGAGTAAGTGGATAATCATATTTAAAAAAACTTCACTCTTTTTCTAAATAAAGGTAGAACTACTTAATTAACATTCAATCATATCAGGTTTCACAAAAGAACTAAGAAATTAGTATATTGTAAAAAGTTTGGCTATACAAAATTGCTAATACAAAGATAGAGGTATTGCTAACATATCAAAAGCGTAAAACTTTCGATTGGATATAATTTTGACTAAAATACATAAATAAGAAAGAAAAGCAAAACATAGAACTTATAGAAGCAAGAAAAACATACAATGGTTGGCTTGAATGGCTTCTACATCTCTATCAAAATGTAGTTTTTAATTCAATATTTAGAAGCTCACAAGAAAAATAATGAAAGAAATGAGGAATCTGATACATGCCCTCTTACCTACTGAAGTGGATCAAGAGCAAGGTAACAAAGCCTACAATATATCTATTTATTAATATATATATTTGAATATCGGGTTCAGGTTGGGTTGGTCAACCCAAATCCTCAACTCGAGTCCGTCCAAATATTAATCGGGTTGCCTTTTTCAAACCCAACCTATCTTACACCTGCCCAAACCAAACCCAAAGTCGGGTTGAACATACGTCGGTCGGGTTTAACCTGTCCAGGTTTCAAACCTAGCCAATAGGCATATATCATACCCACTCGAAGACTAATATATGTATTATGCCATAACTGATGACTTAGGAGCTCTAACCATGATATGAGCATTAGTTCCATTGCACCTACTCCTACCCTATGCACTCTAATAATTGGAGTGTCATTGCGGTTGTAAACAATTTGGTCTTTAACAAAGGATGAAGCAAATCAAGATTGGCTACGTCGATTGGGTTCAACCTGTCCAAGTTTCAAACCTAGCCAACAGATATATATCATACCGCTCAATGACATAATATAAGCATTACACCATAACTGATGACTTAGGAGCCCTAACCATGATATGAGCATTAGTCCCACTGCACCTATTCCTATGCACTGTAATAATTGGAGTGTCATTGTGGTTGTAAACAATTTGGTCTTTAACGAAGGATGAACCAAATCAAGATTGGCTGCCACTTGAGTTGATTTTCGATCAGCATTTTGCTCAGACAATGTTATTGCCATGTACTCCTAACGAGAATCAAATTATTGACTCGTTTGTGTAAGTATGAGACAATTCAACTCTTTTCACTTATCAATCTCGCTCTGAATTAACCACCTTGATGGGGGGGTTCAGAAACTCTATATGAAACACCTTTTTGTGGTGGGTGGTGTGTTTGTGGGGTTAATCGTAGTATACATTGTTACTTCATTATTCCATGTATAGCCCCATATATTGATGTTCAGGTGTTGCTGCTACACATATATATCATATCATTTGTAAACTCACACACTAATACGCTATACCTATATATATTTGGGCATATTGTGCTAATGAAAAAATACTTGGGGACTTAGTTTTAGGTCCCTAACAAGAGATCGGTCTAGTGAAAAGGACAGACAAACAAGATAGTTTTGCAGCAGGCCCCTCCCAAAAAATATGCAATTACAGCAAGTCTCTCTGTTTGACTTTTCTCCCCTATAAATGACAATTTCTCCTAATACTACAATCACAAATGTTACTCTTCACTACAGCAAAGAGTAACAATCTGCAATTGTTACTCTTTAGGTACAATACTTTGCAGATTGTTACTCTTTGCTAAAGTGATTTCATTGTAGCAATTTTTTAAAAAAGCAAGATTTTTTTAAAAAAATCAGATTATTGCTACAATGATTTCGATGTAGCAATTTTTTCCCAGTGAGATTTCTCAAAAAAAAAATGCTACAGTGATTTCACAGTAACAAAGAGTAACAGTCTGCGCAGATTGTTACTCTTTGCATTACTACAGTGAAATGTGATTTTTTATGAATTGTTGCTCGTCTATGTTATTACACTGTACAGCTACATATAGGGGTAAAATGGACATTTTCCAAATGGAAGGACCTAATGCTAAAGCATCTCTTTATCTGTCCTTATCGTTAATTACGATCTGTTAAGGACCTAACACCAATTTGCCCAAAATATTTTGTGTTTCCTCCAATCTTTATATATTAACAAACATTATCCATTGTTTTTTCCATTCCAAACATAGAATATAAGTTTAAACAACTAAATGGATTAAACAGCCACTAACATATGGCATAACTACCAACCTAGCTTTATCCATCTCTTACCAAACAAACAAGCCTCTTTTTTACTGTATAAAGGCCTTGTCCACCGTATATTCCATGTTTTGTCTTTAACTTTTTTCTATCCCTATAGGTGCAACAACTAAGCACCATCTACTGCGCTTGGTGAATTTTTTTTCTACTTAAGGAAACTCATCTGCCTCGATCAGAGTATTTGTTTTTAATCATGGTCATTGGTCACAGAGTGCAGCAAGTTAATAAATTACCCAGAATCTAAAGATCAAAAGAGACCTTTTTTAAATCAAAATACCTAAAGGATGCACTATCTTTCAGCTAATCAGAGATACTCTTTTAAGACATTTCCTATCATACGTTATGTGTAACCCAACCACTTCCACTAACCTTATACTTTGTATGGCCTTCTATACCTTCACTTGTCAAGGCCTCCACTAGCATAGCCAATTCTATTGGTTTTCTGCCCCATATTTCTATCCCATATATGTCAACTATGAAGCCTCGTCTACTGCTCTTGTTCTAACTTCATTCTTCCAACAAGCATATCCGCCTCAATATCTTAGTCTTGTTATATGTTTTTGCTCGGTGTCTTGAAGTGCAACAAAATAGACTGCTCATAGTCTGAGGATCAAGCTTTAGACTACGAGTTATAAAGATACTTACTGTCAAGTTATGCAGAATATAAAATATGGAGAAATAACTAGAAGACACTAGCTTAGCTCTTGAAAGCTGTAATTCTTCAGAATTTATACTTTAAAGGTCAGAACACAAAATTCTGAGTAAAGTAGTAAACAAACTAAAGGTAGCATGGGAAGGGTCAATCTCTTTTTCTTTTTTTGGAAGGAACCACCATAGTGGTCAGTGCATCATCTCTTAGTGCGTCAGCACAAGAAAGACCAAGAATCAAAACTCAGCACAAGAGCAAAAAAAATGCTCCGATTTTTAATAACCCCATAGGTAAAAGCTCGCTACTAAGGTGAGGGAGGCCAGCCACTATAGAGCGGGAGTAAATATGCGGTAACATTTATTCTAACCCTAGACCAAGGCCACGAGTTGCATATATCATACCAACTGCGCTATCAGTTGAAGATAGAAGAGGATCGCTACGAACTCCATAATTTAGTTCTTGTTTCTAACACTTCATTCATCCAATAAATTATGCCACCTATCGATAAATTAAAAGATAAAACAGATCAGATATTGTAAAAATACACATAAAGAATATAGAAATCAATCCAAGCATTTAGAAAAACAACCAGGTGAAACTTATCAATCAAATCAAAAGTCAGTTTCATTTGATACCTTGGCAGCCATTTCAGAACTAGCACCCCCTTTCTTAAAATGAGACCACGGTGCACGTTCATCCATGTACAAGTTACCCGCGTTGCCAATATCTAATACGCATTCACATGCTGATGATAATGAAAGGTTCTCATAATGGAGCCTTGCCTTCTCCACCTAAACAGCCGGTTATTAGTAAAAGAAAGCATATGGAGCACATTCTATTATTCAATCATAATTGACATGAATATAACTATAATTAGGCTCCCACACTACGTAACTAGTGATTTTAACCAAGCAAAAGATAAATCTGATTCCATTGCTAAAGAACATACACCATCTGATTCTATAATTTCTATTCTTTTACATGGATATATTTTATTATGTCACAATGGAACAATTGCCGTACCAGCACCTTATGGATTTCACTTGCAAAATTACTTGTGTAGTAAGTAAGAAATGAAATAATTCCGTTGTCATAATTTTTTATGACAATATATGCATCTCTAACATGATAAGCCTATGAACAGATCCGTTGGAATTTGAGTTTTGGCTTTAACGTGTTAGGTCATAGAATATCCGTGTGGCAAGAAGCATCTAGGTGTGGATGTGTCCAATAATGGCTTGGCAAGTTGGAAAGAAGAAATTGACACAACTTAGTGCAAACCGATCAAAAAGAAAAGCCAGGTTAGAAGTAAGAAGAGCAAACTGAAATGCTAAATGTATTTACCCTCGCCCTTTCTCAGCACTTATGAGCTATCTTTGGAGAACTCTCTTGCACATGATGGACATAAAACTAAATTTTCAAACGTCCATCATCCCCAAGCTGATAGTCTAGCTGAGGTGGTCAATTGGAATTTAGGAAATTTTGATGTGAACATCTATATCGAGCCGCGCCCGTGACGCGTGGACTAGCGCAGGAGGCGCCAGCTGAGTCTGTGGTTGTGATCGGCTAAACAGAGCTGACCCCAGTTATTTGCATGTATTTTATCTTTTATTATTTCCTGCTTTGAGTTTAGTCCCACCTCGCCTGTCGGCTATTTGGGTTAGTCATTGTAAGCCTATATAAAGGCCCCCCCCCTTGTTCCTTTGTAGGCACTGAAGAATGAAATAAAATTTTTTGTTTCCTCCACTTTGTGTTGAGAGACTAAGGGCAAGGTGTGTGAAACCCTAACCCTAACCCTAGGTGTGTGAAACTCTAGGTCAGAACTCGAGGTGTGAAACCCTAGTATGCTTTACCTCCCATCTTCCCATCAGCTCTCTTTCTCGTCTCTCATCTCTCCCCTTTCTCTCCGTCCACACCCCAGTGCCACCCACCCCTCCTCCCTGCACCCTGCCCGTGCCCGCCAACAACCCAACCCCCCCTACTCCTCCCGAACCCCATCCCTTCTCCCCTCTCCCCACACCCCAGCCCCCCTCCCCGCGCTACAGACCCGGTCTCCTCTCCCCTGCCCCGTAACCCGCCCCAGGCCCGACCCAGCCCGACCCTCCCCCTCCCGAGCCCTCCCTCTTCTCCTCTCCTCCCCTCTCCCCGGCAACCCCATCCCCATCCCTCCTCCCCTCTCCCCGCGCCCCAGCCCCCCTCCCCGCGCTACATCCCCGGCCGACCCCTCCTCTCTCCTGCCCTGTAGCCCGACCCAACCCGACCTCACCCCTCCCTCTCCTTGCCCTGCACCCAGTCACCGGCCCACCTCCTCCTTTCCCTTCCCCCCCCCCCCCCTGTCCCAACCCGACCCCGACCCCTGCCTCCCCTCCCCGCAGCCCACGCCCAGACCCGTCGCCCCTCCTCTCAACCCGCGCCCGACCACCCTGCCTCCCTCTCCACCTTCCGTCTCCCTCCTTCTTGCGGCCCGCGCCCGACCACCCTGCCTCCTCTCCTCTGTCCAACCCACACCACCCCGACTCCTCAGTAGCCCCGCGCCACTTCGACCTCCCCTCTGCCCATCCCTCCTCCTCCCTCAGCCTTGCAACCAACCCCGACCCAACCCGATCCCACTCTGTTCCAAACCCGTGACCCCGATTCCATCATCCTCGGCTGACCCGGATGTTGATCACGGGTTCGGTTGAAAACGCTGACGGCTGACTCAGACGCTGATCACATGTTCGATTGAGGACGCTGACGGCTCTCCGGGTATTTGATCACCATTTTCGGAGTTCCTGTTCGATTCGGGTTCCTGAGGCCAAGCGTGATCGTCAGTATATGAGTTTTCATTCCCGATTGGTTATTATCGGATAACACCAATAATCAAGTCTTCATTATCTTATCTGTGTTGCCTGCTGTCCACCATTCGTAAGTTGAGTGTTCCACCTGCCGGTAAGCTCATTAGTTCCTGATATTGCGGGACGGACTCTTATCTCTTAAGTTAAGCATGGTTTATTTTAATCCTTAGAACTAAGATCGAACTGCCGGATGCTAGTAGTTTCTTTTAAAATCCATCATTTCCTGCTAATGGCTTGAACAAAATTTCCTACCTGAAACTTTTAATTTATAACGACACACTGCTAATACAATTGAACTACTGATTTCCTATCCATCTGCATCGTTTTGCATCAAATTTATTGAAATGTCTGGTGGGATAAAATAACAGAAACTGGGATCTGGTACTTCCAATTGTTGAGTATGCATATAACAGTTTGGTAAATAGGTCATTTGGCATTAGTCCTTTTGAGGTTATGCATGGTAACAAATCTAGGAATAGATCTCATTCCCATGTCACATCATAATAGGGTCATGGAGTCTTCATAGTTATTTGCACAACATTTTCATGAATTGCATAAAGAGAACAACAAGAAAATTCAAACTAGTAATGCAAAATACAAATCTTTAGCCGACTTATATAGACCTAATCTTGAGTTTAATGTAGGAGATTATGTTACAATCAAGATACGACTTGAGCAGTTTCCTTTGGGTATCGTGAAAAGTTACAAGGCCGTAGTGTTGTACCATTTAAGGTATTAAAAACAAGGTTTGGAGTTTCGGCTGAAACCGATCCATTTCAGCCGTTTCGGATCAGTTTCAATCGGAACCAGTCCTGCACCCTCCAGTTTCGAGTTTTAAAACTCAGCACTCAATAAAAGCAGGACTGGGTTTAGGATCAGGTGTATTTCAGCATGACAGCTTGACAAACATATTTACAAAAAAAACATTTAAGTAAATGATCTTTCCATTTACTTTAAGTAATTTTATGTAAATAAACAAATACCTACCCCCTATTTGGATTTAATAAAAATATCAGAACAATCAAAATCCAAAAGAATCAAAATGTAATTTTTCAGTTCCTATACAAAATCAGACTTTGTCACTTTACAGCTTTTGGCTAAGAAAGAAAATTCGATGAAAAAAAAACCACAAAGTATTTTGGACTGAAAAAAATCTCAAAAATCTAGAAGTATAAGATCAACTTAAAAACCCGAAGTCTGGTAAAATATTTTGAATCTATACAAAAATTCTTTCACAAGAGACTTTTTTTCCTCCAAACTTCACCAAAATTCAGAATCACGATTTTTCAACTTTTTGACAAAAAATCAGGGTAAAGCAAAAGCCACGCTATTTTGAAAACAAAACCACTATAAAGTGGATACCAATGTAATTATTTTATATTATTTTTATATTTTATAATTATTTTAAATTTAAAAAACGAAACCAAAACCACCGAAACTCCGATCCAAAACTCCGAAACCGATCCTCGGTGGGCAGACCAAAACCGAAACTACAAACCTTGATTGAAAATGATTAGTCTGAATGCTCATGCCAGTGACCTTATGTTTGACAATGGGATAAGGTCGACGTTTAATGTTTAGGATTTGTTTTCCTATAAAGGTCTAGTAGTGTAATACTAGACAAACCTTTTTTGATGATGTTGACCCTTTATCTGACTCGTTGCCGCTTGTTTACCCCGCCGTCTATTTTGTCTGCACCGAAAGAACAAATTGATGATAATTTGGATAAACAGGTTGTTTCCACCATGAGCGGAGGTTACCAGCACCACCTTGATGCTAGAAGGATCGCCTTAACTCAGATGCTACTTGGATCACCAGAGTTAAGCTGCAGAGGCTTGATCCAGACCTGTTGGAGACACATCAGAATCACCAGGATATGCACTCGAAGGAATCGACTTCTTTTCACTCCAGGGGAATTGGTGAGGATACTAGAGGCCTATGACCACCTGTGACACGTGTTTACAGTTACAGATGCAAACGATAGGCCCATTCGAAGTCACTTTGGCTTTGGGATGGCACTTGATATATTAGCCCATTGTTTAGGGGCATATTGGTATTTAATTATTGCCTTTTTAGTTTTATTTTTGGAGCTACTTTAGTTAAAAATTTTACATGTCAAAAACCCATGTCATAAGGGTGTCTTTTTAGTATTAGGATTCCTAATGGTCTACTGTTTGGATTAGAGACTTAGTAGCATATGTATTTCTTGGGAGTATATAAATGGACCCAAAGCCTTTAGTATGATGAATGAAGCTTGGATGTTAGGCATACATGTTTGCCATGAGTTCTGAGAGAGGTTCAAGAGTGAGAGGCTCAACTCCGATGGGAGGTCAGAGTGCCGATGGCGAGAGGTCGAGGACTTATTTTTCCCTTCTCCTCCTCTCTGTGCACTCGCGACACCCAATCCCTGGGCCACCACGAGCCGCCATCATCCACGCCCCGGAGCCCTTCCCCTCCCCACTTTCTCCTCCATGATTGCCGGCAAACAGCAGACACCAGCGAGGGGTTGGGCCCACTGCCTGCCAGCCCTTTGGCTGGGCCGCGGCCGTCCCGTGGCCAATCTCTATTGGGCTACCAGCAGGCGGCCAATGACCCGCCGGCCACACAGGCACACACAAGAGCAAGCAGACGGCAACCTACAGGTCACCGACAGCCCGCCAACGACTCCTTTGAACATGTTGACTCCACTTGGGGGTCTTGTTTGTGCTTCGAAGACCTCGATTACGCTCTCGTTGGGTTCAATTTGCTTGTTCAATTTTCACCAAGGAGTTCTTTCGTGCTTTGCTTGCGAGCGCTAGATATTACCATAGATCTCATTGAGATCTTTCCAACACAATCTAAAATCATTAGATAATCTCTTTAACCTATTTACTACTTGTTATTACCAATTTCAGCCATACATGAACCTGAGACTCTTGAAACTTTTTTGAGCTTTGATTCAACTTGATTTGAAACCCTTTTGGGGTCTATCGATCTTTAGCATTAATTGTGAGCTTGCCCTAGCTAACCGAAATCCCTTGAGTTCCAAACGATCATTGTTTTTTTTATCTAGAATTGCTACGCAAAGAGTGTTTGCACTTGGTCTATGAGAATCGCTTGATCGGTTGTTTCAGTCTTAAATTAATTGAAATTTAGTTGGTTAAATCTTTATATTTTAACTTGCTAGTTGCAAATAAAATTGTTGATCTCTTTAAACTAACTTGCACATGTGTGTTCCAACATCTATCTGTAGCTCCTTAGGCAACAAGGTACACTGAGAATAACCTCTCCCAAACATAATCAATTGTGGTGGTAACTCAGAAAATAATTGGAACCTGAAAAGAATCTCCGGAGCATAATGACGTGAGCTCACACGAAAAAAAGATCCTAAATGAATTGATTCTTATGATTACTCAGAAAATTAGTGGAAACTGGAAACTGAAACTAAGTACCTAATGCAAAAAAATCACTAAAGATAGAAATTCCAAAAGATATAAGACAAAATTTAAAAAAAAAAGTGGCTATTCTAACAACTAATGAGATGTTCAGAATATAGTAGTATTAATTACCAACTTCTCTGTAGTATCTTTGAACGAATTTCCTTCTGCCGCAATAGTTGAGTCAACAGCCAATGTCAACTGGCAATTCTTCTTCAAAAGTCCGAGTGTGCGATTGAGAAGGTTTCCTGTGTATGATAGACAACAATTATATTAAACACCGCAAAAAGGTCAACCAGCAATAAATATAGTTACACATATGCATGTAGAGAGAGAGAGAGAGAGAGAGACCGATTGTATTGGCTAGATGTGCATTGACAATATTAATGAAGCGGTCCTCTGAGAAGTCCCCATCATTTCCAAATTCCACTTCCCTCAAGAAAAAGTACCGAACACCATCAGATCCGAATTTATGCACCAGATCCTTTGGATCAAGTGTATTTCCCAGTGATTTGCCCATCTTCATACCATCCTAAAATTTTCAAAAGAAAAAGCGGTGCTGCATGAAATGAAAAATATGACACTATCAGAACCAAAGGAACGTCTACACAAGTAGTGTACTTCCAAGGAAAAATAAATACAAAGAAAAAACACTTTTAACATGAAAGCATTTTCATAGTCTAAGCAAATGAGACACAATTAGAGAATCAACATTAGCTTATAGCTGCTAATGAACGGAAAATTTCAATGAAAAATAAGCTCCGTTTTATCGAGACATTGAACATAATATTAAGGAACAGCTCTACAACTTGATGCAATTGTAAAATATGTCTGCTAAGTTAAAAGACTAGTACAAAACAACCGATACATTTAGGATTGAATATTGAAGGAAAAAATTACAATAATAAGCAGCACCATTGCAAAGCCAAAAGGTATCATTGGTAGTGATACATGGTTCATCCAAATGAAATACATCCTCATGTTCATGATACTAAGGTTTCTTAATAAGGGGGTGTTTGGTTCAGCAGTTTGCTTATAAGTAGAGTTGTTTATATAAGAGCTTATTAAAAGTTCTGCTGAAAAAAGCTCTTATAATAAGCAAAGTCGTTTGGCAACTCTGTTTAGATAAGCTCTTAAAAAAAAAAGTGTGATTGGTTAACCTCCCTTTTATAGCGCTTATTTTGGGGTAATATTGTCATAGTTTTGGGGCGAAGGAGGTCTCGCTTCAAATCTTGTGGCAAACAAGGGGCGGAGGAGGTCTGCGAAGGGGGCGGACTGCAGAGGAGGAGGCCGGACTACGGTGAAGGTGCAGACTGAGGGCAGACTGCAGAGGAGGAGGGCGGACGAGGGGGCGGACTGCGGAGGACTCGCTGCAGATCGCGAGGGAGAGGAACGATATATTTTTCCTCTCGAGCACCTACGGAGTGGATAGGTCAAAGGTAAAAACAATTTATATCCTTTGTAATTTTCTGATAAATGAGGGGCTCAATAGTCCAAAAAAACACTGAGCAAATCAGTGCAAATACCCCACTTTCTAGGTGTGAAGATCTTTGATACCTAACAAATATGCAAAGCCCAATAGGGGATGCCAAAACCCCTATTCTTTTCCACTAAATATCTCATATAAGCCCAATATAATGAAAAAAGAAGCAAAAAATAAAAGGGGAGTCGGTTGGGTAGACTTGCCATGCGGGTAAAGAAGCAAGTTATGTATAAAGGACGGGATGCTTGATTAACACTACAAAAACTTTTTATATTAATAAAATGGCTTTTCGTTCTACCTTTATTGATTTCAAATCATGGGTCGAGGGTTCTTCCAAACCTGAATAGGTTCGCCGAACGGGTTTAGATTTTTGCCAATCAGAATCAAACCACAAGCCACAGCAAAAAATATGCCCCAATTCGATCCGATTCAGCGGTTTTGGTTGTGATTCTAATCCGGTTTGCCCTAATTCTGATCCACTTCAGCCAAACCAGATTTGACCAAAGACAAATGCAACCCAATTCAGTCACATCAAGCCCGAATTAGTCCTAATAGGTAGAATCAACTAAATCAAACCAAATTTCTAATTTCTTTAATATTTTTAACCAACTAGACGAATTCGAACCAACATGTTTTTTGCTTTGTACGAAGCAGAATCTCAAACTTTAGTTCATATCAGCATTTATTGAGATAGTTTTGAATCAACTTCCCACTTTTTTGGTCATGATCAACATTGATCCAAGGCATCGGATTCTAGCATCATACAATCATCAAGTGATATCTAGTAAGCAAGTTCCAACCTTTACCCTTTAAACTATGATATGACAATCCTTTCCGAAACCAAGAACCACATAGAAGCGCCTCCGGGCTCACATATCCCAAACATGAGAACGACATCCAAACAAAGCATAACATCCATCATACATAGATTAAGGTTCAATGAAGAATTTATAGTCTCGATCAATCCCCCACTCTTTTCACCAAAAATGGACGGATTCACACGAATTACGAAATCTTGAGGGAACCCAAGAAATCAATGAGCACAATAAATCTTTTCCCATTGAAATTCTAGCGTAAGGAGTTGAGTCATCGTATACCCTCCCTCACCACGAGAAAGAATAAATAGCCATTGGGGGTGGCATGGAAAAAAACTTGGTTCTTCGTTGATGAACATCCTCTATGTCGTGACTTATTTGTTTTGTATAGGGAAATTGATTTTGAGAAAAGGAAAAAAAGCTGTTCATATCAACTAGTTATGACCATAACTTTCATTTTATCATCATGTCTATCCATAAATCTGATTTGAACTTTGTCGCGATCAATCCCCCACTCTTTTCACCAAAAATGGACGGATTCACACGAAATCTTGAGGGAACCCAAGAAATTAATAAGCACAATAAATCTTTTCCCATTGAAATTCTAGCGTAAGGTGTTGAGTCATCGTATACACTCCCTCAATTCGAGAAAGAATAAATAACCATTGGGGGTGGCATGGGAAACAAAAACTCGATTCTTTGTTGATGAACATCCTCTATATCGTGACGTATCTGTTTTATATAGGGAAATCGATTTTGAGAAAATGAAAAAAAGCTCTTCATATCAACTAGTTATGACCATAATTTCATCTTATCATCATGTCTATCCATAAATCTAATTTGAACTTTGTCGCAATCCTTGTCCTTAAAAAGGTTATCATTGGTACAAAATCTCTCTATGCACTACCTTTGGGGTACCATAGGCATTAAGAGAAAGTGTTCTCGTATCTCTCTATCTATGAAGCACAGACACAGGTACGGCGACACGACACGGACACGACGACACGATATTTCCTCAAAAATGAAGGACACGACACGGCTAGGACACGGCAATTAATTTTATATAAATAATATATAATACATGAATACTACATAGAGATGCTTAACTTCGAAGAATAATTCATAAAGCATGCTCCAACTAGATGGGAAATTACTTTATGGTTATACTAGTAAGAAACCCGGGCAATGCCCGGATAAACTTGATGCACACCACTTGGCACAGACGACATCACAGCCGTGCGAAGAGGTTTGCAATCTGGAATGAGTGTGATTCACTCGTTGGAGTGTAATTCACTTGTTAAAGAGAGGTGGTACTAATTATTTTCTAATAAACATCAAATGATCATTAAATGTCATTGAATGGGTATTTATCATCTTTATAGTAAGGTTTTAATATGATTTATGAGAGAGAACCGCCGTCACACGTCAGGAAGGGATTCTGGCTCTTCAAAAGGGGTCCATGTGTCACAACACGGGAGAGAGGGCTCAATTTTAGTATTATACTACTAGTAAGAAATTTGGGCAATGCCCGGATGAACATGATGCACAACACTTTGCAAGGATGACATCATACCCATCCGAAAAATTATGCAATTTGGAGTTAATGCGATTTACTCGTGGGGGTGTGATTCGTTTGTTAAAGAAAGATAAAGCACTAATGATTTTTTTAATTAACATCAAATGATCATTAAATGCTATTGAATGACTATTTATCATCTTTATAGTAGGGTTTTAATAGGATTTATAAGAGAGCCGTGTTCACACATGAGAGAAGGATTCTGACTCTTCAAAAGAGGTTCACCGTCCGGAGAGAGGGCTTCATTTTAGTATTATACTATTAGATTTAAGAAATTTCAATGGTAGCACAATACCCCAATTTGACAACTACTAAATTTCCTCTTTTGGTAATTTCAATCTAATCAAAACTGAAATGAAGGGGACAAAAGGAAGTTTATTTACTATGGGGTCGGGTTTGGCACTATGGTTAAAGTCAAATCTTAATCACAACCGTCCATTACACCAAGCCCCAAACAAATCATCCAACTCATTCCCGATCGCATGCAAACAACGGCCCTGCCGTGTACCGGCCGTTTCCTGGACAAAAAAAACCAGGACACTTCGGAGCCGTGTCCGACACATGTCCGGGCCGTGTCCGTGTTCGACACGTGTCCGACACGGACATGGGGCCCTCTAAGAAGTGTCCATGTTTCATTGCTCAATATGAAGGATTTCAATCATTAATCTTTCTACGAGATAATAGCCATTTCGGTAATGATATGTTAATATGTCGCTAAAATAACCTTTGACCTTTACTGAAGTTATTATATTTTTTTTTACTAGAAAATATGACTTCAACAAATAAATTGTGAAACAAATTCAATAAGAACAATGTATTATTTTACCATTAAGTACAAATATGCAGTAGGAGCCACTTACAGAACTTTACAATCACCTTATGATAGTACAGGATTTAAAATGGAATACATAGTTTGTTCACTAGAATATTGTAATATGGATAAGTGTTCCTTTAATGACATTGAAGAACAGTCAGGGAATTTCATCATTATTTTCAAATATGTTAAGGGCGTGAATGTCTAAGGAATTAATCACAAAATATTAATCGTAAATTTTTTTGACTGATAGCAACATATATGAGACTTTGAGATCAAATCTTTTAATTAACAAGAGGGAGAAAGAGAGTCTGCTAGTGCAGGAGAAATAATGTGGGAAAAGTTCTAGGTTTAGGAAAAAGTGAGAAGATCGAAATTTAGTTGTCGAAAAAGGGAAAAAATTGAATATTTGACGAAATACTAATTTCAAAGAATACTTCTAACATTAGTATGAAAGATTTTTCACCAATGTATGATAGCCAATGAGTTTCTAATATAGAAATTATAGTGCAAGTCTAGAAAAGCATTAGAGAGATTTCTATCATCTTAGAGAGCTTTCTATCATATTTTACAGATATCCAAAAGTAATTATGAGGTCAATTAATGATGAATTGGTCTAATCAAAAGAAAATCCATATAAATCAACCATATACAATTGTCTACCTGGCACCTGCTCTGCCATTCTTAATTGTGCTCTACTTCCATTAAAAAGGTACATGTTTACGTTTGGAAAACATTTAGAATATATTTGAAATGATTTAGGAATGTTCCAAACTTGCGCAACTGCAATTTCTTGCCTGAAGGTTTTCATAAAGTTTCCCTGATTTACTTCCTGTATTGGGATTTTTCCGCTTGGTAAATTAAATCTGATTTTGATATAGAGAGATAAGGAAAAATAAATAAAAAGGTGTGGGAAAAGAGATCCATTTCATGTATCCAGAATAAGATAGGAATATTGAATTGAAACTGATATATTTGGTTTACGGGGCACAAAAATCAATGTTAGAGACCAAAAAGATGCCTTCAAAAGGCCATAGCATATATGTGTAGGTAGAAGAAGGTTAGCTTTAAGATATACCACAAGGATACGAGATAAGAATAACAGTTTTGTAGTCCTTAGGTACAAATTGAACCGGACATGCAGCAGTTTACAATTATTAGAACGGTAATAATAGCCAACAAGATGTCATAAACAAGTCATATTGAACAAACACCGATACCTTCGTTAAAAATCCATGACCAAATACCATGTTTGGAATTCCTACTCCTGCTGACATTAGCATCGCAGGCCAATAAACTGCATGAAACCGCAAGATATCCTGCAGAGAACAGAAATATTAGAGTAATTAAAGGGAAAAAAGATCTTTAAAGCATGAAAAAATGAACTGCAAAACTACAGCATCTAGTAAGAAAGAACTGGATGTCCATCTGATGAAAAAAAAAATCCACCATATATAACTGATCTTTATCTCGATCTTATCATATCCCATATTAGATTCAATAGAAATAAAGTTGGAAATAACATGTAACATGAAAACATTATACGAAAATACTTGCCATTTTACATATACACATAAAGATTGTGTATGAAAAGTAAATTTTGTGTAGCATGTTCTTTGAGAAGCAAAATACAGGAATCAAAGAGAAGAAGAGCAGAAAAAAAGATCCAACCTCTAGACAACAATAACAAGGACAAGGACAAACATGAAAGAAGAAGGAAAAAATGAACGGCCAGGGTAATGCAAATGACGTGCAGCGTTGGCATAATAGATCGGTCAAAAAATCACACCACAATCTATCATTACAAATGTAGTTGTCCAACGATACCACAGAAATCCAGTTACATAAGATATACGACTTCCAACATTTGTTCTTTTAATAGAATTTGGGGCATAATGACAGCCCAGGGTGCAGGTTTTCTCTACTAGTCCTAGATCATTTCCCTTAGCATCACATTGACCTTTCAATCATCACAGAAGAAAATAATATTGCCAAGAACTACACCCCAGAGTGATGGATCTATTAGTGTAACATGATTTAGCTCCTGTGGATACCAAATAAACCTGCAGTGTGCTCAATACCTCATTGTTAGGAATGAATGTAGCAATAAGTATACATTGGTCTGAACAATCTGACACTAGCAGTTGGTTCTGTTTTAGATTTCAATACTAGCGCGCCATCTATTAAGCTAGCGATTATGGCTATTGAATTTGCCATAGAAATAAACACAGTTAACCTACAAATTGTATGTTCTAAAGAACATATTAACAGTAATACAAGCATAAGCATTTGTCACAAGCAATCAACCTCGACAAGATCACTAGTTTTGTTGCCAAGCATGTTGGCCGAAAGACAAATGGATCAAGACCGCAGTTGTTTAGAATTTGATGTGCGTTAACTTATTTATGTTTGATGTGCAATAAAGTATCTTATTTATGACAAGTAATTACCACAGTTACCAATTGTTCGAATGTATATACTTAGCCTCTTATATAGGTTTATTAGTCCCTTCTTTGGGGTATGTTTACTTGGGTGACTCCATCTCATGTACAGCAAATATAGGGTCGTTGTCCTCTTTGAGTGAGACAATTATCACTCTCTCCCAATCTTTATCATTGTCCCCTTAGGGTTAACATGGCATCATAGTCATTGGATCCTTCCACTCCTTCATCGAGCTCGGCGTCATGCCTCAGAGCAACCATTCCCAACTCAGGTGATGCACGATCAGAGCGGGATCAGTCTAGGCGAGTTGGCCCCCATCGTGATCTCATCAGAATAGCCTAGTTGAGTTTCTGTCGAAACAACGGGCAAACCTCGCGAGATCAAGTCGGAGCAAAGAATCCCGTCGAGCTCCTGTTGAGATCCAATCGGAGCAGAGGATCCCATTGATCTCTTGTTACGATCATGTCGGAACAAAGGGTAAAACCTCACGAGATCTACTTCTTCACAGCTTCAGATCTGCATTCCTCCCCTCAGGCAATCATAGGCTCCAGATCTACATCTCATTGGAGCAATAAGCTCATGAGATCCATCGCATATACGCATCGGAGCAGAGATCTCTCTCCCCCTTCACTGTTGTTGCTGTTTTTTTTTTCTCTATGTACGAAGTGTCGAGGGTCTCAGCGGCGCCTCTATGTCAAGCCCTAATAGAAGAAAGGGACGACACCTATCAGTCGTTAAGTCCTTTGGATGATCAGATCTACAAAGGGGTAAGTTCTTCAAACCCGACTTGCCTCCCTCACAAGCAGAGCTCCATTTGACTTATGTCAAACCGACGGTCTGGCTCTGCTCATTTTGGTCTGGTTCATGGCTGAGAAGAACTGTTGTGAAGCAACCACTGAATAGTTGGCTATCGTTTTGTTAGGGTTTTCTCACCCCTTGGCTCCTTTCCATTGAGTGGTATAGAACAGAGGAGGGTGGTATAAAGAGGTTTGGTCTACACACTTCATCCACTTGAATACGGGTTTTTCTTACCTCTCTTGAGCACCGGTCACAACCACCATGGGACCTCCACTCAAGCACCTTCTCGTGGATGTTCAACTCAATGGAACTACCAATTTCCGATTGTGGTCTTCCACATTTCGGATGAATCTTGCAGCACATGGCTTATGGGGGTATGTCGATGGTACGAGATTAGACCTGTCTTTTACGGACATCTCCACCACCACTAACTCACCATCTTTCGGTTCCCCGTCTACCACTCCTTCAGCTACAACGTGGTCTTGTGCAGATAAGATTATATGTGTTTATATCCGTGGTTTTGTCTCTCGCGATCTTCGTCTATAAACCCTACAGTTGAATACTTCCAGGGAGATGTGGTTTTTCTATCTCAAATATTCGTTAAGATAGGTCGAACCTCGAAAATATCAGTTGCTTCATGAGTCGGAGGCTATGACGCAGGGTGATCACACCATTCGGAAGTTCTTCGCCTCGATGTCTACAATTTTGCATGGGCTAGCTACCATGGATCCTACCTACCACCCTGAGTTTGTCGATACTCGCTGACGTTACAAGGAGTGTTCGCACCTGTACCAGTTCCTGATGCATTTGCATTATGAGTTCAAGCTAATATGAGGATAGTTACTTCATAGAGACTCGGTTCCGAATTTGGATACTGCCTTGTCTGAGCTACTTGCAGAGGAGACATGTGTGGGCAAGTTAGTCTCTATGACTATGTTTGCACAACCACTTCTCGTCCTGCCAACCAAACTCTTCCTGGAGGAGACTTATGATGCATATCATGTCGCTAAATTGTTTTTGAAAGAAGTTATTCGCATTCATGGCATTCCAAAATCTTTTATAACGAATAGAGATACACGATTCCTAAGTTATTTTTAGAAAACTTTATGGTCTAAATTAGGAACTAAATTAGAATTTAGCAGTGCTTATCATCTTCAAATGGATGGACAGACGGAAATAGTCAACCGAAGTCTTGGTAGTATGCTTAGATATTTTGCAGTTGAAAAATCATCCCAATGGGATGTGATTTTACCTCAAGCCGAATTTGCTCATAATAGTTCAGTAAATAGGTCTATATGCAAATTTTCTTTTGAAATCGTATATCAATATCATGTACCCCATTTGTTTGATTGTTCTTTCATTTCCTATTATGGTCCTAAAAAAAATGATGTCATTGTATTATATGATCTTATCAAAAATGTGCAAAAAGATGTACTTGACATGTTACACATCTCCAATACGAAATATAAAGTTGTTGCCGATACGCACAGGTGGCAGTGACAGTTTTCAGAGGATGACTTGGTGATGGCATATTTCAAGAAGAAAAGATTTCACTTAGGCTCACAAGATTAGTCAGAGGAGATTAGGTCCCTTTCGCATCTTGAAGAAGCTTGACGAGAATGCTTATCTACTGGAGCTTCCCATCGACATCGTCACATTGCCGATCTTCAATGGTGCCGATCAGCCAGAGACAGACACCATCAGCACCACCGTCAGATACTGCAGAGCGTGCCGATGAGGTCGAGGACGTTGTTGATGTTCGGACTACCAGGACAAGGCGCACCGAGTATCACTGTTCTAAAAGGCGGTCCGGGCGGCCGCCTAGGTGTTTTAGGGGGTTGGCAGCGCCGCTTCAGCATTAAGCGGCACTGCAGACAGGTTGAACAAAGGCGGGCGCCTAGGCGGGATCTGACCCGCCTAGGCGGGTAAAAGGCGGGCTCCAGGCAAGCAGGCTTTAGGCGGGCAAATTAGTAATAATTTTTCATAAAACCCCGACCCCACCCGATCCCCTCCTCCCTTTTCACTACATAACTAGATATTCTAGATATCTCAAAGGCTCAAAAGTTGCTCTCTTTCTCCTGCCTCATAGTCAACCCCGATCCCCTCCTCCATTTTCATAAAACTTTTATATTCAAATCGGTTGTTTTGATGTTTGCATTTGTAAAACTTTCTATTATTGTTTTTTTATATAGAATTATGAATTTATATATATACATACATATAGAATATATATAATATATTTTATATAGGTGGGTGCTCGACTTTTTCTTTGGGCGCCCGCCTAGTCGTCCGCCTTTCGTCTTGAAACAACTTGACCGTCGGCCTTCCGCCTTCCGTTTTTTAAAACATTGCCGAGTATCGTCAATACCCGGTTCATTGGCATGGACGGTTATCTTCAGATGCCTCGTGAACCAGTGAGCAGGAGTTACGGTGTCTTCGAGAGGACCTCTACCAGCACATGCAGAATATTACTTGTCAGATGTTGAGTTCTCCAAGTCGAGGGGACTGGTATCACACTGATGTAGTCACATATCGCTACGCTACAAATATAATACGTTCTTTATTTTGTGTTTTAGTTGGTAGACAGTTGTTTTTGTGGTTCTATCGCCAGTCTCCGGACAAAGATCGGATGTTTAGATTGTTCCTTATAACTTTTTGGCCTTTGGTGCGAGGTTTGTCATATCTGATACTCATTTGTGTTAGTTGCTTAATAGCATTAAGTGGATGAATAAAAGTAGTGTCATGCAGGATGATAGGTGTTGGATAACGCATCCAACGATGAAGCCAAGCGTGCCAACTAAGCCAAGCCATTAAAGTCCATTTTTATGACCAAGGAGGGGTGCCTTTATAATTTCAAAAGCCGTAATAGCTTATTTTATTTCAGCATTGGGGTGCCCGTAATAAAAAAATTATCATTAAAAGGGGGGTCCACATCAAGTAGACGTCATCCTATACATGAAAAGACCTGCACGGGTTCTTTTTTCTTGTGAAGAAGTCGCGGACTTCTTTCCATCCATGAAAGAAGTTGCAACCCCCTCTTTCTTCCCCTTCTATTCACGAAAACCGAACCATGTTGTGCGTCTCTCTCTCTCTCTCTCTCTCTCTCTCTCTCTCTCTCTCTCTCTCTCTCTCTCTCTCTCTCTCTCTCTCTCTCTCTCTCATGCCTATTTGATTCCCTTGCGTCCCTCTTTTGTATTTCCATGAAAGACCATCTTGTGTTTTATAAATAGGGGATGAAACCCTAGTATAAAAAGGAGAAAAAGAATAGAAGATTTGTTTGATCATTGTGAAGAGGGTGTGCCCTTCGTTCTTCGTCAACTCGTTTGGGAATTCCTCCAGCTTCGTCCCTCGCTCTTCCTCGTCACCTTCTAACCCTTCGTCATTAGTCTTCATCGATGAAGTTTCATCATCATCGCGGCTTGCTCTTTCGGATACTATATTTCCTTGTTTTTGGTATTATCCTATAATTGTTCATTGGTTTCATGGGCTTTTGATCGCCTTTACATCCATATTCCCTACAAGGCTTGACTTGATTGAAAACATCGTCGGATCAACACCTATGCCTTTTATTTGTCCTTTACATGAGCCTATGTTGCTGAAATTATTATTTGCAATGAATTTTTAAGTTATAAATTATATATCGTTGAATGCTTTCTTTATTTGCTGAACTATATGCAATCTATCATGATTAGGAAGGCTCTTTCTTGATAAAAATCTGATCGTAGATGCTTGGTACTTGCTGAAATTTACTATTTAGTTGTTTAATTCAAGCCATAACTTGTTCTAAAAGTAACTAACTTCCGTGTCCCGCAACCGAGTTTGCATCAATAGTGGGCTAAAAATTAGAGCCAAGGAGTTAGCAAGATGGTAGGATCCAGAAAATTTAGTCTCCATGAGAAAAAAGATTGAAGATGGTAAAAAGAGGAGTAATCAAACATTGGTTTGAGTCGTTTGACAATAGGTGAAAAGAGAAGTTGCTTTTCGTGCAAAAAAAAAAAAACAAATCAGGTAATATAGGCTCCATGAGATGGAGGGTAGAGAAGAAGTTATGCATCAATAAGGATCAACAGTCACTCAGCAGAAGAGCTAAAAAGTTGAAAAAGATAAATCAAAATGGATGCAAAAGAAGCTAAACAAGAAATAATATTGTCCTTATATCGAATCAAAGCATAAACAACTAAAACCTTGAGTAAGATATTACCTTTCAAGGACACTTGGAGACAAGAGGGAGTTAAAGAACAAAATAAGAAGACCTACATTAACTGCTGTGGTAGTTCAGCGACAGATACTTATTAGAAAGAAATTTGAAGTTGTTTTAATCAATTGAAAGAATGTCGGGACAACAAACAAAAACTTATGGTGTCATTCGATCGGTGAACTTTTCAGCAGGCACAGGCGATAGGTCAACAGGTTTTGATGATGCTTTGACTACTATGACAGCAGAGGTCCCAACCTAGACGTGCATGTACCGTGATGATACAGACCAACAACAGAGATGGCAAAAACATGAGGAGATCTGGCACAATAGCTCTCCAAATTTGCAATAAGGTCAATAACGGTAACCTTGTGCTTTATTACTTCTAAACTTACGGCAAGCATTGGAGAAAATACTAAAATAATTAGGGAATGAAGACATATATATACAAATACAAATGACTTGCACCCAATGAGTTGAACATCACACAAAGCAGTCAATTTATACAACTCATTATAGAGTCATAAACCTTGATGAACAATTCATGGAAACAAACATATTAGACTGCAAGAAAATGTATAGACAACAGACTAAACATGTGAAACAATGTATAGGGAATACAAATCATCAACTTTTTCTAATGATAAGTAAACAGGAAATAAGATACTAATCATACTATACCTTTCCTATTAAGTGTAATGAAGCAGGCCAACCAGAACGAGCAGCTTTTTGTAAACTTGGTTGTTCTCCATCCTGTTGCAAAGCTGAAATGTATCTACATAGCAAGAAAGAAAAAGAAATGAAGACACGATCTACTACCTAAATGATGGTAAAATTTACAAGTCAGTAAGAGTATAAGCTGATATTAAACCAATTAAGATGACTTGGCCATTCAGAAAGGAGACAAGCCTGGAGGGACACCTAAATTTCAGTCATAAGTTGTAAAAAGAGGGAAAGAAGAAGATCCAGAAAGAAGTGGAATAAGAGACTTCGGCACAGTTCTCCATAATAGAAGACATGACCTTATATATGATAGAAGACATGACCTTATATATGGGATAACATGCAGGATTTACAAAACCTAAATAGGTTTATAAGGCTTGTAGATTAAGGTTATGGTGGAAATGCAAGGTTTGAGAATTCGGGTTCGGTATCAGGTTTGGACCAAGTGAAGAACCGGTCTGGCCAGTTCGACCGTATTGGGGAAAAAAGTATAAAAGAGAGAAAAAATCAGAAAATTGTATCTGCTTCGTCTATTTCAGGTCTCGTTCAATTGAATGGGGTTTAATTCGGTCAATTCGGATCTAATTGAGGTCTAATTCGGTCTGGGCTTGAATCCACCATATCAGAGTTGATTCAGCCAATTTAGGATCCGATGCAACTGATTTGGTAGAATTGGGTGAGAAGTAGGCCATATTTTGAGTTTGGAGCTTCGGTTTCAGGGGGGGGGGGGTTGATTCATTTCGGATCGGTAACAGTTCGGGTTCAGATGAACCCTCAAGACATGCGGAAACCACAATAGAGCATCAAGTAATTTGAGGAAGTTTGAATGTATAGCATGTAAGACGGGAAAACCCACAACCTCAATGTTGCGGTACAAAGCAACATTGTCAACCTAATTGATTAAAGTCTTGGATTCACTTTCTAACTAGAATATTAGTAATTACTACACCTATATGATGCTGCATAATTTGGAATATATGATTTAGAGCCCACATATTCATTTTCATTCCTCAAAATGTATTTGAACAAAAAAAAACTCATAGAAGAGCATATTTGACATTTTGCAGCATTCAGGTATTGCTTGAAGTATATGGAAGTTTAAACGTCTTTCGAACACCCAAAATAAAGCTGAGATTTGTTGTTCTAAAACCCAAGCCTTCAGCTCAACCAGGACAAATTTTACTAACACAATGTGAATATATGATTTCTGCACATTTCAATTTAAGATACTGATACCTATTGAGATTAATCAATTGCAAGGGATTCAAATTTTGGCCAAGCTTTTCAGTGTCTTGTAATGAAAGTGAAGCATCACTTGATTATACAGATACACATTACACATGCCCATAGCCACAAAATCATGCGCAATCACACACAACACACTTGCACATTGTTATTTTGAGCTGAAGAGAGTGGAACAGCCTTACCCTAACAAAGCATCAAACCAAACATATATAGTTTGCTTATTGTCACCCGGAACAGGTATGCCCCACTCCACTGACGAGCGGGATATGGAAAAATCTCTCAGGCCACTCTTTATCCAGCTTTGCACCTAAACCAGTGTATCAGTCAGAAAATGTAATAACATTACTTTTTTGAAAGAAGAAAATAAGATCCATCTGAAACAGCATAACTGAAAGAACAAAATGAAGAGTAGAATTGCTAGATTGAATACAACATCATGTATAAGAGCGAACGACAACTAAGAAACTCAATTTTGCCAGTACTTTAAAAGATATAGATGCTCAAGAATGGAACTTTCAAATGGAGATCACAATAACCTTTAAATCTTCGGAATTGTGTTTCAATCGGCTCTTAGGTATATAATTTGTGCCTTAGACATAAATCCAATATCCTGCTTGTGCTTTACCCTCGGCACTCTTTCCAATTTGGTGGATCCTTGATGGTTTGCTCTCGGTCGCATGAACCTAAACTGTGTAACAAATAAGGCAGATTCCTAACATCAAGCTGCCTAATGCTTTCATGGGAGACACCTTACCTAAAGTTGGCTTGGCTACGATCTCAGCACCAATTCTTAGAAAGTTGACGCTAGGTTGATAGGCGGTTGTACATTTCTAATGAATCCTTTCCTCAATCCTTCTTGAATAAAGTTGTGCTCCATAGCTAGCCCAATGTGATAAGGCTTGAATGATGAGGAGGAATGCAATAACCTTTAATACACATACTTCATGGCCTTATTTCAAGTAACCTTTTGAAGGTTAAAATACACATGCCTTTTATGGTTTTACTTCAAGAAGTAAAAGCAGCTACTTGCATTATCGTGAATTTAGCTCAAAAATCCAAGCATGCTACAAAAACAATTACACGAGCAAGGCCACTATACATGTTGAGTTGTGGGATGGATTTTATAATATCATACGTATGGCATTGAGCAAAGCCTTTTTGCTTTGAGTATAGCAAATAAAAAAATCTAAGGTGTAAGAGCAATTAGAAGACAAAACGCCCTGGGAATCACCCCGATGCAGGATACTAAGGTCAAAAAGAAAATTGTTAAAAACCAGTAAGGCAGCAACAAAATACATCAACCCTCACAATGAATCAACCGTTAAAAAGACTAAAGTAAACCAATGATTTACAAATTCTAACAAAAACGTAACATCTAATACACCAACAATTGAACAACTATTGTATCCAAACCACACTCAAAATAAAACTATTCTTAAGGCTAGAATCATAATCCAATCAACCAAAGGAAGAACATGGGGCAAGGGGCAAGGGGCAAGGCCCTTAAACTCTCACCTCATTCAAGCGAAATGAAGGCTTCACAAAATCTGGATTGCTTGTTAATAACTCTTCCAACGATTTTTGATACTTCGATAATGCAAAAAAATAATTATCCTCCTTTCGTAGTACACAAGGCTTTAAATGCATGGGACAACAGTTATTTTCAAGCAGTTCTTTCTCATCCTGCATGTATTATTTCGAAGGATCATGTCAAACAGCAAACAACCATTCTGAGAATGATTAAAGGAAGAAAAATGGAATTTTATTCAAATAAGTTGCAGACATAGTAGTGGACCTTGTAAAAATACAGTGAAACAATGGGATAAAAGGAAATGAGCATTATCAGACCAATTTTATATTAAGGTATTTTCTTGAGAATTGTCCAGAGAAGAATCTTTGCCCAAGTATTAATAACAGTGTATTGCATTATATATGTATTTACCTAGTGCTAGGATCATAACCAGCAAGCCTTATGCCATCTATTGATGTTTATGTTTTGTGATTCCTTCTTCAACATTCACTCCAACAAAGCGTTACATCCATAGTCATAGTTTGAATTCTAGAACATGTAAAAATGAAAATGGAATACAATTTACAGGTAGACAACCTTTTAATTTGCCCCACAACTATCAATCAGGCTGTCTTCATCCTAATATCTTTTCCTACTAAGATTTGAAACAGGAAATTAGTTCTCATTATTACATCTAAATAGTAAATATCCGCCCAGCGAGGGATCCACCCTAGAAGAGTAAGCAAGTTCAAGCAAAATCGACCTGACGAGAATTGGTTTGAAGTAAGATAGCGGATAAACTTAAACTAAGAAAAAGGTATTTGAAAACAAAAACTTAGTAAATGACCTCTTTATTATGTATGTTGGCCAACTTCCACAGCTATGATAAATGAAGTATCCATCTACTTATGGGGAGTTTAGAAGATAACGAATGTGTACCCAGTTTGTTACGCCATTGCCAAATGAAGCGAGAACATCTATATAACAAGGGATGTCGGTTTTGTACTGACTAGACAAAACGGAACAAAAAAAGCTGACTATGACAAAACAGAGCACGCTGACTAGACAAAACTGTCTCTCTCTCTCTCCCACGATTTATTTCTCTCTGTATCTCTCTCTCTCTTCCCCATGATCTCTTTCTCTCTCCGTATATCTCTCTCTCTTCGTCTCTCTATCTCTGTCTCTCTCTCTCTCCGATCTCTCTATCTCCGTCTCTCTCT
This sequence comes from Chamaelirium japonicum, assembly GCA_947650365.1. NCBI lineage: Eukaryota > Viridiplantae > Streptophyta > Magnoliopsida > Liliales > Melanthiaceae > Chamaelirium > Chamaelirium japonicum. Next base: position 32,840,775 of record OX393557.1, on the reverse strand, counting down.
CCCCCCAGGCTCTCTCTCTCTCTCCTCGATTTTCTCTCTCGGTCTTTCTCTCTCTCCGTACCTCTCTCTCTGTCTCTCTCTCTGATCTCTCTCTCTCCTCCCTCTAAAAAGATGGCGATCATCTCCAGCTTGGCGTCTGACTCTTCCTCTCCCTCGCGATCTCTAGCTGTACCCAAACGTCCCTCTCTCTCTTAATCCTCTTCCCTTACCAATCCACAACAGATGCCCATACGAACCCACCTGATCCCCCCTTGAAATCTCTTTCTATCCCTTACCCGCATGCAGACAATCACAGTTGTCCCATGCAATTTTCCACCCGGATCCAACCTGGCAACCCATGCATGACGATCCCTTCTCGAATCTCTCTCTCCCTTAACTTTCTCTCTCTAAATCCCGTCTCTCTCTCTTACCTGATCACGGCTGTCCCTACTATCCCCCATGCAGAAATCTCGTTCCCTCCTCTACTTTCTCTCTCTTAAATCATTCACAACCGTCCTTTGCAACCCTGATCCCCCCCTCTGGGATCCTCATCGCGAGATCCTCTCTTTAAACCCGATATTGTCCAGACCTCTCATCTCTTTCCTTATCTGACCCTAACTCTAGCTCATCTGCAATCCGATATCCCTCATCAGATCGCAGATTTCTCTTTCTCTCCTTCCTAGTTTTCTTCTCTCTCCTAATCCCAGCCAATCACAATCGTTCCTTCCCGATCCATGCAGTCGTCCGAGACCCAGCCTTTCAATGTTTTGAGAAATGATCTTTCAATTGTAAAATAGCTGATGATCAAATGGCTTCTTTCGAGGCAACCCAGTACTAATCACGTAAGTCTACAAAAGTCACAAAACTAGCAGAACTGTAATTCGGTGAAGACAACGTGTCCTTATGAATGTCAGTGTTGTCGTCGAAAGTGTTTTGTTGCCGAAGGTGTTCAAGTATATTGCCGCCGAAGGCGGCCCGCTGCAGTGCCGACAGGCACGGGCATGCACTAGTCTATATAACATGGCACGACGGTATTGTGATGACTAGGACAAAAAAAACCCTCTTAGCCGTTCGATTTTATGTAAATATCACAGCCGTCTGTTGACCCAAATTAGTTAACTACCTAATAACTGATTCCAAATTCTCAATCATAGCTACCCCATCAGGTAGGTAATAAATGTTGGAATCCCCACCTTCCCATCGTAGCCCTTATCACAGTCGTCCATTATCAGCTAGATTATCTGCTCAAGGGTGTGTCCTAGCTGCAATGCTCTGATGAATTCTTGTTGTAAATCCTCCACCTTCCCATCATAGCAATCCCCAATCACAGTTGTCTGATTTTTATGTATTATCACAGTCATCCCCAATCACAGTCGTCCGATTTTTATGCACGTGTGCTGGCCGTGTTAGGTCAAAGGCCTTAGCTGCGTGCTGCGGCAAAGGTGCCCGCTGATGCTGATGTCATCAAAGCGACCGTCCGAGTGCCGACAGACACGGGCATGCACTAGTAGAAAACGGGTTATGTTGAACAATCATTTTCATGTACTCTTGAGGCTTGCAACTACTTGTTAAATAATATAAGGAGCTCGCCCTCAAACTTTTCGTAATGTACTTGGGTGCAAATAATTGTGAAGCAACGTCGGGAAGATTCAGGTCAAAACAAATATGTAGCTAGCAAAATTGGACTAAGATACTATTCTAGCAGAACAATAGTATTACACTATTACTAATGCCGTACATATGAACACGGAGTATTGTGTATGCATAGCAATTTGGTATCTATGCTTATGTGGTGAAACAAAATATATTATAGAGGATCTTTCTAAGGCTTGGGAGAAGTGAATATTAGAGAGTCAAGTTTCATAGGGTAAAACCACAATAATAAAGTACCATTCAGTGATGTGATCACCATTCACCACAATGGTATAGTTAGCAGTTAGCACAATGCAGTGCATAAGGACACTACATTTCCAACCACTTAAAAAAGAAAAATAAACTGACACTAAACTTTCAAAGAGATCAATTTTTCAGAATATGAATTAGACTGTTGAATTCAATCCCAACTGAATCCCAAGATGGTGAGGAATGCACAAAAACATTGTATTCCGAACTGCACTTTAACTTCAATTGAGATGGTGTACGTGCACTGGGCTTCAATGGGATCATCAATGGCCCAATCACCCCAATGATAACCCAAGTCAGGTTTCTGGATTCTATTATCTTCGCATTTCAATCTAGATATAAAAAATATGAGGCAACAAACAGTGTACACCCTTCAAAGTCCTTGTTAAAGGACCAATGAGCATGGGGCTTGAGGGACATGAAAAACTAAAGCATGTCAGTTTGTCTATAATTCATTTCAGGAAAGAAAAAGATGGGGAAAAAAATTGCAAGCACAAAAATGTTACTATAACCTGTTGCCTGACAAGAAAATTACAATGGACATCAGGTAAGAGTGGCCAAGAATAGAAGTCCACCTAAAAAACAATCGCTTTACAACTTATATTAGTCAAGGATTTAAAAATTACAGCATTGATAAATTACAAATAGATTAAATAAAATAAATGATTAACCCCATGGTATATGAATTTGAAGATTTACCTTGTACTCCTCACAATTTACACAGTAAAGCCCCTCGTAATTAGCCCTGTATATATCACCATTACTAAGCACTCTTGAATAGAACTCTTTCACAACCACTTCATGACTTGGATCAGTGGTCCGAATGAACTTGTCGTAAGCTATGTCTAGCTGCAATCCATGAGCAAATTTGAAGTTAGTGCTTCTGCTTAGTAGTATGAAAGATGAAGAGGAGCTAAGCAGATATTAAAGCAAATCAGCCAACTTGGAAAAGATCAGTTAAATAACGCTTGTACATGTTGAGTAAAATAAAAATAAGCAGCATGAAACATACATCTCTCCAAAGCATCCGGTAAGCATGTGAGACGGTGTCACAATGTGTAATGGGGCTATTGCCACTTCCCTCTGCAGCAGCAGCAATTTTCTCTCCATGTTCATCAGTGCCTGTGATGAATATAACTTTCTTCCCCAGCAGCCTCTGCAAGAAAATAGCATGAAAGCAAAAATAAAGGAAAATAATCAAGCTTCTTCAACAAAAGTCCCAATTCTTAAACAACATCATGTCCATTTAGAAAATTTGTTGCTTTGCAACATCTATGAATGGAAGAACTTCATATGATGAGAAAACAAATGAGGTGTATGCGTTTGAAATTTTAAGTGCTTGGTGGAGTGGTTATTTTAACAAATAATAACTGTACCAAGATTTTAAGTTCAAAAACCCGAAATGGGTCACCCAGGCCGTTTAATATCTTTGCCAAGTGACTAGAACATGAAAGCCCAGTATTATACAGGTTAAATCCATGACCAAAAGAAGGTCAAAAAGCATCACCATTAAAGGTAAGATTTGAGTAAAAAATCAATCTAATACTGAATACTGAGTACTCCAGTCCTTATTCAAATTTGAGGAAAACTCATTCTGATACAAGCACTCTAACCCTTTTACTCAGATTTTTTACTCAAAATTGAGTAAAACTCAAAATTGGATGGCACATTTGTAAATAGGAAGACCCTGAGAGAAGACCGTTTGGGCATCTCCAACCCTTACTCAAATCGTTACTCAAATTTGAATCTGAGTAAAATCGTCTAAAAAACAGCCCCAGTCCTTTCCTCAAACTTATACCAAACTGAGTTTTACTCAAATATTTCACCAAATCAGGGGAGACTCAAATCCCATATCAAATTCTAAGAGCATCTCCAGCCCTTACTCAAATTTTTACTCTAATATGACTCATATGAGTAGGAATTTGAGTAAAAACTCAATTTGATCCTGAGTACTCCAGTCCTTTACCCAAATTTGAGTAAAACCCAATCTGATACAAGCACTTCAGTCCTTTTATTCAGATTTTTTATTCAAATTTGAGTAAAACTCAAAATTGAATGGCATGTTTGTAAATAGGAAGGCATTGGGAGATGACCGTTAGAATTTGGTATGGGATTTGAGTCTCTCCCGATTTGGTGAAAATTTTGAGTAAAACTCAGTTTGGTATAAGTCTGAGTAAAGGGCTGGAGCTATTTTTTAGACGATTTTACTCGGATTCAGATCTGAGTAACAATTTGAGTAATGGTTGGAGATGCCCTAACGGTCATCTCCCAATTTCTTCCTATTCACAAACGTACCATTCAATTTTGAGTTTTACTCAAATTTAAGTAAAAAGTATGAGTAAAAGGGCTGGAGTGCTGTATCATATTGGGTTTTACTCTAATTTGAGTATGGACTGGAGTACTCCAAATTTGATATGGGATTTGAGTCTCCCCTGATTTGGTGAATTTTGAGTAAAGCTCAGTTTGGTATAAATCTAAGTAAAGGGCTATAGTTGTTTTTTAGGCGATTTTACTCAGATTTAAATCTAAGTAACGATTTGAGTCAAGGTTGGAGATGCCCAATGAGCTCAAGCAAGAAAGCATCAGAATCTGAGGCAGATGACACTGCATCCGATGAACACTCGAATACCAATTTATCCGGATGCATAAAATATATATATATATATATATATATATATATAGAGAGAGAGAGAGAGAGACAGACAGAGAGGGTCCTGATTCAGTGAAAAAACTCTTATATGAGAAACATACTTAGATGTTTCAGAATTTGATGAAACTTGATAGGCATGCTACCTATGTCAGGTTGAACAGCCTCACCAAAATTCATCAAATTCTAAAACCTCTAGGGAAACCAAATGTTAGAAGACTTATCGACCGTCGAAAAAAACCGTTAATTTGAATAGCATATTTGATAAGCCTAGAGGTTTTAGATTTTGACGATTTTTGTCAAGGATGATCAACCTGGCATAGGTAACACACCTACAAAGTTTCATCAAATTCTGAAACCTCTAGGGTGGTTTCGCATATAAGTGGTTTCTCACCCAATCAGGACCCTATATATATATATATATATATATATGGGGAGGGATACTCTTACTCATGGCCTCTTACTCTTACTCATATAGTTACCTATGATCCGGGCCGTCCATTAGATCCCGACGTACGGTTCGGATTAGATGGGGAGTTAAAGCAATGGTGTCCGCATTAAATGGTCGTATTAAAAGCCCATATTAAAATCCCATATTAAAAGTCCGCATTTAATGCGGACACCATTGCTTTAACTCCCTATCTAATCCTAACCGTACGTCGTGATCTAATGGACGGCCCGGATCATAGGTAACTATATGAGTAAGAGGCCATGAGTAAGAGTATCCCTCCCCTATATATATATATATATATATATATATATATATATATATATATATATATATATATATATATATATATATATATATATATATATATATATATATATAGAGAGAGAGAGAGAGAGAGAGAGAAATGCTTGAATGCGGCATGCGGTAAGTGCGGCACCTACCGCATGCCGTCTGATGCACTGCTGCGTGCATGCGATGCACGCAGCGCGTGCATCAGACGACTGCGGTGCTGTGCCGCACGTATCACATGCCGCAGCATAGCATGCCCCTATATATATATATATATATATATATATGGGAGGGATACTCTTACTCATGGCCTCTTACTCATATAGTTACCTATGATCCGGGCCGTCCATTAGATCCCGACGTACGATTCGGATTAGATGTGGAGTTAAAGCAATGGTGTCCGCATTAAATGCTCGTATTAAAAGCCCGCATTTAATGCAGACACCATTGTTTTAACTCCCCATCTAATCCGAACCATACGTCGGGATCTAATGGACGGCCCAGATCACAGGTAACTATATAAGTAAGAGGCCATGAGTAAGAGTATCCCTCCCCATAGGTAGCGATCCAGTGAGATAATGAAATATATGAGATATCTTGTGAAAACCTATCTAGAGGTTTTAGAATTTGATGAAAATTGGTGGGCATGCTCTCTATGGCAAGTTGATCATCCTCATAAAAATTCATCAAATTCTAAAACTTCTAAGGGCATCAAATGTTAGAAGATTTATTGACCGTCCATTAAAACCAATAATTTGAATTATGTATCTGATGCCTCTAGTGGTTTTAGAATTTGATGATTTTTGTGAGGATGATCAACTTGCCATAAAGAGCATGCCCACCAATTTTCATCAAATTCTAAAACTTCTAGATAGGTTTCTCACAAGTATCTCATAGAAGAGTTTGATAAGATTACCATTTGTTCGTTGTGATACGGTTGAGATATATAGCTGCTGATCACATCTCATCGTGTAACCAATTCAGTTAACATAACTGTTGATCACATCTGTCCCACTATCCTTTGTAACTAAATGAGTTATATAAATGTGATGGACGTCAGATAGCATGGGTAATCTGAACGTATTAAGTTTCTGTTCAATATCTCTTCTTCTCCTTTACTGTTTTACAAAGCTTTCATGGTATCAGAGCGGGCTTGAGAGTTTTTGGACCACTGTTCATCTCTCATCAATGGAATCCTCCACATCCGAAACACCCACCACCAACTCTTCTTTGTCCACGACGATCTTTTCTTCTCCAATCTTTCACCTTATTCGTAACCTTGCCTCTCTCATCACAATCAAGCTTACGATCAACAAGGACAACACGTCCAATTACCTTTTATGGCGTGCACAGGTCACCACTACACTTCGGGCATACCAAGTTGACTATCTTCTCACCCAACCTCCGCCCTCGACCACCCTTGTTGACGCTCAAGGCCACACTTCCCCGAATCCTGCTTACTTTGAATGGACCCATTCTGATCAACAACTGCTCGCTGCCCTGCTTGCTACTCTTTCTTCACCTGTCCTTCAATCTGTTGTTTCCCTATCCCACGTGTGTGCCATCTGGGCGCACTCGAGAAGCGATTTCTTTCTTCGAACCGCTCCAATATTATGCAACTGAAATCTCAGATCCAACAACTTAAGAAATGATCTTCCACCATCTCTGACTATCTTCAAAATATCAAACTTATTGCTGATAATCTTGCCGATGTTGGTGCTTGCTTATCTGATGAAGATCTTATTCTTCATGCCTTAAATGGTTTGCCTCCTACCTACAACGCCTTCAAAACTGTCATCCGTACACGTCCCGGGTCCCTGACGATGGATGACTTTATTGCTCTTCTGATGACTGAGGAGATGAACATGGATTTGCAGCCTGTTTCTCCGGATCCGATCCCTGTTGCTGCTACCCTCACTGTTACTCGTGGCGGCCGTGGTTGGCGTGGTGGCCGCGGCGATCGTGGAGGCCGCGGCGGCCGTGGAGGTCGTGATTTTCTTCACGGTCGCAGCAACATCCAAGATGGTGGCCATTTCTTCAATGAAAACCGCACCTCTTTCGGTGGCCGGTCTCCTACCGGTGGACGTGGCATCCTTGGTGCTTCTCCTCCAGTTTGCCAGATCTGCGGGAAACATGGTCATCTCGCTCCGGATTATTGGCATCGTGGTAACTACAACTACGGGCCTCCTGCCACACCTCGGGCTTCGCCGACCTCTTCTGCTGCTCTGCTTGCCTCGACCCCTGGCCCCTCTTCTACTACATGGTATGCAGACACGGGTGCAAGCAACCATATCACCTCCGACTTCTCTAACCTCAGCCTCCACACCCAGTCTTATCACGGTATGGACACTGTCACTGTGGGTAATGGTCAGTCTCTTCCTATTTCCCACACTGGTGATGGTGTACTTCCAACTTCATCGGTCTCTTTCCATTTACGTCATATTCTCCATGTTCCTAATATCTCTTCCAATCTCATATCTGTGCATAAATTTTGTTATGACAATAACTGCAATCTTATCTTCAATTCGGATGCATTTTTTGTTCAGGACAAGATCACGAGGATGATGCTTTTTCGCAGGCGCAGTAAGCATGGACTGTACCCGTTTCATGAGCTCCACTCCTCTTCCTCGTCCTCCTCTTGTGTTGCTCTCACTGCTTCGACCGTCGATACTTCCACGTGGCATGCTCGCTTAGGTCATCCGTCGGCAGCTGTTCTTCACCAACTTCAGCACGGCAACTGTGTTTCTCGCCTTCAGCCTTCAGATTCTCGTTGTGTTGCTTGTAACCTTGGAAAGAGTCATAAACTCTCGTTCCTATTATCTCATTCTACTGTTTCTCATCCTCTTGAGTTAGTCCATTCGGACATTTGGGGACCTTCTTCTATTGTAACCACCTCTGGCTATCGGTATTATATGATTTTCATAGATGATTATTCTCGCTTTACCTGGTTGTTTCCTTTAAAACATAAATCTGATGCTCTTCATATTTTTCACTTTTTTAAAAATCTGGTTGAAAATCTTCTTGATCTCAAAATTAAAACTTTTCGCACTGATGGTGGTGGAGAATATATCAATCATGCTTTTGCCTCTGAGCTTGCTACTCATGGTATCTTTCATCAGGTCTCTTGTCCCCACACCCCGAAACAAAATGGGGTTGCGGAACGCAAACACCGGCACCTCATTGAGACCGCTGTCACCCTGCTTCAACATGCATCGATGCCCCTAATCTATTGGGTTGATGCCGTTTGCACGACCACCTACTTTATTAATCGAATGTCGTCCCCTGTCATATCTAATAAATCACCATATGATATTATGTTTCATCGCACACCGGATTATACTACCTAACGCGTGTTTGGATCCCTTTGCTTTCCTTGGTTGCGTCCCTACAAGACACATAAATTAGATGCACGCTCCACACGGTGTGCTTTCCTTGGCTATTGCTCCCGCTCAAAAGGCTATCGCTGCCTCGATATCGCCATTGGACGTGTTTATGTGTCTCACAATGTTGTCTTTCATGAGAACGTATTTTCCTTCTACAATATTGGCTCATCACTGCCTGCACGCACTTCTCCTTCACTCTCACCCTACTAGGCATTTTACCCCCCCGTCTTCTCCTCTTTAGTCGGCACCCAACGAATGTCGCCCTCTACTCCTTCTCTACCGATGCCTCCGCCTACTTCCACGTTGGATAGTCCCCACGGGCATGTGTCAGACGCTTCCGCAGCGACTACCAGTCCCCTACCTTCGCCACCACCGCTTGTCTCATTGTTGCCTCATCCGCCTACACGGCCTCGCAGCAAAATCTCCACAGTACCTCAACATCGTGGCGTCTTCCCTTTGCATTCTGCTCCTGCGCCTTCAGCCATGCCTACCCCCATACTGCCCTCTCGTGATTCCCTGGTGTCCGCTCCGTCGGCTCCTCCGCCTCTATCTCACCCGATGGTTACCCGTTCCAAATCAGGCATCTCCAAACTTAAGCTACCAACAAGTCTGCTAGCCACCTTTGCCTCCTCCACTATAGAATCTGAACCATCTTGTAACTCTGAGGCGGTGAAACATCGACATTGGCGTGCAGCCATGTCTACTGAATTCCAGGCTCTTCAGGAGCAAGGAACCTGGACACTTGTTCCTCCCCCGAGTTCTAGCAACATCATTGGTTGTCGCTGGATCTTTGAGATTAAACGCAATCCAGATGGTTCTGTCTCGAGGTACAAAGCTCGCCTAGTGGCGAAGAGCTTTTATCAACAAGAAGGCGTTGACTACCATGACACCTTCAGTCCGGTGGTTAAGCAACCTACAATTCGTATTGTTCTCTCTCTAGCCCTCCAGTTTGGCTGGCAGCTTAAGCAACTTGATGTGTCCAATGCGTTTTTGCATGGATCTCTCTCGGAGCACGTCCTCATGCAGCAACCACAAGGCTTTGTCGATCCGGCTCTACCTGGCCACGTGTGCAAGCTACGTAAAGCACTTTATGGTTTGAAACAGGCTCCACGTGCGTGGTTCGAGGAATTTTCCAAGTTCCTTTTCTCCCAAGGGTTTCGAAGCAGCCGCAATGATTCCTCACTCTTTATTCGGCGTGACTCCATCGGGATTACTATTTTACTGTTGTATGTTGATGATATCTTGTTGACATGAAGTGATCCAAAGTTTCTATCTTCCCTTATTCAGCAAATGGGTCACCAATTTGCTCTCAAAGACCTGGGAACACTACATCATTTCTTGGGAGTCACTATTATTCCAAATTCAAAAGGACTACTTTTACATCAGCGTCAGTATGCTATTGACATTCTTAATCAGGCAGGCATGTTCAACTGCAAGCCCTCGTCTACACCAGTCTCCACTAAGAAAGCATTAACTTCGTCCATACCTTTCTCGGAGCCTACCTTCTACCGTCGCCTTGCTGGGATGCTACAGTATCTGACAATAACTCGACCAGATCTGTCCTTTGCTGTCAACTCCATATGTCAGTATATGCATGCACCCACTGATGCTTATTTTACAGCTCTCAAACGCATCCTCCGCTATGTTCGTGGTACTCTTGATTATGGTCTCCAGTTCTCTCGCGGTCCGCTCACATTACAAGCGTACTCAGACGCGGACTGGGCCGGGGATGCAATTGATCGAAGGTCAACCTCTGGTGTTTGTCTTATGCTCGGGCCTAATCTTATCTCCTGGTCAGCAAAAAAACAGGCCACTGTTGCTCGTTCTTCCACAGAATCAGAATATCGGAGCCTAGCATCTGCTGCAGCTGACATCTCTTGGGTGCTAATACTTTTACAGGAGCTTCGTTTCCATCTTCCTAATCTACCTCTCATTTGGTGTGACAATATTTCTACCATATCACTGGCTTCTAATCCGGTGTTTCATGCCAGAACTAAGCACATCGAAGTCGATTATCACTTCATTCGAGAGAAAGTTGCCAACAAGATGCTCAGAGTCCGCCATATTTCAACATTTGATCAAGTCGCAGACATTTTTACCAAAGCCCTCTCTACATCTCGTTTTCGACTTCTTCGTGACAAGCTAATGGTCAATACTGACCCATCGCTTGAGGGGGGGTGATAAGATTACCATTTGTTCGTTGTGATACGGTTGAGATATAAAACTGCTGATCACATCTCATCGTGTAACCAATTCAGTTAACATAACTGCTGATCACATTTGTCCCACTATCCTTTGTAACTAAATGAGTTATATAATCCCACTATCCTTTGTAACTAAATGAGTTATATAAATGTGATGGACGTCAGATACCATGGGTAATCTGAACGTATTAAGTTTCTGTTCAATATCTCTTCTTCTCCTTTACTGTTTTACAAAGCTTTCAGAGTTATCTCACTGGATCGCTATCCATATATATATATATATATATATATATATATATATATATATGGGTCAGGTTCAATGGACACTGTTTTTGCACTCAATTTTTTACACCGATTTTCAAAACATTAGATAGAGGTTTCAGAATTTTTTGATTTTTTGTGAGCATAATCACCTTATCTTAGATAACACGTCCACAAAAAATCAGAACATTCTAAAGCCTCCAAGTACATCAAAACTAAAAGGTTTTATCGACCGTCCATTTTAATCGTTAGTTTGAAGAGCACATTTAATATGTCTAGAGGCTTTAGAATGTGCTGATTAAGACAAAATGATTATGCTCACAAAAAATCAAGAAATTCTGAAACCTCTATCTAATGATTTGAAAATCGGTGTAAAAAATTAAGTGCAAAAACAGTGTCCATTGAACCTGACCCTATATATATATATATATATATATATATATATATATATATATATATATATATATATATATATATATATATATATATATATATATATATATAATTCCAAAGAAAACAAATTAGTTATCCAGAGAACGACAATTAACTACATTAATCGCCGTACAAACTTCACACCAACTTAATAGAGGAGAATCGATCAAAGCAAACTCACCTGAAACCGGGCGATGGCGTCGGCAGCGATGGTGGTATAAGCGCTCCCCATGTGGGGAGGGGCATTGACGTAGTACAGCGGGGTCGTGAGCACGAAAGGCTCCGTATTGACGGGTTTCGCTTCCTCCGCGTCGCTCCGTAGGTGGCTACGGCAGAAACTGGAGGAGGAGACGAAAGCCGACGGGCATCGGCTGAGGAGGCGGAGGCGGGGAGAGCTCGCTAGGGTTTTGGTTCTGTAGCAAATGGAGGAGAGCGGTGAGATTGCGTGCAGACCGTGGTGAGACGAGAGCAGCGCCCGGCCGGCCATGGAGGTCAACAGAGAGCGCGCGCGCCCACGAGCGGGTAACCGAAAGAGAAGGGGCCTCGTCTTATCGCTTGATGTGGTGAATTCAGCTAGCTGACTGTTTTTTGTTATTTGTTTTTTTCAATATCATTTAAAAAATAAAATATCTTTTTTTGAGAAACCCCTCTTAGTGATGAGTTTTTTTTAGGTCTCGACCAGTACAAATAAATTAAATAAACAAATAATGTACAAGAAGGGGAGGATGGAAATAGAAGGTCAGAGAGTTACAATGAAAAGATAAGAAACAAAAGTAAATTCTTCAAACGAGATACCAGGTGCGTAGTCCAAAGATAACTTAGCAACCTGATCTTATCAGATACTCACCCAAAGGAAAACGTTCTGCCCGTGAAGATCCTCATGTTCCGCTCCAACCATAGATCCCAGCAAATAGCCACCGCAGTAATATCCCAACCTCCTCTCAAATCTAGATTGATGCGTCTACTCCTCCAAGGACCCCAAAGTGAGGCTAAGGAGGTATGGTGGAACCTAATGTGGAGTTTTAATCTAAAAATTGATCGGATGCTTCTCGAATAAGAGCACCGAATCAGGAGGTGAACCAAGGTCTCCTCCGCCTAACCACAAAAGGGGCATACGATGTCTGCGACTGCTGGGTGATTTCGCCTTAAGAGATTGATCTTAGTATGGATCTTGTCCTTTGTGGCTAACCACATAAAAATATCTGCCTTTAAGGGCACCTCGTCTTCCATATCTTCTTCGTGAGGGGCAAATGACACCCTCGAAGTTTATAAACTGGTAGAAAGAAAAAAATAAAATATCATTTTAGGAATTATTTTCAAACGATATCCAAAAATTATTTAATTCAATAAAGACAGACAAGAAATATTTATTAGACCAACATTCTTACATCACGATAATCCTAATATCCAAATGCAGGGTTTAAACTTTACATCCAAGATGTTGAGTTTACTAGGAACCCAATTTCGTCGAAAAAGTGTCAACTTTGGAGCACTTCCATTAAATTTAAAATGTGATGTATAACTTCTACTAAACTCGACATCCCGGATGAAAGTTTAAACCCGGCATCCCCAAAGTCAGGTTTATCACAGATGAGCAAAAAAAAAAAAGATTTTCCTAAATGACCACCAAGTTTGTTGTATTGCCCAAACTAAGTACAGCACTCGAAAACATTACTTTTATGACTAAACACCCCCGATTCCCCCCCACCGTTTATTATTAATTTTTTAATATTAGTTTGTTGTTTTATTAATTTTCTTTAAAATGCTACTTTTATGACTAAAACGTTGTAAAGCATCGGTTTAATAAAAAAAAATTTACTTGAAACGGTGTGCAGTGTTTGGGTTTTATTGAGTTTACGTTTGCACATCTTCCTCTCTCCCCACAATGAACATCACCGCATGTCGCATGTATTTGCTTACCATCCATCATCCAAAAGTCACTGGAAGGCATTCGCCCACATAGAAAGTTGATCGCCGAGAATCCGATGGAAAGGAAAACCCTATCAAAGCGGCCAAAAAGTCACATGCATGCAACGTCAACTTCATCTCCTTTGCAGGAAAGTTGTCAGAAAACATCATAAAGCCACACAAACATATATAGGTATACACCCTAGCGCCATTTCGCTTTGAAATTACACTTATTATTCAAATTATGAATTCAGGGGTATTACTAACCATAAACTCATTTTACATATTTACTTATATTGGATGTGTTCAAAATATTTTGTAATTTCGTTGCGAAACAAGTTATTGCTCAATCTTTGTTGATAAATTTGTATTTCTATTTAGATTTAGGTTACGTTTTGCTTGCATTTTTGTAGGGGTTTATTGTATTTTGTTGCATTTTGAGAGAAGCGAGGCTTCATCATTGTTGTTCTTCAACATCTTCATCGGCTCTGCATTGACCTGATCTTCTCAGCATGTGAATATAAATCATGTGAGGCATCCTCTAATATTCCATAGACTGTGATGCATACATTTTTATAATTTTAGTATGATGTACAAAATTTTTCATAACCCTCAAGGTAAAGGCATGACCACGATCCTGTAGAAAACACAGTTTTCATCATCTTCTGATGCAGCTCTTGATATCCCGTTCCTTCAACATTTGCCAGTGATTCATCTATGTGAACATCTTATTGCCTGCATGTGTCCGGATTAGTTCCATGGTGGAGTTTTTATAAACTGTCCCATGCAATCTCCAGTTTGTGAGTCTGGCCTTCACGAGATTAGTTCGCTTAGGGAGCCCATGACCAGCTGACATAGAGAGCCTGCGTGTAGCCTGTCCAGTTCCATCATGCACTAGTCCTTGGCTCGTGGATTTCGCATGCGAGTTGGCCCAAGCCGTCTCAATAAGAGAGGGTGGAGTCGGATAGATCGATTGGTGGATCCAACTAAGGCCTAGTGGGGGCAAGTGCAAGTGCCCCCACTCAGATTTCAAAGAGAGAAATTATACTTGCCCCCCTAAACTTGAGCTCAAAAACACTTAACCCCCATATAGTTAAAGAACTACATTTTGCCCCATTCATTTCTGTTTTGATAAGATATAAGTCACCAAATGAGGTAATTAAGTAGATGGCAAAAGGGGTTATTGTGCTAATATTTCAAACTTTAGGGAGGGATTTGGAACAAAATAAACTACAAGGGGCTTAAGTGCTTTTGAGCTAAACTTCAGGGGAGGCAAAGTGTAATTTAACAAAAAACAAAACGATTCATCTTGTTCAATTCATCTCACCTCTGCACCTCTTAGGCTTGCAATGCTTGCAGATCATAGTCCCGCACACATGCTACACCGTATGGGCCATACGGACATTCTCAAATACTTGGACCTTCATTAGGAGTCACTGTCTTCTTTGACTGAAACTCGCGGTCAGAGATGGTGGCATGTTTCTTACCCTAGGCTAGGCGGTGACCAGAGCCCCTCCCCTCTCCTCCCCCCCCCCCCCCCCCCCCCCCCCAAATTATGCCCATACTAAAGTGAATTCCTAGCTCCGCCACTGCTTATTGATGACCGTGTGGGGCTAGGGCTATAAATGGGCCTTGATAGCCGAAGGTCCTAACTGAACTAGACTAAGGTCCATTTTGAGCAAAGTCAATATGGGCCTTGGGTCAGGCTGGGCCCCAACTTTCAACCCAAAGGTATTGCATGCTGATTTATTTATGTTTTCAACTTTTGTCTATTCAGGCTGAGGTTTATAGAAGCAAAGTACTTTACTAATACATTGACTAGGATTAAGAAACTTCTGATATCATTTTCTAAGGGAAAAGAGACCCTGCCTCCAAATGTTCAAAGGCTCCCTTCCATCCACATGCATCACAACCACTGTCTGATTACATCCGACGACCTAAAAGCAAGCATGCGGCACGATGGAAGGAGCTACATGCCACCAACGCTGGGGACGATGGTGGACGTGGCGGTTGATGGCGTCGATGTGATTTTTTTTGGCAGTGGTGGTGTGATATAATTCACATCCAACCCATGTTGAAATTCTATTGTTACAACACATTCGAAAACCACATATCGACTAAGCGACGACAATCTAAGTTCCAAATTAATCTATTGCGGATTGCAAGGAAATTTTGTATATTGTATCTGCAATCTATCTATATTACTAAGCCGTGAGGAGAGGAATTTTTTTTTTTAATAGATGGGTAAATTAAAATATCAACATTTAATCCCAAGAAAGAATTACAGTTTATAAGCTTTATCTAATCACTAATGTCTATATAACATGCTATGGTGATCTGTAGTTTATAAGTTATACCTAATCATCTTCTAAATCCCACTCGATTCAAAAAGCTTATCAGTTCTAATCCATTTCCCTTTGGTTTCATTTGATTAGTTTCACTACTTCCGCTTCAATTTATTTCATCCGATGAAATTTTGGTTGTATATTTTCGGTGGTGGTGATGTCGTAGTCGACGAAGGCAACGAAAAGTTCGTGTATCACCCGGATGTGTGTTGCCGCCAAAAGTGGTTATTGCAGTGCTGATGGCTCCCAAGCATGTGACCACGAGGCCCCTACCAAATGTGGGTGCCATCAAACTATTTTTGCCTCCCTCACCAAATATGGGCACCGTTGAAAGAATTTTGGTGCCCCTCGCCGACTGTGGGTTCCCCTCCCGTAAGTTTTCTTTATGCCGAAAGGCAGTCGTTGTAGTGCCGAGGGCGGCTAGGGTGTATTGCTGCCAAAGACGATCGTCCGAGTGCCGACAGATATGAGCATGCACTAGTCTATATAACATGCTACGACTGTTCACAAGCTCATTAAGACAAAAAGGCACAAGATGGATATAGCGGTCGATTAGGATTTGAAGAGAGACAGAGAGAGGAAGAGATGAAATTCAAATGGAGCCCTCTCTCCCGTGTGTGAATATGGCTCTCTCATAAATCCTATTAAAAAGCAGTCATAAAAATGATAAATACCCATTCAATGACATTTAAATGGTCATTTGATGTCAATTAACTCTCTCTCTCTCTCTCTCTCTCTCTCTCTCTCTCTATATATATATATATATATATATATATATATATATATATATATATATATCAAGTGAATCGCATCCCGAAAAGCGGTCGCCTGACTAGGGATGGCAACAGTGCGGTTTTGGGCAAAACCGAAACCGCACCGCAACACCTAATTGCCACACCGAAATCACACCGCACCGCACTGCGACGGTTTACCATAATGTAAAACTGAAACCGCACCATATGGTGCGGTGCACCGTGGTTTATCACTATAAAGACCTAAACGGTGCGGTTTTATGCGGTTTTGGTCAAAACCAAGACTGTACCGCTACACCGAAACCGAAAATCAAAAACCAAAACTGCACCACACCACAACGGGTTTATATTTTGGCAAACCAAAACCACACCATGTGGTGCGGTTTACCGCGGTTTTTGGTTTTAAACCGCACCATTGCCATCCCTACGCTCGATTGCCGATGGACAACGGATCGAATGCGCAGCGCAACAACGATGTTGGCCACTATCGACTACTAAATGTATAATCCTACAAAAGCCCAATGAGTGGCATGTACTCAATTACTACTAAATGCTCGTGCCCGTCAGCACGTGGACAGCTGCCTTTGGCGGCGACATGCCTGTCGGCAGTCGGACGGCTCACCTTCGACGGTCACGGTTGCCTTGGGAATGTGATTCACTTGTTAGAGAGAGAAAGCACTAATTAACATTTTAAAAAATACAAATTAACATCAAATGACCATTAAATGTCATTATTATCTACTTGATTTTGATGGAGAAGAGGATTCTACATCTATTACCTACTTAATTCCGGGTAACTATGATTGGAAATTTAGGGCCATTTATTACTTAGCTAGCCAATTTGGGTAAACAGACGGCTGTGATATTTACGTAAAATCGGACGGCTAAGAGGGTTTTTTTTTATTATCATAGTCAGCACAATACCGCCGTGCCATGTTATATAGATATAGATATATGTAACCGGATATGATAAACCCAATTAAGCCTGACCATTTTTTCTTCCAAAATCTCTGGACCCATCCAAACCTAATTCATTGCAACCCAAACCCGTCCTAATATGGTCGCGTTACCCGTCAGACATGTCCAACTGATAGCTCAGTTGGTAAGACATACGTAACCCATGGCCTTGGTCAAGGGTTCGAATAAGTACTTCATCATATTTCCTCATGTTCTATAGTGGTGGGCCACCCTCTAGTCTTTGCGGCGAGCTTTCCCACATGTTTGGTTATTAAAAATCAGGATATTTATCTCACTCATATGATGTGTTTTGATCCTTTATCTATCTTGTATCAGCACACTAACAAGTGATGTACTGACCACTATATTTCATCCTTAAAAAAATAAAAAAAAAACTAATATTTAAATAGAAATCCCACAAATGTTGATAACAACCACTACAGCAATCTTTTTGTCATGACCCAGCTCTCTCCATCACGAATCTTTCCCTCTCGTTTTCATCCCCTCTCCCACATGTGCGTGGAACAAACATTCGTGGGAAAATAATATTTAGCCCAAAACATCTATCCCGAATGGTCTACTAGCATGACATGTTTGGATCCTAGCCGTCCGTTTCATCTTGCCCCATATGATGAAATCGCACTCAGCTTCGACCGACAGACAAAGGGACCATAGGATCGGATGCCACATCATTCGGGTTAAGCATTTGGGACAAACACTTCGGGTTGAATATCATTGCTCATGTTAAGTGGTGAGTCACAATCGCACAACAAAGTAGAAATATGGGTTTTAAATTTTTGGAAAACTATGTTTTAGAGCCATTTGACTTTCAAAACAACTAACAAGGACCTCTTTATAAAAATCTATATAAAATGGCACATCGGTTTTGTGCTGACTAAACAAAACTGAAGATGATTAGGACAAGCTGATTGGACAAAAATAAACTGAATAAATCTAACCATTCGTTCAAAAATTAACACACAATCTCTATTTCTCTGTCAACCAACTCCCTCCCTAACCATTTAAACTACACTAAACCCCTAAAATCCCTACCCATTTAAACTTCACTAAATCTGATCGTTCATCCCGTAATTGTTGTTTGCATCAACGGCTATAAACCCGCTTGCTGAAATTTCGGCCGTCCCAAACCATCGGGTCGATCTTGAGGAATCCGATCGATTCTAAAGGGAGGGGGAGTTGGTCGCGCCGAAGGCGCCGTTTCGTGCCAATCTGCACGGGCGAGGAAATGGATGTCCCTATGAATGCCATGTTGTCGTCGAAAGTGTTTTGTTGCCGAAGGTGTTCAGATGTGTTGCCGCCGAAAACGATCCGTTGCAGTGCCGACATATGTGTTGCCGCCGAAGACGGCCCACTGCAGTGCCCACAGGCACGGGCATGCACTAGTATACACAAATAAGACAAAATGGGTACAAAAATAAATTTTAAAAATGGTGTATGACCAAAATGCCCTTCTCATCAGTTGTCCCCTATTCATCTTCTTTATTCCGCCCTCCTCACAAGTCACAAGACTCACAATGCACGTCGCTCGCATGTCAACTTGCTGCCAACCACCTGCCAACATGACCATCGCCACCCGCATCTTGTTACCGGAGCAACACCCAAGTCCGATTTTCTTTGATCGCATCTCTGGAGTCCTACTCTGCCGCCATCCATCTCCGATTAGACTCCCAGTTCCACGCAAATCCATCTGATCTCCATGCTTCCACTCTTCTTCCTCTCCTCCTTCGTTTTCTAACGTTTAATCTCGGATAACATCAACTGTTCAACATATGAGCAGGAAAAAGCAAGCGCTTTTGCAAATCAAGAGTGATTGGGTGAACCATCCAACTCTTGCCTCCTTCATCGTCGTCATAGCCTCCCTCCACTGCAATTGAACCGGAATCCAATGCTTCGATGGCTCTGTCATCGGGATCTCCCATCCCAACCAGAACCTCACCCAATA
Source organism: Chamaelirium japonicum (assembly GCA_947650365.1). Classification (NCBI taxonomy): domain Eukaryota; kingdom Viridiplantae; phylum Streptophyta; class Magnoliopsida; order Liliales; family Melanthiaceae; genus Chamaelirium; species Chamaelirium japonicum. The sequence goes on along the minus strand of OX393557.1, from coordinate 32,821,303 downwards.
GATCCTCACTGCCATCTCAATAACGTCTCCGTCCTCGACCTCTCCTACGATAACCTCCTTGGCCCCTTCCCCACCTTCCTCTACAACTGGTCCATCCTCCGCTACCTTAACCTCTCCTAGAACATCTTTGTCGACGGCATCACCTCCGACGTCCCCTGCCCCCCCCCCCCAATCTGATCCCACTACAACAAAGATTGGTTATTGCGGCGGCATAAGTGGCGGCCATGCTCCACCTCGTCAGAAAAAGGTGGCATATACGGTGTTGTTTGCAAGATTCGACGAAAAATGTTTCATTTTGTGGGCTAGTTTACAAGAGTCGCCAGGAAAAAAAAAATATTGTCTCTCAAATGCGGCAAGATAATCGGCGCCCGGAAAAGGTTTCATTTGCGGCTGGATTTGTAGGAGCCACCGAAAAAAGATGTCTCTAAAATACGGTGGGATAGGCGACCGGAAGAGGCTGGTTGATCTCAAATGCGACGGCCAACTAAGGCCGTTAGAAAATATGTCAAAAAGCGACGGCTCACAAGAAAAGATGGTCGTCCATATGCAACAGATCCATTTTTCGACGGCTAAGGGAGCCCGCAGGAAAAGATGGCTAATCTGGCGCCCGAGCTACCATTTTCACCATTAAATCCGGCGGCCTGCTGTAATTGCTCCCCATCGAGTTTTAAACAATAAATTTATTGAAGGGTTACTTTTATAAAATATGATCAATAACTCAGGTGGTAAAGTTATTTGTTTTCAAGTTCATGACCAGGGTTTGAAACAACTTGCTGGCTATTAATTATAGGATCGGGCAGGCCTGAGTCAGGCTATGGGTGCTGTCTTGCTGGGTTGGGTGGGTCTGAGTCAAGAAGCCCAGCTTTGTTTTTTTATTTATTTATCAAATCTGGCGGCCTGCGCCTCTCCCGCAAAAGCTTCAGCTATTCTTGCTGGTTAGCTGCCACAAATGCCTCTCAAATGTGGCGGCCATACAGTAAAATCTCTTTTTCGACGAACGTATATGTGGCCACCATTTGCAGAGGCCAGGTCCCTGATTTAGATGATAAGCGATCTATTTTAGCCGCCGGAAAAAAGCATTTTATGTTGTAGTGTCCCTTTTAGTGGCTGGTTCTCGGTCGAGCTCAGCAACCTCTCCACCCTCCAAATCCTATGGCTCGCTGACAACCCATTCATCCCGGTGAGCATCCCTCTGGCATTCGGCAACCTGATGAGCCTTTGAGTCTAGAAGCCCAATTTTTTTTTAAATTTATTTATCAAATCTGGCGGCCAATGCCTCTCCCTCAAAAGCTCCAGCTATTCTAGCTGGTTAGCCACCACAAATGCCTCTCAAATGTACGTGGTGGCCAGACAATAAAACCTCTTTTTCGACGAACGTATATGTAGGGTTTGTAATTTTGGACCTGACACGACAGATCCGACACGAAGTTAGCGGGTCTGGTTTAAACGGGTTCGGGTCGTAAATGGGTCGACATGATAGACCCGTTTAAAAATGGGTCGGGTCTGGACACGATAGACTCAGGAAGACCCGTTTAAAATTCAACGGGTCATGTCGGGTCGGGTCTACCCGCAATCTGCTATTGTAATATGTAGTACCAGCAGGTCTATTGGGTCAAGTCGGGTCGAGTCGGATTGTGTCGGATCGGGTCAACTGAATCGATCCGAGTGGTAAACAAGTCTTATCAGGTCTACCAGTTTATAAGCGGGTCGGGTCTGGGTTTAGGATCTAGACACAATTAGCTAAACGGGTCGGGTCTGGGTCTAAGGGTTTTAGACATGACCCGAAACTAGACACGACACGAACCTGACCCGACACGACTCATTGCCACCCCTATGAATATGCGGCCACCATTTGCGGAGGCCAGGTCCTCGATTTAGATGATAAGCAACATATTTTAGCCGTCGGAAAAAAAAAGCATTTTATGTTGTAGTGTCTCTTTTAATGGTTGGTTCTCGGCTGAGCTCAGCAGCCTCTCCACCCTCCAAACCCTATAGCTCACCGACAACCCATTCATCTCGGTGAGCATCCCTCTGGCTTTCGGCAACCTGATGAGCCTCACCTTTATATGGATGATCAAGATGAATCTTGCCAGTTAGATCCCAGAGTTTCTTGCAAATCTATCACAGCGCATGCAACTAGATCTGTCGATGAATTCACTCGCTGGGGGTATTCCTACCAGGATCTAGATTATAAAAATTCCGCTCATAATCCGTTGATCACCAATCACTGCTGTGCATATATATTATTATACATTATTACTAATAGGCCAGGATCGGATGACTTATGAAATTTTGACCCATCATCCTAATCATTGGATTTGAGTTTCAGAATGTGTTGATTTTTTGTAGTGGTGCTATCTATGGTATGTTGATAATCCTCACTAAAAATCAGCACATTCTAAAACCTCTAGGGCCATCAAATATTATAAGCCTTTTCGACTGTTAATTTCAACTGTTGATTTGAAGAGCACATTTGATGCATTTAGAGATTTTAGAATGTATTGATTTTTTGTGAGGATGATCAACATATCATAGATAGCACCTCCACAAAAAATCAACACATTATGAAACCCGAATCCAATGATTAAGATCAGGGGCGGATCTATCTGGAGACTAAGGGGGGCCATGATCCTACCCACCAGGGGATAGGAGAGTTGGCAAAGCAACTGATGCTTTGGTGATGAGGTTGTGGGTTCAACTCTTCCTCCCCTCGATTTACCCAGGAGTGGAGTGGGAATTGCCGAGTGGGTCGGGCTTCACTCCCGGAGGGATTAGTCCGAGCCTAAAGTGGGCTATTTCCCGAAAGGTTTCGGGACACCCGCCGATCTCAAAAAAAAAAAAGGGGGGGGGGGGCATGATCCTCCCAAAATTTTAAAAATAACCTAGGATCCCCTATTAAGACTTTAAATTTTTTAAAAGTTTTTACAATCGGTCCCTCCAAATCTTTCAAATTTATACCTCTAGATCCGCCACTGATTAGGTAGATGGGTCAAATATGGGTAAGCAGATCCTAACCCATTATAAATATATTTCTTATTTATAAGTAGCCATTTTAATCATGTGTCATACTTTTTTTTAGGAACAAGTCCAAAACTATGTATATTTACATTCTTTGGCCGTATTTGATTCTTAAAGCCCTTAATTTTTGTGGATTACCTGCAGCCACGAGCCGCAAGCCCAAACTTTTCCATGCGCGCGTGCTACAGACGCGGGCAGATTCCCATCGAGATCCGACCATCCACGTGTTTCTCCATCCAACGACCAGATGCAGAGCGGATGCGACCCGATGCCTAGGATGAATCTATCAAAACCCGAGTCCGCCCTTCCTCCGTCCGACGCAAGCGATATTTAAAGGCAATTTCCCTAGTTGATCGCCGTCTTCTTCGCCGTCACCGCTCACCTCTCGAGCAGGTAAACCCTAGGTCCTCTCAGTTTGGGATTTCTGATCGCTCGATCTGCAATTCATCTCTCTCGCTGTCTCTGATCTTGAACCAGGAATCATGTCGGACGAGGAGCACCACTTCGAATCGAAGGCCGACGCCGGGGCATCCAAGACCTTCCCGCAGCAGGCCGGAACGATCCGCAAGAACGGACACCTCGTGATCAAGGGAAGGCCTTGCAAGGTTCGTGTCGGTTTGATCCGATCTTTTCCTTCTTATTCGCATTTTGTTGTGATTTTTTGATCCGAGGTTTCATTTAGGTTTAGTTCGTGATCTGAGTTTTCATTCAGCTCCTTTTTCTTTTTATTTCGTGCATTTTCTTTTTTGTAAAATACGTAGTGTGCATTATCGTGAAACATTTCATTGTTCAATCTCAAGAAAGATATGTTCTTTAGACAACCTTTGAGGCGTTTGTGTGAAATTAGGTGTTGGATGGAAGCATAAGGTACTTTTATTTTCACGTGGCAGTGATTTGTATGAATTGCAGATCTTGTTCTGAGATTATTCGTGTTTTAATTCATTCCTCTTCGTGTAAATGTGTGTTGAAGGTTCTCACATTCATAGAAAATACTGATTTTTCTGCTGCATAGGTGATAGTTTTTTGGTCTATATCGTGTGTAGTCCAGTGAGATGTTTTGCAAATGGTAAAACTCGGAACACTTGACTTGGTATATATAGGGCGTGTTTGGCATCGTTCCGAACTTGCCATTTCTATTCTATTTTAAAAGTAACGGCTACTATTTGTTCAGGTGGAAGAAGAATTGGGAACAAGATTTAACAGTCCCGTCAGTTTCTCTGCCAACCGCATGCCGAACCACTGAATTAACACTAGAAATGTTGGTTTATGTGAATTTTCTTTTTCGGATGAGATTCAAGCGGAACAAGTGTTCTGCATGCCAAACATCCCCACAGTATCTTCGTTAAACATTACTTATTTTACTACATGGTTGCGAAATAACTAAGCATAGGCTAAATGGGATGAATATTAGTTACAAAAGTATTTCCAATATTCAACTTTCAACATTTCAAATTGGAATTAAAATATCATCCTCATAGTTTACTTCCCCAGACTCAAACTGCTACTCTCCACTAGGTTATGTAGTCACTGGAAAGTCCGCATCAACCTTGTTGTCCAAGCAACTTAGGCCTTCTTCATCAAAGTCCCCTATGTCATACTGACGAATTCACTCGTTGATTTCATTACCAAGTAAGAATTTTTGAGTTTGACTTGATCAAACTTGTGACATTTGTTTTTAGTTGTCTTTGTTGTAACCTCAAAATTATAGTCAATTGACGCCAAGCCATTCACCTTTCCTTGTGTGACTTTTGTCAAGGTATTTTTACTCCAATTTATTTCGCAGCCAGAAGATGAGCATTTTTGACTAAAGATACGAATCACGACGCATTGGAGATCCGAAGTGATGCAAAACAATGCAAGTGGACAGGAAATCTGTAGTTCAATTGTACTAGCAGTGCTTCACTATAAATTAAAAGTTTCAGGTAGGAAATTTTGTTCAAGCCATCAGCAGGGAATAATGGGTTTTAAAAGAAAACTACTAGTATCGGGCAGTCCGATCTTGTGTTTTAATTCATTCCTCTTCGTGTAAATGTGTGTTGAAGGTTCTCACATTCATAGAAAATACTGTTTTTTCTACTGCATAGGTGATAGTTTTTTGGTCTATATCGTGTGTAGTCCAGTGAGATGTTTTGCAAATGGTAAAACTCGGAACACTTGACTTGGTATATATAGGGTGTGTTTGGCATCGTTCCGAACTTGCCGTTTCTATTTTATTTTAAAAGTAACGGCTACTATTTGTTCATGTGGAAGAAGAATTGGGAACAAGATTTAATCGTCCCGTCAGTTTCTCTGCCAACCGCACGCCGGACCATTGAATTAACACTAGAAATGTTGATTTATGTGAATTCCCTTTTCCGGATGAGATTCAAGCGGAACAATTGTTCTGCATGCCAAACATCTCCATAATATCTTCGTTAAACATTACTTATTTTACTACATGGTTGTGAAATAAGTAAGCATAGGCTAAATTGGATGAATATTAGTTACAAAAGTATTTCCAATATTCAACTTTCAACATTTCAAATTGATATTCAAATATCATCCTCATAGTTTGCTTCCCTAGACTCAAACTGCTACTCTCCACTAGGTTATGTAGTCACTGGAAAGTCCGCATCAACCTTGTTGTCCAAGCAACTTAGGCCTTCTCCATTAAAGTCCCCTACGTCATACTAACGTATTCACTCGTTGATTTCATTACCAAGTAAGAATTTTTGAGTTTGACTTGATCAAACTTGTGACATTTGTTTTTAGTTGTCTTTGCTGTAACCTCAAAATTATAGTCAATTGACGCCAAGCTATTCACCTTTCCTTGTGACTTGCGTCAAGCTATTTTTACTCCAATTTATTTCGCAGCCAGAAGATGAGCATTTTTGACTAAAGATACGAATCATGACGCATTGGAGATCCAAAGTGTTTAGTCCAAAGGCTTATCATCCAAGGTACTACAAACAAATACATAACAAGAAAAAAATCCTGCACGGTGCAATGGAGGAAAAAAATGGGAATGACTGGTATGTGTTGGTACGTGGGTATGAGTTGGTATGTGGGGGATAAAGGGGGTAAGAGAAAGCATGAGATGGATCTCGTGGTCCTTATCTTTTTTTTCTTAACTTTTAATATTTTAAAATTAAAAAAATAAACTTAGGATTTTCTATCTCTTTATTGCTTAATATTTAGATAATTATTGGTAAAGTTTCATTTTTAGGAGGTATCTTATTTAGTTATTTCTACTACAATTGGCAGCCTAAAAAAGATAAGCAAATTGGACAATCTATATAACATGGCACGTCGGTTTTGTGCTGACTAGACAAAACGGAAGCTGACTACGACAAGCTGATTGGACAAAAATGAATCGAATAGTTATAATTATTCGTTCAAAAATCAACGTACGATCTCTATTTCTCCGTCAACCAACTTTCTTCCCTTGGTTTCAAATCCCGACCTATTTAAACTGCACTAAACCCCTAAAATCCCGACCCATTTAAACTGCACTAAACCTGACCGTTCATCCCATGATCATTGTTCGCATCAACGGCTATAAATCCGTCTGCTGAAATTTTGGCCATCCAAAGCCATCGGGTCGATCTCGAAGAATTCGTTCGAATAGAGACAGTTGTGATTGATCAATTATAGGGGGGAGGGAAGTTGGTCGTGCCGAAGGCGCCCGCTTCGTGCCAATTGGCACGGGCAAGGAAATGGGTATCCCTATGAATGCCGGTGTTGTCGTCGAAAGAGTTTTGTCGCAAAAAGCGTTTAGGTGTGTTGCCGCTGAAGGCGGCCTACTGCAGTGCCGACAGGCACGGGCATGCACTAGTTAGTTAACATAAGATACAAAATATATTGAGGTACATTAAGAACAACAGAATTTCCTTGAAAAGTTAAATTGTGTAATCATGTAAATATTGTACACTTGTGGTTTTCACATCTATATCTTGTTCAAGAACCCCAATAAGTTGCAATCCACGTGGGATATTGGGATGCTGTCAGGCGTCCAGGATATGGCGAATTTGTTGGTTGAGAAAATAGCCTGTCACTGCATCACATGAACAAGAGTGTGGATGGTTGGATCCTACCTTCTATCAGTATCATCCTAATATTCTTGTAAATCATTTCATTGTTATGAATATCTAAGCTTTATCAATTTGATCCTATAACTGACCCACCAACTTATCACCATCCAACCGACTTGTCACCATCTTCCTTTACGAACGGAGTAAAAGGAATATCTGTCTCATATATTTGTTGCATTTTCCATAATAGAAGTGTTTAAGATGGTTTTCTTTGTCTATTTTTCACCCTATTTTTTGGAGATTTCGATGTCCTTCATTGGAGAGAAACATCTTTAAGGCACTCATCTATTATAAAGAGTGCTATATATTTAAATTTTTTTTTTGATATTGTATATAATAGATATTTTTTAACTTACTATAAATTCAAGATTATCCCAACTATTATTTTAAAGAGCATGTATCATTTACATAACCATAAAATCAAGATTAACAAGCAAGCATACTATTATCTCAGATAATATCAAAAAATTTATATTTTTAGTACATTCTAAACCATAAATTTATGATTATCAATAATATAGTAGCATCTATACTCGTTCTAGTGCCTAGGCCCGCATAGGTGGCTGTCTAGCCCCACCTATATGCCTAGGCCGCTTTTCTACACTGCGTAGGACTAGGCTAGGCGGTGGGGACCTTCTAGCGCCTAGGCCACTTTTTAGAATGTTGCTAATATATATGTTGTGGACATAACACAAAAAAAATTTTAATTTCTCAACCCTTCTTACATGACTGAACAATCAGTTTCATTACAAGAAGCCTTGAACTCATTCAAATAAGTTAGGGTTAGGTACCATTTTCCCCTTGTAGTAATACCAAAAATCAGTTAGCCCCCCTAAAGTTTAAAAGACATCCCCCCTCATGAGAGGGTGAAAGTGATGCGTTTTCGAAACTGCAGGGGGGTAAAGTGTGGTTTTTAAGTTTTCGTCGAGAGAGAGAGAGAGAGAGAGAGAGAGAGAGAGAGAGAGAGAGGTGGCAAGTGATTTTTGGTGTAACGACAGGGGGCAAAAGGTATTTAACCCAATAAGTTATTAGTGTATCCATCTTCGCTTAATCGTTGTTAAAAGAGGGCCGCACAACTCATAAGGTGTTGGAGACTTCAAAATTTTCCTACCAATCCAATGGCTGCATACTTTCAGAAAATAAACAAAATCAAAATAAATGAAATAGCGGCAAGATAAAAATACATTGTTGTAGTTACACAAACATGTTACCTTGTGTCGATTATTCGTTATATTTAGCGAACAACTTGCAACTTCTTTACCCTTCTTAATTTTACATGCACCATATTCATTCTCTTGGAGGACTCAGATGATTTGCATTGATTTCTCATTTCGCTTTCTGTTCTTTTTGTACTCAAATATTCCTCTATTGATGCCACAATGGTACTTGACACCTTATTACAAGTTACTGCATCCTAGTGATTTTAGCTGGGTGATGCTTAACTCTATTAAGCCCAACACCTCTTTTCCACGTTAATTGTACCACATTCTATTCGTATCAACAGTGAATTTTGTGCAATAAAGCCTACATGGGTATGATAAGTGAGAAGTGTTAACATTTATCTATACCCATGTTTACATATTAACTAAAATTAATAAATAATTTATAACACCTACTATGAAACAGTATAAGTCTTTAATGATGGAAGACAACTATAGGTAACTACTATATTGCACTAAGGTGTTATGTAAGAATATGCTAAAGCACTAAAATTTTCTAGCTACGAGTTGTGGATCAGCAATTGAGTTGGGCCTAAAAATCATGAATCTCAAGCACGCTATAACATTAGCATGGAGATGTTAATGGGCAATTAAGAACACAAAAGAACCCCGTTTTGAAGAGACATGAAGAAATTAAGATACATTGTACGTGTTTTGGACTCAATTTTCAATAAGATAAGATTGAGTAAAGTGAGTGTAGACAAAAGAGAGCAGAGGGAGAGAGGGTTGTTGTGTCATGTGAGAGAGAGGGAAGAACTTATGGAGAGGAGGGGGCGGGGGGAGAGAGGGTCGTCGGCTTGGGTCAACAGAGGGAGCAGGAGGGTGAGCAAAGGGGCACACCTCTGTGGTGGTAGCGGTGGTTAAGTTAATACACAATAGTAGTAGGGTCTTCCTTTTCTTCGTCGTCTTATTCTTCATGGTGGCAATGATGGCTGAGGTGGAAAAATTGGCTAACTCGAGTGGTAGCGATAGGCTTTTGTCTTAAAGGTTGAAGGGATGCGTTCTGGTCGAGGTATTAGAAGAAAAATTTAGTTGTAGCATTTGCAACTCGGATGAGTCAATCAAGTCATTCCAAGTGGCTCTAGTCGGTTGAGTTATGCAGGCTACTTGGACCATATGATATATTTAAGGGGTTGTTGACTTGAACCCCTAGTGGAGTCAAGTCGAGTCCCCGAGATTTCAACCATGGTTTTGCATTTGTCATCCAACTTTTTTTTTTTCTATTGGTCTTGGTTAGTGCATCTGTGCACTCGAAGGGTAACCAAATTTTAAATAAATGACCACTTGGTGTATTGCATGTGCATCCGACTATATTTCCATGGTGGTTGCATACATTTGTGATTGTTGATGGGCTTGTTCAATATTTTTGTTTTGTTTTCCCATCTGTTTATTTCTACAACGGATTACTTGTGCTTCTGCAAGTTCTTTGCTTTCTGGCTTTTTCCATGAGTTCTTTCATTGTATGTCTTTTGAGTTTTGCATATGGTGAATCTTTTCTCTGTAAGCACCAACCATCTCCTTTTTTTTCTTTGAAATTTCTTGTAACTTATTTCATACAAGGAAGTTTAGTTCCAACACAAGAAGGAAATCTCTCTGGTTTGTAGTATCCTCATATATTAGTGGGATTTATCAAAGCCATATTTTGTAGAACTGGCATGGCATGTCATCATCATCCATCAACATTGAACATCCTCTCAAGCATTGTACCAAAACTTGGTTCGACTCGACTCGACTCGCTATAGTTGAATCGGGCTTGCAAAGACTCGGACTTGACTCGAGAAAACTCGGACCGACTCGGACTTGACTCGGGCAAACTTGGACATGACTCGGGAGAGATTTGAATATATATATATATATATATATATATATATATATATATATATACATATATAGGGTCAGGATCGGATGACCCAGCAAATTTTGACCCATTAATAACCCAGCACCCTTTGATGCACTTAGAGGTTATAGAATGGGCTGATTTTTTGTAGACATGTCGTCTATGGTATGTTGATCATCCTCACAAAAAATCAGCCCATTCTAAAACCTCTAGGTGCCTCAAAGGGTGTTGGGTTATTTGCTGGATATATATATATATATATATATATATATATATATATATATATATATATATATATATATATATAATTACCAAGTCGCCCTAGTTGAGTCTTCGAGTTACTCGACTTGGTGGACTTTCGAGTCGAGTCTGAGTTTCGGGTTTTTAAACAATGCTCTCAAGAATTGTACTCAAATCTCAGACTCAGTATCTTGCAATTTGGATCAGCAAGTCCATTTGAAAACTATTTTTATTCTACATTGATTTGCTTCAGTCCATCGGTATTTCGAAATTTAACGAAGTCATATTTTCTAGGACTGGCATGAGCACTGAGTATCTGCACAGGAATCTTACTCACGTCTAAGTAACATGTAACATGTAGCATGGAGCATCAAATCCATTTTGAAATTTTTTTCTTCTTCTTCCAGACAGTGGTAGTTCATTGAAACTTCAAACAGAAAATGGCTTTGTGACTTCTAGAAGTTGGTTACATTACCATGTGACAGATTATGTTATTTATTGTTATTGAGCACTTTATTGGTCAAGACCCCTTTTAGAACATTGCACACCTTCATTATAATGCTTTGAGTTAGTTGGGGTTAACCTTATCTTTGTGACCAAACATCATGAAGATATGCTCGTTTGTTCTATTATACATATCTTTTCTCTTATTCTTGCATTTTTTTTTTGTGGTGGTTGTTGGCAATCAATGAGTACTGGCCTGTAATTGCTGTGTAGGTTGTGGAGGTTTCGACCTCCAAGACCGGGAAGCATGGTCATGCAAAATGTCACTTTGTTGCTATAGACATCTTCACTGCAAAAAAGCTGGAGGATATCGTTCCATCATCTCATAACTGTGATGTAAGCTATTGTCTTATCAACTACTATTGTACAACACAACTGAATTCTGTTTTTCAAGACCTCAATTAATTATTTTCTTACTGCAGGTCCCCCATGTTACTCGTACCGATTATCAACTGATTGATATCTCTGAAGATGGATTTGTATGTTCTGATTTCTGTTCAATTCACTCTTGATTGCTTGGTTTACATATATATATTCTACACTTGAATCTGTGGCAGGTGAGTCTACTAACCGAAAATGGCAACACTAAGGATGACCTGAGGCTTCCAACTGATGACTCTCTTCTCACCCAGGTCAGTTTATGATGCTTCTTTCTTTTGTATTTCCATTGGAGTTCTGGTTGTCCACTTGGGTTTATTATAGCAGTAGCCTTTTCTTGTGTCGTTAGTCATAAAAGCTATCTTTCTAATGTGGTTGTACTGTTCTCATGACTTTTGTGTTAGCCCGTACATTTTCTGGATGCAATTTTCTGATGGTAAACTCACATCTCTAAGCCTTGATTTATTACCTATGTCTTTGGCTAGTTTATGCATAATTTTTTTATCTATTGTTGATACCGGCAGTTTGGCAGTCCACAAAGACATGGTAAAGTGAAGAGAACATTATTTTTTTCCCACACAAAATGTTTGCATATGGTCGTTCTGTAAATATCAGTATGACACTTCTTTTGGTTTTTACTGTCATGGTTAAAGTGGTTGATTGAGGAACTTGATATAGTCCTTGTTTGAGGAACATAGCCTGTGATCAAGAGCGGACCTGCAAAGGTTCTGATCAAAGCTTTAACCTCCTCCTTATGTTTGAAGATCATTTCACTGGATCACAACAATAAACGAACACGAGCTAATATAGCCTAGGCTAAACCCAGCAGTAAGTTGGAGAAGAAATAGGCGAAATAAGAGAGTAATGAAAACCTGAATTTATTCACTAAAATATGATCTAGAAGTCTGTCACACAAATTTCTTTTTTTAAATTATACACTAGAGAGTAAAGAATTTATACACAACTTCATGGCTTGATAGAGGTTGTATGCAAAAAGTTTTCTATGATATATTACCCTTGGCATTTCATTTATTTTTTGAAGTTAGTACTTAGTTGCTAGTAGAGGGTTATTTGCAAATACCTTTTTAGATTTGCATTTTGTATTTACTTATTTTAAACGAAAGTAAGGTGGGAGGTTTCACTTTTAAATCATGATAGCAAAATTGATATTGGTTCCAAGAACTTAGGTATTTTTAGGGGGAGGTTTCAACATTGTGCAATTATATGGGGGTTGGAAAGTTTTTCCCATTATATTAACTATAGGGATACACGCCACTTTTGTGTAAGAATGATATCATTATTTGTTTTTTGAAGAAAAACACCTTCCTTGTCAGTGGGGTTTCACGTTATATGCTACGTTTGTATTTTATACATTAACCAATGATTTATCGGATGAAGGCTTCGCTGCTACAGGGACATAGTAATGTACTAGGCAGTAGGCACATGTGATGCACATGATAATAAGTACTGTTAGGATTAAATGTTTAGATCATTATATAGGGTGATGCACTGCAGTATTTATAAACACACTCCACTCCCTCGCCCATATATTTGTCTCTTGTGAAATGACGTGAAAGCAGTTTCTCACAAAGTGGGTGGCTTAGCTCCATTTTCTATTGTAGAAACATGATATCTTTCACACTCATTTAAGAACTTTGTTTGATGTCTGAATTCCATGGTTTTTTTAATTATTGTGACGATGGTATGGTTATGCTGAGTTAAAATTATGTATCAAGGTTTTTGGGGGGTTTGGGGTAAATTAGCAGAACTGAAATATAGGATGTAAATTGCAGTTCTAGATGAAGATGCTCATTTCAATCTTGAGGGCTGAGTTATATCAAGTTTGTTCGTTTCTATAATCTTGGGTCCATTATACAACATAATAGCCAACTGGTCACTGTCATATTTATTATTATTTAGCCAACTAGGCTCTGTCTGCACACTTCATGAAGCCACATCTTCAAATATCGCATGCTTAAATAACAAAAATTTTAAACTTCATACATGAATTCTAAGTGCAGGGGAAGTATCCTGAAATGAAGGGAAGCCGTTCATTCAACTTCTACTTAATTTTTTGTCCAATTTGCCCCTCCACTCTTTACTCCACCACTCTACTTCGCCAATCGCAAGGCGACCTTTCGATGCAACTCTTCCACTTGCGCTTGCCTCAACCTCCTCTGTGTCCTCCATCGCTTCTATCTTTCCTGCCTCCATTGCTTGCACCTACGCCAATAACTCCATGTACCCATGTTCTCACTTGAGCCTCTTTGGCCTCGCCTATCCTAATTTTTAGGCCCCTATCACTTTTACTTGTTTCTCTTAGACCTAAATCGACATTTTTCTTCGTTGGTCCTATGTCAGCTTGGTTTGTCCAAGCAAGGGGAACATCTGATTGCGAATGAACACGTAACTAATTGAGTTACTTTTGGAGTAGATTGAGACGGCTCAGACGGGTGAGGAGGGGTAACCTTTGCCAAACCAATGGTGGTGGGGGTTGTAGATCTCAAATTCTTGGCAAAGGTGAGTGGCAGCATCGTTAACAACGGTTTACAGCTCTAAAGAATCAATTATTTGATGTAATGCCTCAAATAGCGGAGGATGTTAACAATTTTAGATTTGAGTTTACAAATTCCTTCTTAATTGAGTCCATTGTTTTGTTTTCCTCTTTTTTTTTTTTTTGAGATTTTAGGCCATACTTAATCGTTCTAAGTTAGGTTTAGTCAAATACTTGGGTTAAAGTTAATTTGTTGGTTGGAGTTAGTTTCTTTTAATTAATTTGATTTTTCCTTATATATTTTTTATCATTTGAGACTGTTTGGATTCATGAAAGGAGAAACGAACCTTCCTTCTATGGACGTGAGTTGCCAGCCTTTCTTTAGATCCTATATTTTAGTTGGTGGACCACACAACCCAATTATTTTGTATGTGGAACGATTTAGACTAGTTACAAATTTATTTCAAACTCCTAATTATTTGGTTCTAAAACAGAAAGCAAAAGTCTTAGTTTAGTTGAGCCAAATTAAATAAAGATACAATAAAAAAAGGGGAAATAATTTTTTTTTCCAGTGCCCGTACGGTTCTGTACTGGTTGAGAAAGTAGTATGTTTTCTCTTCCATCTTGTGGTTTCTTATTTCTCTCTTTTCTATAGCCACAAGTTTCTTAGGGTTAGAGTAAAATGTGCTGTTTGCTTTTTTTTTCTTTGCCCAAGCAAGTCAAGGCCCTCCGTCTGGAATTATATGACTATAAATATGGTGTAGATGAAGAGGTGTAGTTACTTCGAATGATGATGAACTATATAACATTGTGAGTTTTAGTGATGGATTCCATCGGTATCTTCTTTTTTGTTCCCCTTTCCTCTTACTGCTCCCTTTATTCTTGCTACCTCTCTCTTCCCCCTGTCTCTCTCTCTCTCTCTCTCTCCAATTCCTTGTTGAAATAGGTTGATTACTGATACAAAATTCTATTTACTGTCAATTCTCTAGGTTCTTATGTCTTTAATTTCCTTTGCTGAACTAGCTCAAAGGGAGAAGTGGATAAGGTCTCACTTGGAATAAAGGGGAGAGCACATTGTCTGGCCAATGTAGAGGCCGAACAAGGAGATAATGTAGAGGGAGAGAGGCCGACCAAGGACACCACTGCTAACATGATGATTATGCCTAGAGTGAGACATGTAGCCAAGATGCTGATGCCATGCATCAAGAGTCTATGGCGATTCAACAATAGAAATTGTGAAGAACACGGAAGATGGATACAATCCATATAATAGAAGTATATAACCCACTCTATCTACGACCAGTCTCAGTTATCTTTCCACTGAGACGATCCTGCTTAACACAGGTAGTAGGGCCGTGTAACTTGGGAACCGACCCAACCCGATATAAATGGGTTGGTTTGGTTTGGGTATTTTGACCAAATGGGTAACTTTTGTGGACCCGACTAAATACGGGTTGGTTCCAGACTTCCAGGTAGACCCGACCCAACCTGAGAACCAAACTCATATAATACTAGTCCACATATCTGATGTCCCCATATATATATATATATGTCACGGCTTTGCACTTGGGTGGTTTCATCTCAGTGATCTCACTAGCAGACGAGTAACCATTTGTTGTTTGCTAAGGTTGACTCAACTAGCAAGAGAACCCAACATGTGGCTAAAGCCTTTTGTGGGTATGGCTTGATAGTAAATAGTAGGGGTGCAACTCGGGCGGGTTGGTTTGGATTTGAGCCAACCCAGAACCGAACTGAACTAGCTCGGTTCTACTATATTGAAACTCGAATTGGGCATAGACTCGAACCGACCCGACTCACACTAAGGTCGGGTTCGGTTGGGTCAGGTTGGTTCTCGAGTTGGTAATTGGTCTAAAAAAATAATGGCTATGACTTACTTACTAGCAAGCTAGAGGTCTACATTAGGGCTTTAGCCACACATTGAGTTCTCTTGGTAGTTGGTTCAATGTTGTCAAACAACAAACTGTTAGCCGTGTGGTAGTGTGATGTAGCCCCCCAAGTCGAAACCCGTGACATAGATGTGGACTAATATGTATAAGTTCGGTTCTCGGGATGGGCTGAGCCTACCCAAGTCCCAACTCGGAACCGACCAATATTGAGACTCGACAAAGAGGTGGGGGTCGGCGTTGTGAGAGACCGAAGACGGAGCAACACCTTCAAGAAGTTGAGTAGGAGGCAAGGTCGACGATGAACAAGTTTGTGGTGGAGTGACGTCGGTGATGGAACGAAGCACTCAAGAAGCTTAACTTGCATATCCAATCTTTGACACCAATATAGAGCACGGATTGGAAACAAGGAAAAGGTTGCATGAATTATGCCCTTTGGCCAAACATAAAGAGTGTACAACGTAGGTGGTCACCACAGGTGAGGTCACAACCTCGATAAAATGGAAAAGAAAACAATTTATATAATACATCTTACAAATTTGATGCAAGGGAAAATTTGACGGGGCATGATTGTCTCAGCTAATTTAGACGTTTGGGAGCCTGGGACCTCAAGTATCCTGAGACATTTGGCAAAAGAATAGGGTTGGACACTCAAATGCGTAAGAGATCTAATTTCCCGGTACATTTTTCAAGCAAGAGAATAGGGCCTAAATGATAATAGCCTCTTTCGTGAGAGTTTCGAAGCCTAATACATGAATGCGTGGAAGCAGGCGGAGTAATCCGGGCAATATTGTCGAGTGCGATGTGCAAACTCACATTGCGCCTGGGACATCAAGTATCCCGAGACATTTGGCAAAAGAATAGGGTTGGACATTCAAATGCCTAAGAGATCTAATTTCCCTGTAAAATTTTCAAGTGCGATGTGCAATCTCACATTGAGCTGATCGCATATGTGATTGTACGATCACACATCCATGTTGTGCGTTTTTTTATTGTGCGGCCGCACAAGGTAGTTGTACACATGTTCGCATGTGCGGTTTTCGCACCCCTTTGGTCACTCATGTAATTGTGCGGCTACACAGTACACTTTGCAACCCCCGCCGTAGATAACCTTATTTGGCCGCACACGATCCTATACATATATGCGGTCTTCATACATCCAAAATACCAGTCGACTTCGCATATGCAATAGCTGCATATCGAGTCTTGCTTTCAGGGAAACTGGTATGTCTTGCTTTGCGATTGCGGCCCATTCTTACTGTGACAAATAGCAATGTGTATGCCTTATTTTTCGAACCATTGAAGTCTTATAGTTTTATATTTATATATTTGATGCAGATAAAGGATGGGTTTGGTGACGGGAAGGATCTGGTGGTGACCGTGATGTCCGCCATGGGTGAGGAACAGATCTGTGCGCTGAAGGACATCGGCCCAAGGTAAGGAGTGATGATCTGTTAATGTGGATCCACCCACGCACCACTGGCGGCCGCAAATGATTTCTATGTTGTGTGTAAGGGCAGGGCTATTAATGTCTTTCTTGCCTTATATCGAGACCAGACTTTGGAAGGTAGGCTTTTATCTTGAGAGGCTTCCCATCCTGGCTTGAACTGGCTTTTCCCCACCGGAAAGAAGGGTAGTGATTGCTGGTGGGGCTAAAACCCATTCACTCTCTCTCTCTCTCTCTTTCTCTCTCTCTCTCTCTCTCTCAAGAACTTCACTCAGCATCCTATTAAGATTACTACTTGTGAATGATTTGCTTCGAATTTCAGGGTTTCTTCCTTGCTTTTTTTTTTTTTTTTTTAAATTTTATTTTGGCGACTTAGTGAGAGATCCCTGAAAACACATCAGTTTTAGCTGAAGGACAGCCAAATTGTCAGGACAAGAATACCCCCACATTTCAAATTTAGATTTCATGCCACTCCATTCTAAAGATAAAACTAAATTCAACACCTAAGATCTATAGGCCATGGGATGAACCCTAGACCGAAGCCGTTTCTTCTCGTATCCGTGGCTGTGGCGAGCAACTACACCTCAAGTTGGTGGCCGCCACCACGAGGCTTGTGCTCGTCACGCCACTGCTGCCCAGGGAAAAAAATGAAGAAAGGGGAGGACACGAGTAGTGAGGGTGTTTTGGATATTTGGCAGGCCTTCTCACCGTTCTGTGTGTTTGCATGGAATGAAGCACACACACTTGTTGGTGCTAACGCCTTTGCCTGATCCCAACTGCGGCCTTTCGGAGGTCATTGGTTCTGTGTTGAAAGAGTTTTGGTAAGAATGCTGTTCTCCTATGGAATTCAGACCCTGAATAACTAATCAATCTTTTGCATATATACCCTCAGTCAAGATAGACATTGTAGATTGTAATCTTTTACAAAAGTCTCTTAGCACCCAAAAAAAAACACACATGGTCACCCCTAAGATCATTTCCCCCTGATCGCTGATGAATTAGTTGTAAATTTATAATCAACTGGCTGCTGACTGAGTGGTACTTCCTCTCCCTTGTTGGAGAGGTTCACAGTTTGGCTCCTGGTATGGACACTATGGAGTGAACATTCCCTGAGTGCCGTTGTAGCCTTGTTTGCGCGTGCAAACCCTGGTTGTTGATGTCATGTTCCCGGGATTAAGAAATATAATAGTTGTCTTACCTGTTTTGATCTC
The DNA here is from genome assembly GCA_947650365.1 of Chamaelirium japonicum. NCBI lineage: Eukaryota > Viridiplantae > Streptophyta > Magnoliopsida > Liliales > Melanthiaceae > Chamaelirium > Chamaelirium japonicum. The sequence continues at coordinate 32,802,980 of OX393557.1, read as the reverse complement.
CGGATCTCTTTGAGCCTGTGGTCTAGCGCTCTGTCTGACCGTCTGGTGGTCCATCACAAAAAGGGAAAGAAAATGATAAATTTGCAAGGAGACTGATATGCTGGTGGTGGAAACCTCTTTCCAGGGCTATCAACAGAAATCGAGTCACTTAACCTGTTGTGTTCTGTGTGCTATGTTGCCTAAGGTGGAGTCCATCTAGGCTTCTGGGCATGGACGGATTCAGGAATTGAACCTTGGGGGGGTGAATATTAATTTTTTTTTTTATTTGGGGGGGGGGGGGGGGGGGGGGGGGGGGGGGGGTGCGCTTAAATTTTGTTAAAAATTTAGAGGAGGCAAATTTATATAATTTTAAAATAATCCTAGTTAATACTATTATAATAAGGGATTCTCTTTCGAATCTAGGGAGGTGGCGATCGCCCTCACATTCCCCCCCCTTGGAGTCATCCCTGCTTCTGTGTAAAGTAGTAAATAATGGGATGCTCCCATAACTGTGGAGGAGAAGCTAGCGTAAAATGTAAACTAGCCCAACATATACAGATAAAGGGCGGTTTGACATGGAATCCCGGTGGCAAAGCACCTTCCCCCCCGCCCCCCCCCCCCCCCCCCCCCCCCCCACCTTTCCCATTTGGCAAGTCGTGTAATCGAATTGCGTGGCTCCCTTCCATATCTGTGGCATGTTTATCTCTCGCCTTTATGGCGCTTCTTGCCCTTATAGAGGGTTTGTGTGCTCCTATGTGGCAATATACCCACTACAAGCACAAGAGAAGGCTATCTAAATAATAGAAGGGAAGAGGCTAGGCATCCCCCATTATATATATAATTTTTTTGGTACTGCAATTACACTAATAAAACGGTAAGGTTACATCATTGTTTGTGGACCCATCGGGCATACTAGCGATTGCTACAATCATCTCGGGCACGTCGCATGGCGTCAGGGGGAAAGTTTGATGTCCAAAACTCGGATTGCTCCTTTGCCAGAGTGTAACCGGCAAACCAATCAGCCACAGAGTTGCCTTCCCGGTAAATATGTGAGGTTCGAACACTTCTGAGATTCAGGCAAACAACCTTGTAGTCTTGAAGAAGAAGGGATGTGGTTGAGGTTGAAACCAATTGTGAGATGACACTTTGAGAATCTTCTTCTATCCACAGAGAATGTCCCGAAAATAGAGTCGTAGTAGCAAGGAGACCTTTCCATAGGTCTCTAGATTCCGCCACCTGCACAGAATCTGTAATTAGATGAATTGCTCTTGCTAACAAGATTGAGCCAGAGTGGCCTCGGATAACAAAAGTCACGCCAGCCATTATTGTTGAGTGGTTAACTGAATCATCAAAGTTCAATTTATATTTGTATTCATTTGGAGGCATCCATCGGATAGAGACTGGCTCGAGCCTACTTTGCCTGGAAATAGAGCAAGGATTTGCAGAGAACGAGTTAGCGCCACAAAAGGAATTATAATACTCAAAAAGTAGGTCAAAGGTAACGTCAACCGCCGGGTTGGCTAATTCAAAGGCTGCTCTGTTCCGACCTTTCCAAATGTACCAAAGGGTATACCTGAGGACACCTTTGGCAGTTTTGCTGTACCCCCCCCCCCCCCGATCGTGCGTATGGTGAAAGAGAGTACTATACTCATTGATCGAGGAGGGTCTTTGTCATCCCAATCTGATTTGTAACCCTCCGCCATAGTTGATTGACAAGAGGGCATAGAAAAAAACAATGCTCCAAGGATTCATCAAGATCCAAACATCGCAGCCATGAGGTTGAGATGGACATCCCGATCCGTCGGAGATATTTATTAATATGGAGTCGTGAGTGAAAGAATTTCCATAAAAATAGCCGCACCTTGGTCCCCATAGGGGTCTTCCAGAGGGTTCTCCATATCCTTGACCAAATCCCCGCCGAAGTATTGGTACTTTGAAGAGAAAGTTTATAAGCAGTTGCCACATTATAGCCAGGAGTGGAGTGAGCCCCCTAAGTAAAATGGGTATTAGGCTGATGACGAAGTATAGAAATGCTACATATCCTGGGAACCCACTCCATTGGAACAATAGATATCAAGATATATTTGTTCCACCCATTTGGGCTAATAAGATCCAATATCCTTTTATAATTGGCCGCCATATTTGCATTGAATTGGAAGGCCATCCGGGAAAAAGGAATTTGAGAGTACCAGGGGATCGACCATGGGTCAAAGGAGGCTCCCATCCAGATTGTCTGTTGGACATGGTATCGCACACACGGTAGCCCCTCGGAGATAGCCCGCCATGCCCACGAGCATTTACCCGGTTTTGGCCATTGTCAAGGGTCCTCATTCACATTATATTTATCTTTAACAAAGGAAACCCATAGGTTCTCAACGTTGGTAAGGACTTGGTAAACTTTTTTCCCCATAATGGCTTGCCGAAATTGAGGGCGGTGGTGAAGGCCGAGCCCCCCCTGCATCTTCGACCGGCAAACATTATCCCATTTAATTAGGTGACTAGCAAAACAAAAAAACAAGAAAAGGAACCTAGAGAAAGAAAAAAAAAAGAAAACAAGGGAGAGGGAGAAGATCTAGCACGCTTCCATCTAGTATAGAATAGTGCATTGGGCACGTGCATTGCACGTGGTTGCTGATCTATGGACCCTTTTACACATACACAAATTAAAAATAGTCATTTTAGTATAGGGTATGGACACATGAAATAATGATAGGGGCATAAGGGAATATTGGTAACTTTTATAGGGTCACAATGGGAAGTGCAATAATGCAACACTTTCTTCCGTGTTTTTGTTTTAATGACATAGGATCCAAATATGGGGTTTGTGTACACTCTATATATATGCCAAACTGTATTATCTACACAAGTTAGAGAGACAAATCGGGTTTCGGGTGTCGAATATGGGTATTGAGGTACCCATACCCATACCTGACAGTTAATCGAGTGGAATTCCTATACCCAGACCTTACCCAAGCCTTGTAAAAAGTATTAAGGTACCCATACCCATACCCATACCCAAAACTTAATAGGGTAGAGTTCCCGTACGCATACGTACCCTACCAGATAGAATTCCTATACCCATACCCTATCCAAACCTTGTACAACCCATAACCCATACCCATACCCATATCCATACTCGAAAGTATATTTGTACCCATATTCGTACCAGATGTTTCGGGTCCAGGTCGGGTCACAAGTTAGAGGGACAGTTGGGTTTCGGGTATGGGTATTGGGGTATCCGATGCCCAGGCCCTACCCAAACATTTTCCTGGATGTTGTTTAAACCATAGGATTGAGAAAGGTAAAATGGGGAAGAAAATATAGGATGGAAGGAAGAATGAGTTAGTGGATTAGTGGGATTACCCTTCCATTATAGCCCTTGTTTTTTAATGGATAAATAATATTCTATTGATTAATAGAAAAGAAGATTAGGGCAAAATGGGAAACAAAAAGTAGGATGGAAGGAAGAAGTAAGAACGGGTTAGAGGGATTTATTCCCATAATAGTCCTTGGTTTTTTAAATGGATAAATAAGACTTAATTGACTAGTGGCAACAAGGTAATATTCTTGGATGGTATTTATGATTTGTGTAGAGATAAAACGGGAAGGGAAAAAATGCAATATTATGTTCCTAGCCCTTGTGTTTGTTTTCATGGCATAAGATTCAAAATACTGGGTATTAATTAATTTATAACGTGAAGGGTAAAATGGAAACTCTTGCAAAAGGATGGAAGGACTCAAAAGTGCGAATATATTTGGGGGGTATGGATACGGATAAATGGGGAAAACTAGACGCAAAGAAACGACCGCGGAGGAGAGGATGAACTCGCCACGATTGGTGGAGAGGAAGATCGTTGTTGGGTCCTTTAACATTAAAAAAACCTCGATAGATCCAATAATTGGTTGTGGGTGCAAAATATGGCTAACACCTAATGGTGGGACCCTCCAACCCTGCTTAGGGCCCACAAAGACGACGGTGGGACCTGCCAACCCTGCTTGGGGCTTACAAGGACAATAGTGGAACCCACCAGCTCTGCCAGGGGCCCACAAAGACGACGGTGAGACCTGCCAGCCCTGCTTGGGTCCCACAGAAATGGTCTGGGGCTTGGTGAATTTCCCCCGGATATTTACCAAAGCCCAAGATATTCCCAAAACTCTATAAATAGCAGACTAAACTGATAATCTAAATCGGATCCTCATTCAAGATCCCAAATTCCATCACAAAAATCATTTTTCAGTTATTAAGAGTTGCAAAGCTCTGGCTGAGAATGGATCTTCTCTTCTGTCCACCTTTATTCTTTTCTTGATTGCTTGTACAAGTGACGCTCGGCCTGTCGAGGTCACTCTATATTTCAGAGTTAGTAGATTCAAAATTTGCGTCTTACCGCACGGACACATAGGCTTTAGCCGAACTTCATCACCACATCTTGTGCCAACTCTCTCCTTTACTCTCTCTCTCTCTCTCTCTCTCTCTCTCTCTCTCTCTCTTTCTCTCTCTCTCTCTCTCTCTCTCTCTCCCCCTCTCTACTCAACAGTGTCTGCATGACAGCTCAGTAGACGACAGCTCAGTACTCTACAGTGCACTGCACTCGAAGTCAAGCATCAATCGATTGTTGGTAGGAAACCGTACGACGATCGTAATCCCTCCCCATAGTTTGACGCTGTCTATGGGATCCATCCCAATTGAACTATGATCTCCGAGCTTCCTAGCTCTGTTAGTCATGGAACAACTACCGACTAGTTCAAGTAACCTGTTTGTCTCCATCACTGTCCCTAAATGGCGAAGACACGACCATTGGATCAGCCAGATGGGAGTTATCTACATTTGAATGTTCAGCATCCTATAACTCGTTCAATGAGTCATAGGTATGCGATGAGTCAACATCCTGAACAGCAATCTAAGGTGGACTCATGGAGTCATCTGTCGGTTGACCGCACCGCTCAGACTCAACCTCGATAATCTCTTTAACAATCCGCTCCTTCCAAACGATCCGTCGTCGACACCTCTCGGCAACACATCGAACATCCTTCGAAAGGATCATCGCTCATCCCTCCTAGACAAACAGTCTGAGAGTGTATCAACGAGTCGGAGTGTATCGACGAGTTGGCTCATCATCTCGAACTTCTCGGTTCTGCATCATCCTCCGATCTCTACATCGTGAGTGATGTTTGGAACGAAATATGTCATCCGAAGACTCCGACAACCGAGGGATTGGAGACAACCAACCCTCGAACATCCTCAGGCATTGCAGATTGCTTGAAGATTCAATAAACAACTGAGGGATTGGAGACAGCCATCCCTCAGGCATCCTCAGGCATTGCAGATTGTTTGAAGACTTAATCAACAACCGAAGGATTGGAGACGACCAATCCTCGAGCATCCTTTGGTATTGCATATTGCATGAAGATTCAACCGACAACCGAGGGATCGGAGACAGCCAATCCTAGAGCGTCCTTAGATATTGTAGGTTGCCTAAAGATTCAACCGTCAATCGAGGGATTGGAGACAGCCAACCCTCGGGAATCCTTTGGTATTGCAGATTGCCTAAAGATTCAACCATCAACTGAGGGAGTGGAGACATCCAATCCTCGGGCATCCTCAGGCATTGCAGATTACCTGAAGATTCAACCGACAACCAAGGGATTAGAGACAACCAACTCTTGAGCATCCTACGGCTTTGCAGATTGCTCAAAGGATCAACTGTCAACCGAGGGATTAGAGATAGCCAACCCTCAAGCATACACCGATATTGCAAATTGCTCGTAGATTCAACTGTCAACCGGAGGGATTGGAGACAACCAACCTTCGGTTATCCTCCGGCATTGCAGATTACATGAAGATTCAAACGATAACCGAGGGAATGGAGACAACCAACCCTTGTGCATCCTCAGGCATTGCGGGTTGCCTGAAGATTCAACCGTCAACCAAGGGATCGGAGACAGCTAACCCTTGGGCATCCTCCAACATTGCAGATTGCCTGAAAGTTTAACCGTTAACTGAGGGCTTGGAGATAGCCAACCTTCGAGCATCCTCAGACATTGTAGATTGCCTGAAGATTCAATCAACAAACGATAGATTAGAGATAGCTAACCCTCGGGCATCCTCAGGCATTACAGGTTTTCTGAAGATTCAATCGTCAACTGAGGGATTAGACCCTCGGGTATCCTCCATCATTGCAGATTGTCCGAAGATTCAACCGTCAACCGAGGGATTGGAGACAGCCAACCCTTGGGCATTCTCAGGCATTGTAGATTGCCTAAAGATTCAACCGACAACCGAGGGATTGGAGACAACCAACCCTCGGGCATCCTCTGATATTGTAGATTGCCCAAAAGATCAACCGTCAACTAAGGGATTAGAGACAACCAACATCGGGCATCCTTCGACATTGCAGATTGCCTGAAGATTCAACTGACAACCGAGGGAGTGGAGATGGCCAACCCTCAAGCATCTTTTGGCAATGCAGATTGCCTGAAGATTCAACCGATAACCGAGGAATTGGAGATAGCCAACCCTCAAACATCGTCAGGCATTGCAAGTTGCTTGAAGATTGAACCGTCAACCGAGGGATTAGAGACAACCAACCCTCGGGCATCCTCTGGCATTACAGATTGCTCAAAGATTCAACCGTCAACCGAGGGATTGGAGACATCCAACCCTCAGGCATTGCCTAAAGATTCAATCGTCATCTGAGGGAGTGGAGACATCCAACCCCGGGCATCCTCCGACATTGCATATTGCCTGAAGATTCAACCGATAATTGAGGGATTGGAGATAACCAACCCTTGGGCATCCTCCAACATTGCAGATTGCTCGAAGATTTAACTGTCAACTGAGGGATTGGAAACAGGCAACCCTCGGGCATCCTCAAACATTGTAGATTGCTTGAAGATTCAACCGACAACCAAGGGATTGGAGACTGTAACCCTCGGGCATCCTCTGGTATTGCAGATTGCTCGAATGATCAACCGTCAACCGAGGGATTAGAGACAACCAACCCTCTGGCATCCTCCGATATTATAGATTGCCTGAAGATTCAACCGACAATTGAGGGATTGGAGACAGCCAACTCTCGGGCATCATCAAGCATTACAGATTGCCCGAAGATTCAAAGGTCGATAGATAAATGTATAAGCTACATATCGATAAGTCCAAAGAGACAACCTTGGTATTCGAAAACAAACTCTGAGGCCGCCGTTGCCACCTCGACATTCAACAAGTCCAAGAAGATAGCCTTGGCATTCAAAGATAAAGTTCAAAGCAGGTGTCGCTGCCTCGTCATGTACAAAGTCCAAGGACCTATCCTTGGCACTCGAAGACAAAGATTAAGGGCGTCGTCGTTGCCTTGACATTCAGTAAGTCCAAGAAGACAACCTCGGCATTCAAAGATAAAGTCCGAGGCAGGCGTCATCGTCTCAGCATGCACAAAGTTCAAGGACCTATCCTTAGCCCTCGAATACAAATTTCAAGATCGTCGTCATTGTCTCGGCATTCAGCAAGTCGAAGAAGACATCCTTGGCATTAAAAAACAAAGTCCGAGGTCACCGTTGCCGCCTTGGCATGCAACAAGTCCAAGGACCTAACCTTGGCACTCGAAGACAAAGTCTGAGGCCGTTGTTGCTGCCTCGGCATGTAACAAGTCCAAGGACCTATCCTTGGCACTCGAATGAGAAAATTCGAGGCTTCCATTGCTGTATCGACACTCAACAAGTCCAAGGAGACAATCTTGGCCTTCAAAGACAAAGTTTGAGACAAGCGCCGCTGTCTTGGCATGCACAAAGTCCAAGGATCTATCCTTGGCACTCGAAGACAAAGGCCGAGATCGCCATCGCCGCCTCAGCATTCAGCAAGTCCAACGAGACAGCCTTGGCGTTCGAAGATATAGTCTTTGGCCGCTGTTGCCGCCTCGGATGCTACAAGTCCAAGGACCTATCCTGGGCATTCAAAGACAAAGTCCGAGGCATGTGTCGTCGCCTCGGCATGCACAAAGTCTAAGGGCCTATCATTGGCACTCGCAGATAAAGTCTGAGGCCGCCGTCGCCGCCTTGGCATTCAACAAGTCCAAGGAGATAGCTTTGGTATTCAAAGACAAAGTCCGAGGCTACCGTCACTGCCTTAGCATGCAACATGTCCAAGGACCTATCCTTGGCACTCGAAGACAAAGTCCGAGACTGCTATCGCTATCTCGGTATTCTCTTAGTCTAAGAAAACAACCTTGACATTCGAATACAAAGTCCAAGGCCGCAGTCGTCGCCTCGGCATGCACCAAGTCCAAGGACCTATCCTTGACACTCAAAGACAAAGTCCGAGGTAGGTTTACTGCCTCGGTATGTACAAAGTCTGAGGCAGGTTCACTGCCTCAACATGCACAAAGTCCAACCTATCCATGGCACCCAAAGACAAAGTTTGAGGTCGCCGTCGCCGCCTCGGCATTCAACAAGTATAAGGAGACAACCTTGGCATTCAAAGACAAAGTCCGAGGCAGGCAACGCTACCTTAGTATACACAAAGTCCAAGGACATACCCTTGGGACTCGAAGACAATGTCTGAGGCAGGTGTCGTCGCCTCGACACTCAATGAGTCCAAGGACATACCCTTAGCACTCGAAGACAAATTCCGTGGTACCACCACTGCCTCGACACTCAACAAATATTTGGATTTTTCCGCTCAAAAATTTGGGGCAAAAACACAAAAAACCCCAACAGCTAGCCACGTGGCATCCTGAGGACTCATCATGTCATCCTCCATATACGCCACTACCACATCACCCTTTAAAGCGACTCTCCAAATCTCGAATAGACCAAAGGCCTTCAACCGACCGCAGATAGGGCGGTCGGTTGTGGGGGCACTGGGATCGGCTACTAGAGGCACCCAGCGATCGCCCGCCCCTGTTGTGGTCGGTTGGCTGTGACCAATCAGCTGACTGACCACGCCAATCAATCGACCAATCGGACGGTTGCGGGCGCACTATGGTCGACCGTAAATTCCAAAGGGTCGGGCATCAAAACCCCTCTAGCGTCCGACCCCCTCGACCTCGGTTGGTTGGTGATGACTAACCGACCGCATCAATCGACCAACTGCCCGTTCAGTTGTGGGTTCACCACAGTCAGTCGCCGGAGATGCCCAACGATCGATCGCCCCTATCGCCGTTAGTTGGCTGTGATCGACTGACTGCGCTAGCCGATCGACCACCCGGTTGGTCGCGGGCACACTACGGTTGACCGTCAAAAACACCTAGCGATCGATCGCCCCTACCATGGTTGGTTGGCTGTGACCAATCGACCAACTGACCGCACTAATCGACCGGCTTGGTCAATCATGGTCGCACTGCGGTCGGCCAACAATTCTAAAGGGTCAGGCTCTAGAACCCCTCTGCTACCCGACCCCCTCGACCTCGGTCAGTTGGCGATGACCGACCGACCGCCTCTAACACGGTAGGTTGACTGCGACCAACCGACCGAATGACCGAACGACCGAACGCGTCGACCGACCGATCGCCCAATCGATCGCGGGCGCACTACGGTCGGTCGCCGGAAACACCCAGCGACCGACTGCCCCTACTGTGGTCGGTTGGCTATAACCAGCAGACCGATCGATCGACAGGTCGCCCCTCATGTCGGCTGGCCCTGGCAACGACGTTACTCAAATGCCCTGTAGGTTGGCCCTTGGCATTAGGTCGACAGACATGATGGTCGGCCTCGGATAGCGGGCCGACAGACATAACTTTGGTCGGCCCTTGGTAGGGGGGTCGACAGATGCAACGGTCAACCCCGGACAGCTTGCCGACATGCATAACTTTGGTCGGCCCTTGGTAGGCGATCGGTTGATGTGATGGTCAACCCTTGGCAATGGGTCGGCAGACAAACTTCTGGTTGGCCCTTGGCAGGGCGTCGACAGACGCGTTGGTCGGCCCCGGACAGTGGGTTGGTAGACAGACTTATGGTTAGCCCTTGGCAGGGGGTTGGCTAGGGCTGCAAACGAGCCGAGTCGAGCCAAGTTTTGGCCTGTTTGAGCTTGTTTGTTTATTAAACAAGCCTATATTTTAGGCTTGGGCTTGGCTTGTTTAATAATTGAGCTGAGCTGAGCCGATGTTTGGTCTGCTTGAGCTTGTTCATGAGCCTAAACTTCAGACTATGCTATGCTCAATTAGTGATCAAACAATCCCTTATCGGGCTTGTTCACGAGCCTAAACTTCAAACAAGGCTATATGTTAAGCCTATTCAAGCCATTTATGAGCCTATTTACGAGCCCTTTGTCAGCATATCGAGCTTGTTCACGAGCTTTGCTTATGAGCCCTAAACAAGAATGTTTGCGAGCCCAAATGAGCTGAGCTTTGGTCTGCTTGAGCTTGGGTCGTTTATTAAACGAGCCTAAACTCTAGGCTTGGGCTTGGCTTGACTAGTAACCGAACGAACTCGAATGAGCTTTTATCGAGCCGAGCCGCGAGCCTTCGTTTGCAACCCTAGGGTTGGCACACTCTACGGTTGGCCCCGAACAGTGGGTCGACAAACTGAACTTTGGTTGACCCTGGGCTGGGGGTTAGCAAGTTTTTTCTAACACTCGCCAAGTCGCTCGACATCGACAAACTAATTTTGCACCATAGAGTCACAGCCAACTGGGTTAACACCTACCTTACTGGGAGGGGTAAATTGTGGGTGCAAAATTTGGCTAACGCCTAATGGTGGGACTCTCCAATCTTCTTGGGGCCCACAAAAACGATGGTGGGACCCGCCATCTTTGCATGGGGCCCACAAGGATGACGATGGGACCTGCTAGCCCTGCCTGGGTCCCACAAGGATGATAGTGGGACCCCTAGCCCTGCTTGGGGCCCACAAGGATGACGATGGGATCCACTAGCCCTGCCTGGGGCCTAAAGAGAAGGTCTGAGGATTGGTAAATCCCCCTCGGATATTTACGAAATCCCCAAATATTCTTCAAACTCTAGAAATACCAGACCAAATTGATAATTTAGATCGGATCCTCATTTAAGATCCCAAATTCTATCGCAAAGATCATTATTTAGTTATTAAGAGTTCAGAGCTCTGGCTGAGGGTGGATCTCCTCTTCTATCCCTTTTCTTATTTTCTCTGATTGCTTGTACAAGTGACTCTCGGCCTATCGAGGTCATTCTATATTTCAGAGTTAGTGGATTCAACGGTTGCATCTTACCATATGGAGACGTTGGCTTCGGCCGAACTTCGTCACCACATCCTGTGTTAACTCTTTCCCTTTCTCTCTCTCTCTACTCAACAGTGTCTGTGTGACAGCTCAGCACTCTACAGTGTACTGCACTCGAAGTCAAGCATCAATCGATTGTTGATAGAAAATCGTACGACGGCTGTAACTTCCCCTCACATTGGCCACAGTTAAAAATCAAGTAAGGTAGAAACCGGCTATTGGTGAATTACCAGAAATGACCAGATCTGTAAAATTAGTAAAAAGTTGCAGAATCGGCCAAAATGCAGAATAGACCAACATGTTGTTTGGAGGTAGGCAGCCCAGAATTGGCGAAAGCGTCTTAAGGCTCCTAACCCAAGGCGGAAGAGCTTGACCAGGCTAAGAGAGACAAGATTATGGACAACTATTGCGATTTTTGTGCCATGTTTACCAAAACATTCATAACTAAGGGAAATTTTATTCACATCGCAAAAATGATGTGCATACCTCACTCCCTCTTTGGTTTCCCCTCCACCCCCTAAAAAAAAAAGAGGTAAGGCGGGTAAGGTCCCTGACAACAGATCAGTTCGGTGTAAAGGACAGTCAGAAGATGGCTTTAGTCTAAGGTCTCTGATCAACGGGTTCGTTTGGTGTAAAGGACCACAGTTTCCACTGAATCTCCAAAACGCCCTCACTTGCCTCTCCTTTTTGCCATCTCTCTCTCTCTCTCTCTGTCTCTCTCTCTCTCTCTCTCTCTCTCTCCGGTGGAGGGCAGTGGGCCTCTCTCTCTCTCTCTCTCCGGTGGAGGGCAGTGGGCGCGATTAGTGGTGCGAACAATGGGAAACAACAGGCGTGAGCAGCAAAGGAGGCAACGACGTCAGCGAACACGAGCAGTGGCAAAAACAACAGTGAGCAATGAAGATGAGAGGCATGTGACAGTTTAGGCTAGTTGATATGATGATCAGGGACCTATCGCCAAGCCCACCCCCAAAAAAAAAAACAAAAAAACTCCACCTCATTCCCCACCTCCACCTCTAGCCCTTACCACTCCTCCGCTTACAGCCCACACCATACCCAACCTCATCGGCGGCAAGCTGCTTCCCTCCCATCTCCGACGAGCCCACCCCATACCCCATCTCAGATCCCGTCCTCCTCCTTCCTCTTGTCATACCCCACCTCCTATACCTCACCCCAGAGCCCACCCCATACCCCACCTTGTCGGTGACTTTAGGGACTGTTTGCGCTCCCTAGAGTCTAATGCAAACTACCCAGAGTCGGCCTGTCATATGGCATAGTTGATTGGTAGGTCAAAATAAAGAACACTAAACCTAAGGTTCGCAACACATCATAGAATTGTGGTTCTAGTCAACTAGCAGTAGAGGTTTTATGGTCTTGGCTGACAATTCTTAAGACTGGTTACCTGTTTTGATTCTGTTCAATGCATTCCTATTGCATCAACACTACCTCACATAGTATCTCATACCAATGACCGAGATAGGTCATCCTTCTTTAATGAGTAGGTCAGGATGTTACAATTTTTGCATGCTAGATGTTCAGTCTAACAACCAATTGTGAACCTACATAAGTGTGCATGGTGGCTCATATCTGCTGCATGTGGATCTCATCCACACACACACGAGTCACTTTAACTACACTAAAGTGGACTAGTGGATTTATGCATCTCATGCATATAAGTTTGTGATTTTTTGTAATATGAACTTAATCAAGTGTCGGGCATTCTAGAATTGGCATGTACGACATGCTAGTCCCAACATGGGCCAGTTTCATAGAGGGGGCCAACGAGGACGTTGGCCACGGAAGCTTGGTGATATGTTATGTGCCTAAGCAATTATCGAGCCCAATTTCCATTAGCTTTGTAGCTTTTGGAAAAAATGGTCGGGTTCATAACATTGTCGTTGTTGCTAGTAGGCCACCATCGGCTGTCCCAGTGTAGGCCGCCGCCCACCTCCTCTCCTCATCCTTCCTCCTCCCTCCATGGCCACTAACGTTGGCATCTGGTTCCAGCATTATGGAGGTACCTTGTATTGGAATTTGCGCAAGGACCTGCACTGGCATTGGCGATGGCGGCGACAATATTCAAATTGGAAAAAAAGCAAAACAAAAAAATATTTGACATACCATGTGGCCCACATGGGCTAATGGGGTAGGGGTAGGTATTTTCCTCCCATCTTTAGGCCTCGTTTTGGTCAATACAAAGTTTAGCTAAGGAAGGGTAAAGTAATTGGATTCCTCATCGTGAGCCCTAATGTACCCGTTTGTTAGAAAGTTTAACTAAGGATTGGAAAAGTAAATCCAATCTTGTACAAAAACAAGCCAACCAGTGGAAAAGTGGCATGCCATCACATGCCTCTCTTTACCAAGAATTTTTGTATTCCTCGGTGTAGCATTCCATCAGCTTTGTAGCTTTAGTTAGGTTTTACTATTTGCACCCACAAAATTATTAACACCCCTCATATCATGAACACATCCCAATCCATTTTTTGTTTTTATTATATCCCAATTTTGATAGTGCATCCCACAGATGGGTTTTTCACCCCTCCATCTTCTCCTCGCTTTGCTCGTCGTCGCCGCTCCTGCTCCTCCTCCTCCTCCTCCTCTTTTTCTTCCCTCCCTTCTTCCTCCCCACTCCGATTACCTCGCCGTAGCCGCCGGTTCCATGCACCTTGCCTCCGCCTCACCCCTTCCCTCCACGCGTGCGCACATACACACACACTTTCTTTTCCTCCTCCCCCTTTCTTCTAATTTTTCTCCTTATTATTGCAGATGTGTTGATCGCTCCCGACTAATATGGTTGTTGGTCGCTCCGGACTGATATAATGTGGTACATGTCAGCTGATTCTGATCGACATAGCTCACACCATGTCAAACAGAAGCAATCGACAACATAACAATCGAGAGTGACTGACACGACGTACACATTAGACATTTATTTATTTGTTAAGTTGGGGGCTACGAATTTGTGCCTGGCGGTGCAAATAAGTTAACACCCTCCCTAAGACTTAAACTTTCTTGACATTGTTCTCGTGTATACCATACTCGGCTCTATTTGAAGCCCCCACACAAGAAGTGTGTGTGTGTGTGTGTGTGTGAGAGAGAGAGAGAGAGAGAGAGAGAGAGAGAGAGAGAGAGAGAGAGATGGGTTCTACACCGCCGCCGCATCCTCGCCGCGTGGATCACGAGGAGGGGGACCGGCCGCGGTTCTTCAACACCAGGGCGAAGGCGCTGTGCTGGCAGAAGGCGGAGGTGGTGCCGGGCCGCCACCCGGAGCGGTGGCGCAAGGACCCCGCCGGCAACGTCGTCTGCAAGCGCTTCTGGAACTGCCACGGCTGCCTCTGCTACGAGTACGACCACATCATCCCCTTCTCCAAAGGTATCTCCTTGATCTTGAATCATCTGCTTTTCCGATCGCATCCACCCTGGTTTGTCCATTGGACCGCCCCATATCTTCCAATCGACAAATGGGTTTGTTAACGGATAGTCCCACATCGGTAAGGGAGGCACCCATCACCCGCTTAATATACCCCCTGTGGACCTCCCCTTACAAGCCGGTTTTGTGAGGTGCGAGGGTATCTAACATGGTATCAGAGCTAGCCCGTCTCCTGCTCCCGCTCCGGGTGCTCCCCACCGATCGTGCCTTGCCATGCGTGCTCCGCATGGGAGGATCCTTGCCACGCGTGCTCCGCGTGAGGGGGAGTATTAACGGATAGTCCCACATCGGTAAGGGAGGCACCCATCACCCGCTTAATATACCCCCTGTGGACCTCCCCTTACAAGCCGGTTTTGTGAGGTGCGAGGGTATCTAACAGGGTTATTGTTTCTTTTCATTTCCCAATCGGGATCCCATTGCTACTTTCATTCTAATCGAAGCTGGGTTCTGTATATTGATTTTGAGACTTCGATGTTATGTAATGTGTAGTGGGTAATGCATGTTTTAGGCGGGGAATCAACGGCGGAGAACTGCCAAATCCTTCAGACGAGGGTGAACAGGTTCAAATCGGATAAGGAGTGGGTGGATAGAAAGGAATTGGAGGGTTTCTCGTGCGATATCAAGTTCACCGGTGAGCCCTTTGCGTCCCCTCTCTTTCCATGCCCAGGTTTCGTCTCACCTGTGTTTCTATAATTTCTAGTAATCTCGAAGAATTGCTGCACTTTGTCGGCCAATGGTGCGAGGTATAATTTTTAAATAAGGTACACGTGTTGCATTTGTTGGTCAATATAAGTAACCAAAGTTTCGGCAAAATAAAGATTGAGAGTAAAACTTTAATTTGCAATGTGTTCTATTCCATATGTTCCATGATTGCGATCCTATCATTTCTTATTTATGTATTAGTCGTCTAATGATTTAGTGGCAGGAAAAGAGTAACGATGTTATGTTCATTAAGATTCTGTATATAGGATTCATCCATTCTTTTCTATATGTTCAGTAGCCTACATTTTGGAGAATCCATTGAACAATCAGTACCCGTAGAGGTGTCGATACACCGGTGGTTCAGTACCTCAGTCAAGTAGAAGCATGGGCGATTTCCTTTAGGATGGCGGTATTGTCTTGAGTAATTTTGACTCGGAGTCGACCTCTAGGTGATTGATTTGAAGTAAACACCGAGGATGGGTATGAAACGGAGTTCAAATCACCTGTGGGGCTAAAATAAACACAAATGTGGAATGTTTTAATGTTTAACTCTATTTGATTCCATAGCATTGTGGCTCTTGCTCAACCCAATGTTAATGAAGGCCTTCTACAAAAAGCATGCCGTCATGGACTCATCATCCGATGTCCCTATATTGCTAGTGGATTTCTTCTTTTGATAGTGGAATTTTTGATACCCCCTGTTATGCTGCATGTGTACCTCAAACTCTTGAGCTTTCCTTGGGCGGGCTAATTAGCGCATGTTAATGTAATTAGATCTAGGGATCTGATCTCATAGAGAAAGACAAATAAAAAAGGAAGGGATACAAGAAGGGAGAAAGGTATGTGGGCAAATCCATGAATGAGTTGGCTCGAGTCCACAAGCAAAATGGGTTGACGATCTAAAAGTAAAAGCAAAAATAAAAATGAAGAAGCCGTACTTTCATCCATCATTCAAAACTTATTTACATCACTCAATTCTTTATCCTTTTATAGACTGCCATTATGTAGCACTCAAGGAAAGGGTGAAACACTTAAATTCCTAATTATAGTTCTAATATTAGAATAATTTATATTACCACTTTTCCTACACAAAGAAAGTTTGAATGATTATATAATTCGGTTCCTTACAAACCCCTATATAGGAACTCATAAATCACACTAAAGGACAATTTTAACACATCTACATTGAAATGTCAAGAAAGTTAGGACACAAAGGAAATTCGACAATATGAGTTAATCCAAAAATTCAAGAAAGTTGACATATAGGACAAAGCATACGGCACATCTACAATTTAAATTAAGCTAGATCTAGTATACATTAGATGTTTCAACTGTGCAGATCTCGCCTATGAGACCAAATCAAATGGGTTTTATTGTCCTTTTTCAAGGTTGGATCTTTAGATGGATCTTGATGGCAATTGATCTAGATTGTCAAGTATAAAGAAAGACTAACATTGACTAGATTTAGATCTTGGATTCTTCTCATTTGGATCAATTGTTCAAACACTACCTTCAAAATTGTGGGAACCCTAGATCTCCGAGCAGATTGAGAAGATAGTCGGTGCACTCACTTGTTCTGCCAGATCTGTATTAGATGTTATATCGGTGGTAGGCTCAATGTAGATTGGAAGATATTTTATGATCATCTTCCATCCAATCCTTATTGATAACATCTATTGGATGAATTTCAGTCGCCGGATTTGCTTGTGACACCGTGTCAATCACTGAGTCGTCATTCTCGAGCTTTATTGCAAATCTTCTCCTACAATATGTCGCGATCTCTGCAATTGATAGTCGTGTTGATCTATAAACACATTAATTCTCTCGAAACTTTCTTTGGTTTTCCTCTAGAGATCTTAAACCATTGTTTGGATATTGTTGAAGCGGCCCTTTTTGATTTAGAGGGGAGAGTCATAAGAATGGTAGAGAAACCTAGCTCTGTGACACTAAAATACAATCCTAGCACATCCATTACTTTCCATAATCAAATATATGAAGAAATTAGGATATTTCTATCACCACAGTTGGAAAAATGTTTTCTACACACCACTTGATCTAACATCACACCAAACCTAAATCTAAAATTCATGACGTGTTATTAGACAAAAATCACACTTTGATCTTCTCTAATAGATCCTTGTAAGTCTTAATATTGCAAGTCCTCCTGTTTGCCATACCTTCACCACAACACGAAGACATAGACAAGGTGCATGAATGCACTATAACATTATCATTCTAAAGGTGAATGACTTAAAAGTACACAATGACACCATATTTGAGCTTTTTTTTAATGTGCATGTGCTCCATGTTCTCGATGCTTTTTGAGAACTTGACTTGATCTTTAGATCCATGTAATTGGCAATCTAGGCCATATGCTTTGTTTATCATTTATACTTTTCCCTAAGCTTCCAGTAATATAGACATGCCATCACTGTGTGGGCATTGTGCTCAAGACCTGAAATGCGTACAAGCTTGCTTCTTGCTGTTTCTACCATGGCATCTACTTTGCCAAGCCATGCCTAGTCAATTTTCCAGGACCGCCTTGAACTAATCTAGGTGTGCCTCTTGCCAAGCATCTTGGTCCGTTGTTCCACCTCGTCTTGCCTCTTCAAACTTTGTTTTTTGTATCCCCTCAGCCTCTCACTTGAAGGTTTGATCCCAAGTCTGAGGTCTCTTATACAACCACCAAGCTATTTTACCAACTAAGCTAGCTGGCAGCCTGACACCTTCTTGCCTCTACTAACTTTCCCTAGTGTTTACTATCAGTCTATCACACACTTATCTTGTCTCACTTGAGTTGTATTGGCCGATACCGAGTTGTACGTGTTTTTGGCCAGCCGATATGGATCCCCATCCGAGTTTTTGAACCTTGCACACCTATACAGTTGTAATGTTGGCAAAATGTACTAATTTGCTAAAATCAAGTACAATCGTTGCAGATTGCAGAACAAGTGAACAACAATCGTTTGCGAAGAATTGAATCAGAAGCTGAGAGATCAATAGAAGTAGGAAAAGAGATTTTCCATCTAATGGCTGTAGTTTCTATATAATACAGCAAACAAAGAGCCGAAAAAAAATTATAATTGATTCATTGCATGATTTGTTTTGTTGCAATACCCTTCTTTTTATAAGAATCCACCGTCCATCAATACTCATAATCCTGCAAGTTAAACTTGGAACTTACATAAGAAGAAATAACAAACTCATAGTTTCCTTCCCATACATGTATTATCTTTTCTGAAAGAGAAAGAAAAAATAAAAGATAAGTGGTTGAGAAGGACTACATACCATGAGATGTGGAGACCAAAAATAGGATACAAGACATAAGATAGGAGAGAATATGTGGCAGCATGAGAAAGTGGTCTATGGGAGAGAATTCCTATGGCCTCTCGGACGAGTGGGATCCAAACTGGGAGAGATGGCCACACGAATCTTTTCCTGTGTGCTCTCCTAATAGCTGGCTCTTTATTAGTCCAAATTTACACTTGTCCATCTAATCGATTTAATTGTGATTTTCTTTACACAATTCTTTCCTTTTTTATTCAGAATTCCTCTAAAACTAATGGTACCCAAAACTTGACCCAAAATTTCGCCCATATACTAAGACGCTGGAAACATTCTGAAAAATTAGAAAAATCTCAAGTATTAAACTAAAAACCCACAACAACTAAAAATTTAAAAAACAGTCAACTAGACCCTTAGATGAGTTCAAAATTATTATTTAAAACAATGATTGGAAGCCTAGTTGGCCTCTAATTTGCTCCTGCATCCAGTCACACATGTTATTTTAATTTTTTGAAAGTTAAAGAAAAACCTTGCAATGCCATACGCAGTCACATTGGACCAAAATGAGTACAAAAGGATAGTCCGAGTGACTTGCACCTTTCGTCCTTTTTTGATCAAGGCCTATTTGTGAAGTCCTATGAAATTACAAAACCTTTGAATTCGTATCATTTTGATAACCATTGGAGCATCAAAAATTGCATTGCAAACCAGGTTATTTTTTATGATTTAGGTGTTTCCTCTTTAAAACATAACAACAATGCGTGCTTATATATGATCAGTCTTTTCTCAGGCGTTGTAGCTCCTCCATCGAGATCCACGTCGCGTCTGAACCTGGGCACCTTGTCCATCACACCAAAAACCTTTGATAACCTCCATTGCGGGTAGAAACTACTTGCTCAACAAGGATCTGATCAGTCTCCACTGCGGGTAGAAACTACTTGCTCAACAAGGATCTGATCAGTCTCCGGGCATGTTTCAACTAGAGTGGTGGTAAAGCTAAAGGTATAGGGTCACTGGTAGGCTCTGGTTCAAGGGCATGGTCAAGAAATGGGTCCTCAGGGATCACCGCTGGACCTCCGTAGGGTACTAAGCCCCAAACATTGAAAGTCAGACTGATCCCATAACGCTCAGGTAATTTCACAACATGCACATTTGGTCCTACCTTTTTCAGAACTCTGAAGGGTCCAACATTGCGGGCTTATAGTTTCTTCAAGGTTCTGATGGGAATCTCTCAGGTCTAATTCAATTCATAACATAGTCACCTTTGAATTCCTTATGACGTCGATGTGCATCAACCAGAGCTTTATATTTATTATTATTAGAATCAGATTTCTTGTTTATCTTCTGATACAAATCATGAACGTGTTGTGCAAATGCATATGCAGGCCTAGAGACTCGATGATGCAATGCATGATTATGCAATGCTAACATAGACTCAAGAGGATTAGAATCACAATGACTCAACTTTCTAACTTGGGATTCCCTCTCTATTCTTTGTTGTATCTGCTCTTGCATATCTACCTTGTACTACTTAAATGCTGGGTGAGATAAATGCACATTCTTTTGGGATTTTAACAAATAGGTGCATCATTTCTTGACAAACTTGTACTTATTAGTGCGACCATTATGCAAAGTATGGTTGTCATAATTTTATGGCTGCCCTAATAAACCATGACTATAGTTCATCTGTAAGTCATTGCACCATACACACTCCTTATTAGTCCCCATGGCTAGACATACCAAGAAACGACGCATAACCTCTAGAACAATGTCCACCGCAACCCGCCCACTCTGGTAACGCTCATAAAAGGGATCTGTTTTGAGCCCTCGTTGCTCCAACAAGGCTTGGGCGACATATTTATCAGCACGTACCGAGCTATATGATTCCCCACATCCCCTCAATACTGCCAAAGGATGCAAATGCATTTCTCGTCAACAAATTTTGGTCGCTAGGGATTTGGGTAACTGCAGGGGCATAACTCTCTGGAGGGATTCGGTAACGTAGGCGGGTTTTAGAAAGTAGAAATAGACGGTAAATCTCCAATATGGTCAACCTAGGGGAAGTCTCAGGTGGTGGGGCAGGGGACGCCTTAGCGAAAAACTCATGAGGTAATAGGGGTTGTCGGCAAAGAGTCCGAAGAACTTTACCTTTGCCCCTCAATGGGATATCCTGGGACCCTTGCTCACCTAGATTGATCAGTTTTTTTTCACTACATGGATCATAGGTTTCCAGGAGTGCCATCTCAATAAGCATCACACTCGAGCGAGCTCGGGATAAGGAAGCTCTTGTGTCGATGCGTTACCCCTCTATTCACGACAAGGTCCTAAGTTGTCGACTTTCTGACACAAGTCCTAGAGGACCCTTAGGATGGAGCATGTCTTCGACTGTTGTTGAGGCGGTACCCTAGTGCCAATCCTCAATTCACGATCCATATCAGTCTTTGACTCCAAGCTAGAGACCCTCTCACTCAACTTGGCTAAAGCCTTGGCAACCTTTAGGGACATGCCAAGCTTTGCTATCTCAATACAACCATAGGCTATTAATGCGGGTTTATGATCAAGCAGACAGATGCAGACTCCCCAAACACAACCTAAAGCTATGATACAAAAAATGATGTGGCTCACTCATGCAAATGGTGATTTCAGGAGATTAATAAGATTATCAATTTAATAATATTAAAATAAAGTTCAATAATAATTCTCAGTGCGATAAGAAAACAAGAGGTAGCCCATATGATGGAAAAGACGATTGCATGCAGTGAAGTTGGGCCTTCGAGAAGGCTGAAGAGGCTCGATTGTTGGAGAGTTAAGAACTCTCGGGGGCCAGGGCAGTTTGACAGTCAAGATTTGGTCTAATATCCTAAAGAGGGGTTTAACCAATTAATTGGGCTCAAATCAGAATAATCAATAGTCGCAGGTTCATGCAATGTTTTGGGTTCTAAACAAAACCTAGCAGTGATCATATATATTATCAGGAAAATTTACATATATGGCAATAGGTTTTCAAAGGAGGCTTAGGTTGCAAATAATGAGATCCAAAAGATCAAACATCATTTGTGGACGATGTTACAGAATTCCAAAGACGATCCGGGATGCCACGAAGCTTTTCAAAAACCAAGAACACACCAAAGCTGTCGAAGATCTGTGCGGAGAGGACCACACGAGCCCGGGAGGGGCTGACTGTGGCTTGACATGTGTCGATGGGCTTCATGGGCCGAGAAGGGTCAACGACTCGCTGGAAGGGTCGGGCAGCGCCAACGTCACACGGGCAGGGCCGACTGTTCATGGGCCTGGCTGACGACAAGCAGACGGGCCAGGCAGGGTCAATAGCTGCGGAACGGCGTGGGTGGACCTGACGGACGGAAGGTGCAGGTGAAGCCGGTGGGTTGTGTAGGTGGAACTGGCGGATGACACAGGTGATTCGGAGGCTTGCGGGTTACATTGTCGTCGGCTTCTTCGTCATTGTCGAGAATCATAAACAAACACACAAGTAACAAAGATCTTGGCCGAAGTCCGTTATCTCTCCCCTCAAAGATGACAACTTTTGCTCACAAAATTTTCTTCATTCATTCGATAAAAAGAGATGACTATTTGAAAGAGTTTATAAAGAGTCTAGCCAAACCCTAATGATCAAAAGCTCTAGAAAAAGACCAAAATACCCTCATAACACGGGTTCACACATGGAATTTTATCCATTAATTAACCCGAAAATACATAAATAAACCTAATAAATAAATGCATAGTCAATCGGGGCCCAGTAGAGCTGGCCCATCATATCTCATGCATCTCCAAGCCATAGCCCCATCAGATGGGTTGTCCTCCTACGCGAGTATACCCGTGTAACATCGGGACGAGCCGAGTCGGGTAGAAGTGGGCCGGTGGTATCCTAACCACACAACATTCCAAATTTTTGTTCAAGGACATATATTAAACGATTTTTGAACGATCTCCATAGAGGCCAAAGAGTTCGACACGAGGTTACATATCTACTTGGTAAATTTTTCTACACACATGACCTGGTAACACAGTCCAGAATACATAATATGAGCACGCAATGTAATGGTACTTGATGGGCTAGGGACATGCGTGGCTTCAAAGAGGCATTTTTGAGGGCATGGATTAAATTTATTTAAAGCAAGACATAGAATAGCAAGACACATAGAATAGCAAGACAATGTACTGCATTCTTATTGGGATTGCATTTGAAAAAGGGTCCTTGCTTAAAAGTGATGGCCATGAGCATTATTTTAAAACCTGCAAAGTTGACTCGGCTCAACTCGAAAACGTACAGAGTAGAGTATACTTGAAACTCGGTCAAATCTTGACCGAGTCGTGACTTAAAAAATAGGTACATATACTATGTCACTAATATTAATTAGATACAAGTATGTGGTATAAATTGAATATTATTGATATCTATGTAACATCGGAATTTGTGTATTCACATCTATAATTGATCGATTAAAACGTCACATAAGCGAGTAAACCAAGTTTTTTGATGGAGCCAACCGACTTTTGGACCGAGTTGTTACCAGGCCGATGGTCATTAGTGTGGGTGCCTTCATCTGACTGTAATTAGTGGCCTTAATCGTATTTTCTTGCCGTTATTAATACAGATATCTGACATTACCTTTCCACTTAAGATCTTATCATATTGTTTGACACCGACTAACTTAGCGTAAATCAATGAATATTCATCCTGCAGACAAGGAGCTCGATGTAATCGAGATGGCTGTTTACGGGGATGTAATCCGTCCAGGGAACCAATGCCGTTGCAGAACCGTCGCTGAAATGCTCGGCAGGGTGAAGCCGAAGAGCCCCTTGGTTGCTTGCGAGCTGCCGTACAAAGAAACCTCTTAGGATGCTACTATAACCAACTAAAGAAGACTGAGAAGCACACTGAAGGAAATCCTGGCAAGCATATTGACATTAGACTTGTCTCAGAAAATTTGTACCCTTATGTAGGGGATATAGTATTGATATTGTACTTCTATGAACTTTCAGGTATTAGAATAAAATGCACATAAAGGAAAAATTGATCTTTATTTTTGCAGTAATTATTTGAGATTCTTGTTTTTTTAAAAGAACGACCGAATCGAGATGTTAGTGATGATTAACATGTTGACCTACCGGTTTCGTTTGCCATCTGGCTGAATTGAGGTGCCTGTCTAGCTAGATCTCAAAACATGTCATTTATACAGGCTCATCGATCATGAATAATTTGTCAAGAAACTCAAGAATTTACGGAAAAAGAACCAAAAAGAAAAAAAAGAAAAGAAAAAAGAATATTAAAAGGTTAAAGACCTACAAATGTGAAAAATTCATGCATTAATAACTCTGTTCATATGGAAGAGTGAGCGGACGAGTGGAGCGGAGCGGCACGGACGAGCGGGCGAGTGGCGGAGCGGCACGGACGAGCGGACGAGTGGAGCGGAGCGGCACTCCTCAAGCGAGCGGAGTCTTTGCGCCGAGCAGGAGTAAGGACCGAGGTTGGAGGCCGGATCCTCTCCCATGGGAGGTTCCTCCCATGGGAGTATCTCGGCGGAGCAAGCTGGAGCTTCTGGAGGCTTAAGAGATCCGGGGGCCGTGGCTTCTAGTCGTCATCTTGGCGTTGGGTACAAGATCTTGGATGGTGGTGGCAGCACCTCTCGAGACAAGGGGCCGAGGGCTAACGGGGACCCGATGAGTGCTAGATTAGATCCGTCCGTAGATCTAGAAAATTTTGGGGATTTTCCTCCCCTAATTTTTTCTCCGCATAGTCTTAAATCAATCTTGGGGGGTTCTATAGCCTTGGGGGACGAACAAGGCGGAGATGCTACAGTTGTTGATGTAGGTGAGTCTGGCGCACATCAAATGTTTGCTGATATTTCTGAATCAGGTTTGGGGCCTTCCTCAGAGAAAGATCAAGGTGCAGCAGAAACTTGCAAGGCTGTACCCATCTTTCGGCAATCGTGGAGTGCCATTTGTGGAGGATCATCCTTGGAGGCGGAGGATCTTCGACTACACTTCGTCGAGCCAGAAGTGCGCAATGGAGTTAAATATGCTATCTTGCCTTCAAGTGAGATTGAAGCTAATTTGAGGGGTTGGGAGCATACACTGGTGGGCTATGTTGTGGGGCGAAGACCCTTCTTTCCGAAGTTCCAAGAAGTGATGCATAAACTATGGAAACCGGTGGGCGGGTTGGAAATATTTTCGAGGGAGAATGGCCTTTTTTTATTCAAATTTTTGGTGGCTAGTGATAGCACCAGAGTGCTAGAAGAGGGCCCTTGGTACTTTGAGGGCCGACTTGTGGTCTTGAAGAGGTGGCACAAGGATATAAAATATGATCGCGATCCGCTTGATAAAATTCCCATATGGATTAGATTGCCGGATCTACCGATCGATTGGTGGTCCAAGGAAGGAATTAGCCGTTTGACTAGCTTGATTGGAGTTCCCCTCACGAGAGATCGTCAGACGGCCCAAGGTGCTCGACGGAACTATACTAGATGTTGTGTCGAGATCAAATTTGGCGACGAATTGCCCAATGTTGTACCGGGCCGTGGTGAAAACGAGGAAGTCCTCTTTATGCAGAAAGTTATATACGAGTGGAAGCCGACTAGTTGTGCGAAGTGCAGGATTTTCGGGCATGCTACCTCGGCTTGTGGTGGCAATGCACAGAAAATTCCGATTAATAGGACTGCTCCTAATTCCTATCGGGGACCCAGCCGGAAGATGGGTGTCAAGGATGGTGAGAGGGGTTGGAGGCCTGTGGGAGTTGTGTCTGGCAATTTCAGTAAGCCACATCCAGCGAGTGCTCCTCCTGATAGGGGGGCAAATTGCGCGAATCGAGGAGCTGGAGTTTCCAAGGCCCCCGTTAGTGGAGCAGCGCCAGTGATCCGGGAGGCAGAGGTTAATTTGGTCTCCTCCATTGATGCAGGTGGTGGGCACAAGACTAAGTACAGGATAGCTACCAACAAGATAGGGTTGCAAGTCTCGGGCTCTCGGTTCTCGGTCCTTGAGAATGAGCCTAGTTCCCCTTGTGAGGGATCTCTCGGACGCGGGATGGATGTGGAGACTCTTACTGAAGTTGAGGGTAAGAAAGCAGGGGATGACCTCCCCGTGGAGCATAGTACCGAGCCTCGAGGAGGGGAGGCCTTGAGGGACCCAATGGGGCCAATTGCTGATAAAACTTGTTATTCTGATGCCGACAGTGGGCAACCAGAAGAGGGGCATTTTGAGTTGGGCTCACCCCGAGTGACCGGAGTGGTTAATGCTGTCAGTGTTGAAGGGACATCAGCTAATGCGGTTCAGGTTGAAGAGGTTAGCAGGGGAACAGAGGATGACCATCTGGAGACTGGTTTGAAGGAGCCCTTGGATGGTAATCGGGTGGCTGCTTCTGTAGTTAGTCGTGAGCGCCATTTGGATTTGGGGGTCTCGGAGGCTGTGGATGCGACCTTGGAGCTAGTAGTGGAAAGTTTAGTTGCCGAGGAGCAGCAGCAGACCAGCGAAGACAACTTGGGAGTCAGCAACGGTTTGGAGGTCCATGGGTTTTCGATTCCTGCAGTGGCCCCACCCCCGGATGATGGGGTTTCCCAAGTTGGAGGCTTAGAGGAGGGGGGACTCGCTCGCCGCAGTCCTAGGCTAGCTAATCGAGGGTCGGAAACGATTGAAGCCAAGGCTTCGCTTCGAGCCAAATCTCGAGCTCTTGAATCCGTCATGCACCGCCGATCACCACTGCCTAGGATCCCCCTCATGCAGGATCTTCATGATCAATTGTCTAAACTTGATGGAGAGGATCTGAGCCTACCCCTCAACATGCTGGAGGACAGAACCATCCTTGAGTTAGCTTCGGCTGCCGGCCTCTCCATCAAGGGGAAAGACACGGGACGGATACTTGCACAGTTTCGTGATTTGGAAAGATCAAGGGCTGCTAAGCCGTAGGATTTACGGTTTTTGTTTTTTCTTGCTTGTTGTGCAGGGTTATTTTGGTAGCCCGTGTTGGGAGTGGGTACACCTTGGGTGTCGGTGCCTCTCAGGCATTCTCTGTACTTTCTTTTAATTTTAATAAACCGGTAGGGGTCTAGGCCGAACCCCCCCTCATCTCACTGAGAGGGATTCTCAAAAAAAAAAAAAAAACTCTGTTCATATGTTTGTGTATGTTGAAACAAGGGAGAGTTATGGCAACAAAGGCAGTGCTAATCAATCACCAGAGTATTTATATTTCTTAAACATAAACAAATTAAAAATAAGTTTTAAACATTTGTTCAAGTTCTCAAATATTCGAATAGTTCATGATAAATCAAAAATTGGGACTAGTCGGGAGTGTCACTAGACCTGTAAAATGAAGATACTATATGCAGCCTACAAATTCCCATAGGCAGCCCAAACTTAAAAATAAAAAAATTATCCATTATGTCTCCCATTCCATCCCTGCTCTTTTACTAAGGGCAACACTCACTAGCCGTCCCCATCGCCCTTCACCAGTGGCAACCCACGCCCGCCTCCCTCCTTCCTCCTCTCCCCTTTCCTCGCCTTCTTCTTCCTCCTCTTTCCCCCTCCTCTTTCCCTCCTCTTGGAAATAACGACACTCGATCATTCAAGGCCGAGGGCACCTACGATGCATTTGGCCATGGAAGCCGAATGCATCCATAGAACATTTGGACACTAATGGTCGAATGTATAGTAGGTGCACATGGTCTGAAATGGTCAAGTATCGTTGTTTTTAGGAGGAGGAGGAGGGGGGAAAGAGAAGGGACAAGAGGGGAAAGAGGATACATAAGAAGGGAAGGATATGGGGGCGATGAGTTGGATGATGCTGACGGATGGCAGCGGTCTGCACGAGCACAATAGAGAAGAAAGCAAAAAAGGTGGGTATTCTTGGGATGGGAGTTGTCTTTGGGAAAAACCTTTGTTTCCTTTGATGGAGGCTGCCTATGGGAATTCGTGGGCTGTATATGACCCCACCCCAAGCGAGGGGGTTGATTGCATGCTGTAAGGGTGTGCTCCAAAGCTCTTATCCATTTCATACAGAGATCCTTCCACTGGACAACTTGGATGGTATTATTAGATCGAAAAATGCTATTCAGTCCGAAGGTTTTTTCGATTTCGCTCAGCCCGATTGATGTGGCAATGTGCAACTGGTGATTTAAAAGATTTAAATATTATTAGTGGGTTTCAGCCATTAGTTGTATGCTGTCAAGTCAATCAGGCTGGCGGAATCGGAAAAACCTTCGGACTGAATAGCATCTCTCTATTAGCTCACGTGGAGGACCCAAAAACATCAATTTCTTAGCTAATTAATTTAGATTTCTTTGTTTTCAGTTGTGATGTGATCCCACAAAGGATGCCACATGCAAACTTTAATGCTAGCTTGGAAGTGCTGGATGATACCGAAGGCTGCGAAAGGGCACTGACTCTCAACCTCAATGATATGCTTTGCTTTCTTCATTTTTAATATTAGTGGAGAAGCATGCTGAAACACACACTCTCTCTCTCTCTCTCTCTCTCTCTCTCTCTCTCTCTCTCTCTCTCTCTCTCTCTCTCCAAACATTAAGGGTAGAACTTGGGTCGGGTTGGTTCAAATTTGAGCCAATCTGAAACCGAACCGAACTAGTCCTGAGCCAATCTGGAACCGAACCGAACTAATCGGTTCTACTATATTGAAACCCGAACCAACCCGACTTGGGCGTAGACCCGAACCAACCCAATCCACACTAAGGTTGGGTTGGTTCGGGTCAATTCTCGCCTTCTCGGTTTGGTAATTGGTCTAAAATAATAATAATAATCGGCTATTTGCTAGCAACCTGGAGGTCCACGTTGCGCTTTACACTTTAGTCGCCCATTGAGTTCTCTTGGCAGTTGGTTCAACGTTAGCATGCTACTAATATTTACTTGGGTGCTAGTGTAATGTAGTCCAAAAGTCCAAAGCCGTAACATATGGATGTGGTATAATATATATGAGTTCGGCTATGGGTTTGGATCGGGTTTACAAGAGCCCCAATCTAGAAGCAACCCATATTTAGTCGGGTTTTCGGGGTGGATCGGGTTTTCGATTTTACCCGACCCATGTTGCACCCCAATCCAGAATCAACCCATATTTAGTCGGGTTTTCGGGTTGGATCAGGTTTTCGATTTTACCCGACCCATGTTGCACCCCTACCCAACATAACATGTGTGTAGACACACGAATTTCGTCGGACCCGAACCCGACTTACGTGTGCCGACGCGGATGCAAACCCGACACGCGGACTCAACTCGCTCGCGCCGACACGGATGCAAACCCGACACGCGGACCCAACTCGCTCGCACAGACGTGGATGCAAACCCGACACGCGGACCCAACTCGCGCGCGCCGACACGGACCCGGACCCCGCCTCAAGAGGGGCCGGTCCCTACTAGGGTCCGAACCCCATAGGGCCGGCCCTAGTGGGGACCGAACCCCATGGAGAGGCCGGCCGGCCCTGCAAGGAAAGGGAAGAAAAAAGAAAGAAAAGAAAAAAGAAAGAAAAGAAAAAGGAAAGGAAAGAAAAAGAAAGAAAAGAAAAAGGAAAGGAAAGAAAGGAAAGAAAAGAAAAAAGGAAAGAAAAGAAAAGGAAAGAAAAGAAAGAAAAGGAAAAAATACCGCCATGCGCGGGGGGAGGTAGCGTATGACGTCTGCACACACGCGGATCTGCGCCGATCCCTCGATCCGACGCACAAGACGAAGCGCCCGATCGCCATCGATTTCGTGCACAAAATCCAGCCATAATTGCACCCGCCAGAAAAGGAAAACAACTAAATGTTATTCCCTTCATCAATGGATGAATAAAATCCGGGTAATTATGAGAGAGATACAAAAGGGATTTAAAATTAAAAAGTTCCCATATCTCTCTCCCCACCTCTTTGCCTATAAATAGAGGGGGCGGGGGAAGGAAAAAATGGTGGGGAAATTGAAGACGAAACGCCAGAGCTCTGCAGAAGAGGAGACGCTTCTTCATCGACCCAAGGCTTCACGAGGCACAGTCAAGCCTGTCCCGAGGGATCGGCTTACTGAAAGTCCTCATCAATGTGAAGACCCTTGCACACGAAGATCATCCCTTCGACTCCGTGCACGAAGAAGAAAGCTCGGAGAAGAAGAACCCTTCGACTCCGAAGACGCCAGAAGCAAAGGCCGGAGAAGAAGAGGAGCGGCACTACCCCGTCGTCTCCAACAAGCTTCGACTCCGATCAAGCCCAAAAGCCCGGAGAAGAAGAGGAGCGGCACTACCCCGTCGTCTCCAACAAGCTTCGACTCCGATCAAGCCCAAAAGCCCGGAGAAGAAGAGGAGCGGCACTACCCCGTCGTCTCCAACAAGCTTCGACTCCGATCAAGCCCAAAAGCCCGGAGAAGAAGAGGAGCGGCACTACCCCGTCGTCTCCAACAAGCTTCGACTCCGATCAAGCCCAAAAGCCTGGAGAAGAAGAGGAGCGGCACTACCCCGTCGTCTCCAACAAGCTTCGACTCCGATCAAGCCCAAAAGCCCGGAGAAGAAGAGGAGCGGCACTACCCCGTCGTCTCCAACAAGCTTCGACTCCGATCAAGCCCAAAAGCCCGGAGAAGAAGAGGAGCGGCACTACCCCGTCGTCTCCAACGAGCTTCGACTCCGATCAAGCCCAAAAGCCCGGAGAAGAAGAGGAGCGGCACTACCCCGTCGTCTCCAACAAGCTTCGACTCCGATCAAGCCCAAAAGCCCGGAGAAGAAGAGGAGCGGCACTACCCCGTCGTCTCCAACAAGCTTCGACTCCGATCAAGCTCAAAAGCCCGGAGAAGAAGAGGAGCGGCACTACCCCGTCGGCTCCAACAAATCCTCGATCCCGATCAAGCCCCAAAGCCCGGAGGAGAGAAGCGAAGCGTCATCACCCCGTCGTCTTCGACTAACGCCTGCCCCATCCACGAAGAAGAAAGCCTGGAGCAGATCGTCTGAAGCGTCGCTACCCCGTCGTCTTCATCAACAAAAGCCGACGCTACAACCGTCGCACGGAGACCGTCGCTACCCTCGTTGTCTTCATCAACAAAAGCCGACGCCACAACCGTCGCACGGAGATCGGTGCTACCCCCACCATCTTCGAAAGCATTCTTCGACTCCGATCACGCCAAAGAAGCCCGGAGAAGAAGAGAAGTCCAGTCGATACGTAAACCGTCGAAGCACCGGAGAAGTAGCCCACGTCGTTCGAAGAAGAAGATCGAGTTGACGCCAAAGCTAAAGCCAACGCAAGAGGCCAAAGCAAAGCCCCAGTAAAGCCCGCGCCAAAGCAACGCAAGTGCCAAAGCCAAGCGACTACGCCGGCCACGAGCAAAAGCACCGCACGTTCTAGCCGATACGACGCGAAGTCCGGAAGAACGAAAGCATCGCAAGTCTCTCCCAGCTACGTCCAAGTGCAAGCGCCGAAGCAAAGCAAAAGCCAGAGCCACGCCGGAGCAAAGCCAAAGCCAAAAAGCCAAAGCCAAAGCCAACGCCAAAAGCTAGATCGACGCCGCGAACCGACGATCAAGGACACCGAGGTCAAGCAAGGAACGAGGAAGACGCGAAGACCGAGGAACGAAGCCGAAAACCCCCTAGCCGAGAAAGCGCGAAGCACGGAAGGGACAAAGCAACGGTGGACATTCCTTAGCCTCTCCAAAACCCTCTCCCTGTAAAACCCCTGTCCTGGGCAGCCCCTTCAGAGCTCTCGCACGAATACCACGTGGAGACGCGGATCAAAGGGATCCCCCAGAAGATCTTTCCCACAATCCCCTGATCAAAACTTACCGCAACCCGGACTCGCTACACCCGAGCAACCCGGGTCCCGGCCACAATTGTAATCTCGTGTGATTCGCAATAAAGACGACCCGCGCTTTTTTTCCGCGTCCACAGATTTCTGGCACGCCCGGTGGGACCTCTTCTCCTTTCATCCGTACGGTTGAAGAAGCTGCTTGAAGTTTGCAATGGCCGGAACAAACAACGATGCGTTTGCTCCAAGCCTCTCACCAATCGCCGAGTCTCCTCTACTCCGACACGGTGATCCAGTAAATCCGGAGGGTGATGCTCCTCCAATGGTCCGCGTCTACACTCGGCGTACACGGACTCTTGCGGATGTCTTCGTGCCGGAAGCTACTACCGAAGATGCTCGCCAAAGCGCCGACGAGGCCCTGGTGCTTGAAGAAACGAGCCTCGATCCTGGAGTCCATGTCTAGAAGTTTGGGGAGGACCAGCCCCAACCCCGAACCCGTTCGGGTTCTCCGACAGACGTTGCACCTCCTCTGCAGGGGGCAAACATCAATCATCAGCCAGAAGCAAGTCGGCGTAACTACGTCTCCGATGATGACGGCGAGGATGCGAACATGCAACACCGAGATATTCTCCGTCACCATCCTCCGACCGCTCTTCAGCTCCAAGTCATGCAGATGAACGAGCACATGGCGCAGATTACTCGGCTAATGGAGGAGAAGGATCGTCACATCAACACTCTGCTCCAAAAGCTAAGCGCGAAGGACGCTGCAGTAGTCAGCCAACCCGTCGCCTCTCCAGTTCCGCCTTCAACTCCCGTTCCTGCAGAAGTTGCTGCGACGGTTCAAGCAGCTACTCCAGCACTCTCCTCGGCTCCTGTCCCATTGGAAGTCGTCTCCCCAGCGCCAACCTCGGTGGCCACTCAACCTCCGGCAACGGCAACGATGAATGCTCAGCAAGTCCAAGCGTTGATAGCCGACATGATGCGTTCTCACAGCAGTGGCCTTCCTCCGATCACGGCGGCATACTCGAAGCCCTACACCACGAGGATCCAGCAGCTACGCTTCCCGGTCGGATTCCAGCCGCCAAAGTTTCAGCACTTCGACGGAAAGGGAAATCCAAGACAGCACGTCGCCCATTTCATCGAGACCTGCAATAATGCCGGCACATATGGCGACGAGATGGTGAAGCAATTCGTCCGCACCCTCAAAGGCAACGCGTTCGACTGGTACGTTGATCTTCCTGCAGGAACCATCGACAGCTGGGATCAGATGGAGAGGGAGTTCCTCAATCGCTTCTACAGCACCAGACGAACCGTCAGCATGATCGAACTCACCGCCGTCAAGCAAAGGAAAGACGAGCCAGTGATCGACTACATCGACAGGTGGAGGAACCTCGTGCTGAATTCACGAGACCGCTTGTCTGAAGACTCGGCCATCGAGATGTGCACCCAAGGCATGCACTGGGGTCTACTCTACATCCTCAAAGGTATCAAGCCTCGGTCTTTCGAAGAACTCGCAACTCGGGCTCATGACATGGAACTCAGCCTAGCAAACTGCGGGGACTCGAAGAACAAAGACTTCTTGAAGATAGAGAAGAAGGACAAGCCACCGGTAACGAAACCGAAACAAGTCAATGTTGCCGACGTCGCTTCGACCTCCAAACCGCTCAAGATCGGTGGCAAGCCGGATCAGAAGAAGGGAGTCGCCATACCACCGCCTCCGCCGCCAAGACAAAGGATGACTCTCGAGGAGCTCAAAGCAAAGGAGTACCCCTTCCCAGACTCGGAAGTCTCCTCCATGTTTGACCAACTGCTGCAAGAGAAGATGATAGAGCTTCCTCCTTCGAAGAGGCCCGAGCAGATGCATCGCGTCGACGACCCTCTCTTCTGCAAATACCACCGGGTGGTGAGTCATCCCATCGAAAGATGCTTCGTCTTCAAGGAAAGAATCATGGCACTCGCCAAGCAAGGGAAGATAGAGATCGACTCCGGGGAGGTTGCTATGGCCAACATGACGTCCATCACCTTCGGCTCCTTCTCGCCGGTACTCGTTGCCGCTCGACGAAGCATGCCCAAATTGCGCATCAACCGTCAAGCTCCAATCGCTAAGTCAACTTCCCAGCCAAAAGGCTCGAAGCGACGTCAATATACTCCTGCGCTCACCGGGGAGGAAACACCGCTGCCCTGGGGGCAATCATCGCTCACGCCAGCACCTCTTTCAAACAATGCTGCATCCCAACGGGCGCTCCAAAGGAGATACGATCAAGGAGATCCGGAAGTCGGTCTGCTGGGCCAACCTTCGGGGAAGTTCGACTATTACGTCCTCTATTCAAGGCCTCCGTCCGTTTCAATCAACGAAATCAAGCCCACCGGCTGGGGATCGGAAGACGAGTCAGTAGAGCCTCCAGAAGAACAAGTACCTCCGAGGGAACCAGTTACTGCTGTCGACCATCATCCTAGCGGAGGGGAATCCACCGACGAAGAAGCATGGGTCATGCTACCGCGGCGACGAAAGCCATGGCAAGAAAAGAAGCTCAAGCAAGACCGTGTGATGAGGGGATTCACCAAGCGGAAGACCTACAAGAAGAAAAGCAAGACTCCGGGAAGGAAGGCGTTCAAAGTGCCGCCAGTAAGCCAAGACGATATCCTTCAGCAGAGTCTTCCAGAGCCGACAACTTTGCAAGAGTTCTTCCCAGATCACTTCGTCCCAGCGGACCAACACATCAAGGTGTCTTGTTGCATGGTCGAAGTCCATGAGGCGTCGGAAGGAAAGAACGAAAGCAAAACTTCTGGAGAAGGCGACTCCGCAGATGAGGGAGACGATTCTGACGAAGGGGGCACTGTCTCTCACGACGAAGCAATACTGCACATGCCGCTCGTAGAAGCTTTGCATCTCCCGAAGAAGGCTCGCCTGGCAATGGCTACGGCCTTGGCCGATTCGGATAGCTACAGCAGGAAGAGGAAGGACGACCAGAAGCGCAAAGCTGTAGCCTCGTGTGATGCGACGATAACCTTTTCAGATGAGGACTTGCAACTCGGGACGCGATTGCACAACCGGCCTCTTTATGTCTCGGGATACATCAAGGAGAAGCCAGTGAACCGAATCTTGTTGGACTGTGGCTCCGCCGTCAACATCATGCCTATCTAGACGATGCGGCAACTCGGCATCACCGACGACCAGCTCTCACCAAGTCAATTGGTCATTCAAGGCTTCAACCAGGGCGGACAGTCCACCGTCGGAATCATTCGTTTGAAGCTTTCCATCGGCCCGCTGGATACAACGGTCCTCTTCCACATCATCGATTGCCAGACGTCATATCGCCTCCTGTTGGGAAGACCATGGCTGCACGAGAACGGCATCGTGGTATCCACCTGGCACCAGTGCCTCAAGTACTACGAAGAAGGCGTGGAGAGGTGCATAGTTGCGGATGACAAGCCATTCAACAAGGCCGAGGCACACCTGGCCGACGCTAAGTTCTACCAAGCAAAGGGCCTGGTCGCGGAAGTTCTGCCAGCTAAAGCTCCTCGAGCCCAAAAGATTGAAGAAGTGAAGCAGGACAAGACTCCTCTTCCCGCAAATCTGGCGCTACCCTCCGACGAGGCAAGACTCAAGGTCCAAGGAACGCCGAAACCTGGGCGAAGGATGCGCATCAGCTTCGAGCCAAGAGCAATGCAACATACCCCGTTGCCAATCCAAACGGCGCCTGTCCTGCGTCTCGCGCCTCAGTGGCTCCGAAAATCCGAGCGATCGCCTTCTACTCCGACAAGGAAGTTGGCCCCGTCGTTATCTCAGGCCAACGTCATCACTCTGCAAGAAATGATGGTGCCACTACCTAGTCTGACGCAAGCTCCGAACCCGAGCAGACCTGTCGAATCAGCAGACCTCGAGCAACTCGGATTCAAGCCGAAAGGGAGTTGGGGGCAAAACGCTGCCAAGTTGCTGTTTAGAGCTGGCTACAACGAGGAAAGCGCCATGGGCACACTCCCATCAGCAGCAACTCCGCATGGGATGACGAGAACTCAAGCTCGGCTGTTTCAAAACGAAGAGCAAATTCCCCCGAACCGCCGAGGCATCGGCTCCAGTCAAGCTCCGTTGGTCATCAGAACCGCAGCGAAGAAAACCTTCACCTCGAACTACATCGAGGCGAGGATGGCAGATGAAGTAGCCGAAGAATCGACAATCTCCGATGCACTCTCTACCTACCTCAGCCATCCAGGAAGCAGGAGAAGACGACGATGGGTTCGAGGCCAAGCCTTGTTCCGGAAGCAAACCAGAGGTGGTAAAGACTGGTCGAATCGAAAACGCACATCCGTGTTCGAGAGGCTCGGGCCAGTCAAACAATCAAAGAAGAAGTCGGCATTCGATCGTCTGGGGATGCCAATCGAGGACTTTGTCTCAACACCTACCCACCCACCCATGGCTGCCGTCAATCATATCTCTATTACGGATCCCGACAACGGTGAAACTTCTACTTCGGACGACGAGTTGCCCGACGCCCCGCCAGTCCTCGAAGAAGGGGGGCAGTCCACCGTTGATGACTCAAAGAAAGGGGGCAGTCCAAGAAGACGACGACGACATACTTCTTCAGTGCCTAGGGCCAAATCCTTACTGTCTTGGGGGCAACCGTCTCTCATGCAAGCACTCCCTCTTCCAAACGAAACTACGTCCCGACACCTGCTCAAAGCTAGAGACGAACAAAGAAGCCCCGAAGTCAACCTGCTAGGCCAACCATCGGGCAAAATTGACTATTATGTCCTCTACTCCAGGCCTCCTTCGATTCCAAATGAAGAAATCAAGCCAACCAGCTGGGGATCAGAAGATGAATCGGTACAGTCTCTAGAAGTGCAAGTCCTTCCGATCAAAGAAGTGCCTTCAGTTGCAGCACCAGTTCTTCACCTTGGCGAGGAAGATCTTACTGATGAAAACACGCGGGCTATGGCGCCTCGAGGGAGAAGGCCACGACGATCAAGCTACAGGATAGCACGTCTGGCTAACCATAAGAAAAACCGGGCGACAAGAAAACTCCCCAGAAGAAAGTCCTTCAAGGAAAAGAATGAAGCTCCAGGAAAAAAGACGTCCAAAGTACCACCGGCAAATCTGAAAAATTTCCTCCAGCAAAGCTTTCTAGAGCCGGCGACACTCCAGGAGTTCTTTCCCAATTGCTTCCTTGAAGCTGATCAAAACTTCAAGGTCTCCTGCTGCATGATGGAAGTTCACCGCGTGCTCCGGAAATACAATGAAGAAAGCGACTCCAACATAAAAGGCATGGGGAGAAGCATCACTGCCAACGGCAAGCTGTTCAACAAGGCTAAAGCACACCTTGCTGATGCCAAGTTTTACAAGGCCAAAGACTTCGTTGCAGAAGCTCCTCCAGCAAAAGCTCCACAAGTCCAGGAAGCCAAAGCAGCTGCGATGGACAAAAACTCTCAACTTGCAAAACCAGTGACATCCTCCAGCCAAATGGTGCACAAAAATAAGGAAGCGCCAGCATCAAGACGGAAAATTCATGTCAACTTCAAATCAAGCTCGATGCGAGGTGTTCCGTTGCTTGCTCAAGCTGCTTCAGTCCAGCGGCTCGCACTTAAGTGGCTTCGCAAACCAGGACGATCGCCTTCCACTCCAGCAAAGGAACCAGCGTCATCATTCTCCGAGGCCGACTTCATCACTTTGCAAGAGACGACACTACCGTTACATGGTCTGTTGCAATTCTCGAGGTCAACCGAGTCTTCCGAGTACACCAGCTCCGAGCAACTCGCAATCAAGCCAGAAGGCACTTGGGGGCAAAACTCCACCGAGTTGATGTTCAAATCCAGCCGCAGCAAAGAAAGCATGGCGCACATGGGTTCACTACCCTCAGCTGCAATACCACATCGCCTGACAAAGACTCAAGCTCGTCTCTGCAAAAGCGGCGAACAAATCCTTCCAAATTGCCGGGGCATCGACTCCAGTCAAACTCCAACAATCATCAAAACTCCAGTCAAGAAGATCTTCACTTCCAACTATATTGAAGCGAAGAAGACGGGCGATAGCTGCGAACCAGTGGCGACTTTGCCTACCAGTGGCAAGTCCCTCAAAAGGTACTTTGCCTAGCGCAAGGTTACCCCCCTTGCCCAAAAAAAAAAAAAAAAAAAAAAAAAAGGGGGGGGAATAACCGAACTACGTGCGACTTGATCCCTCTCAGTAGGGTACGTAGGCAACCTACAAAGGTTCAGTCCAGACAAAAAAAGAAACATCCCAACGTCGTCCAGGAAGGCCAGTCCAGAAGAGAATGAGTGCAGATCCACAAGTCTAGTTAGCAAACCGAAAGATGACAAGAAAGTCAGTCCTTGAGGCGCTGGAGCAGCTCGCCCCCTGCGGCCTACACGCGCTACAACTCCCGGGGTAGAGAAGCCGTTAACTTCCGACGCGTCGCCAGCTGTGCGCTGCGTCACAAGGGTCGCTCCGGAAGCCTTCTCGATCAATGCACCAGCTCCCGACACTTCGTCAGCTCTTCACTGCTTCGCAAGCTCTGCTCCAGACGTCCTCCTGATCGCTTGAGCTTTTCCCAAATGGAACTCCAGCTTCTAAAGCGATGCACGAGTATGGCAAGTCGAAGTTCCTAAGGCACCAAAGTGGCTCGCTCCCAACAGCTTACACGCGCTGCAATTCTAGGGGTAGGGAAGCAGTCAACTCTCGACGCGTCGCCAGCTTTCCGCTGCTTCACAAACTCTGCTCCAGAAGTCTTCTTGGTCGCTCGGGTGTTCTCCAGCTTCTGAAGCGATGCTTGACGTCTCTCCCCCTCAGTCGCAGCTAAGCCCAAGGAAGCGTCCTCCAGCGAAGACCGTTGTAAGCAATGAAGCTCGCCACCCTCCAAAGAAGGAGCGCATCTGCTCCGCAGAAAAAGAGTCGTTGCCTTGAAATCCACCGGGCTCATGCAAAAGCTCAGGCCCACCTGAATGATGGAAACTGCCACTGAAGTCAAAAGCAGCAACCCGAAGAATGGCGGACGCATAAACAACAACCGCAGCCTTCGTGACCTCCACGAAGCCAAAAGAACCACTAGAGCTGTCATCAAGGTCAAGATCGACAAGCAAAAGACAACCAAAGCAGTCTACTCCTTGTTGATGCTCGTGGCCTTGTCATCCTCTTCAGAATGCCCATCTCGGTGTCCTTCAAGCTGACATTGCTACCAGAAAGGTGCAACCTCGCTAGTAACTCTAAACCCGCGGTTGACCTCATCAATAATCTAGCCAACCTTCGGAAGGTACTCAGGGGGACGAATCTTGTAAGGATATGAAAAGTGCAAGACCGATCGAGAGGTAAAGTCAATTCAATTCAAAAAAAAAAAAAAAAAAAAGAAAAAAAGAAAAAAAAAAGGAGCCACCTTCCCTGGCCTTCAACGCCCCCGACTCATCCTCGCACCAGGCGATCGCCACCACACTCGGCTTCGTCTTTTCGCCGTGCCGTTGTCATTATGCTCCCGCACCAAGAAGACGATAACACTCCGCTGAAGAATCTTTCGGCTCCAAGCCGCCGAAGAATGCTTCGCTGCCAAGACTGAAGCCTTCGTCATCAAGCGCCGCGCACCATCGCCGCCGCCGTCGACGAAAGAGGCGACACCGGGGAGACGGAGCAAGTCTCGTGCAACCCCAGGCAGCACTCTTCCGCTGACGGTCTCCAAGCATCGAAGAAGCCTTCGTCTCCAAGCCGACGGAAGCCTTCGTCTTCAAGCAATGCGCACCATCGCCGCCGCCATCGACGAAAGAGGCGACACCGGGGAGACGGAGCAAGTCTCGTGCAACCCCAGGCAGCACTCTTCCGCTGACGATCTCCAAGCATCGAAGAAGCCTTCGTCTCCAAGCCGACGGAAGCCTTCGTCTTCAAGCGATGCGCACCATTGCCGCCGCCGCCGCCGTCGATGAAAGAGGCGACACCGGGAAGACGGAGCAAGTCTCGTGCAACCCCAGGCAGCACTCTTCCGCTGACGGTCTCCAAGCATCGAAGAAGCCTTCGTCTCCAAGCCGACGGAAGCCTTCGTCTTCAAGCGCCGCGCACCATCGCCGCCGCCACCGACGAAAGAGGCGACACCGGGAAGACGGAGCAAGTCGCGTGCAACCCCAGGCAGCCCTCTTCCGACGGCGGTCTCCAAAAGCCAACGGAAGCCTTCGTCTTCAAGCGACGCGCACCATCGTCGCCGCCGTCGACGAAAGAGGCGACACCAGGAAGACGGAGCAAGTCTCGTGCAACCCCAGGCAGCACTCTTCCGTCGACGGTCGCCAAGCATCGAAGAAGCCTTCGTCTCCAAGCCGACGGAAGCCTTCGTCTTCAAGCGCCGCACACCACTCGCGCAGCTTGAAGCCTGGCCACCGCCCGCCTATGCCGCGCCAGCGCCACTCCACACACCCGTCGTCTGCGCCACGTACCCACGCCACCTGCACTCAACCCCGCGCACCGAGCTGCCACTGCGTTCCACCTCCGACCCGATCGGGGCCCGCCCGACTCAGAGTCGCACCGGCGGCCGCCATCGTTGCGTTTGCGACCGCGCCGGGCCTCCGGGCCACTCGCTCCCGGACCCCGCGTCGCGCGTACTGCAGCCCGCGCTGTGGGCCATCGCCGCCGCTGCCTGCTCCGACAGCGCGCCGCCTGCCGCCTTCGCGGACCAAAAAAAAAAAAAAAAAAAAAAAAAAAAAAAAGGGGCAGCAGCAGCCTGCACCGCGCCCCCCTCCCCAATCAACACCCGACACAAAAGAAAAAAAAAAAGGAGAAAAGAGAGAAAGAAAAAGGTAGGGCCTGCAGCCCCCCTCCTTCGCCGGCCCGACTCCGCCCGCTCGCCACCTCCGCTGGCCGCCGCGCCCGACCAAGCCGCCACCGCGATGCCCCAGCCTCTGGCCTCGCACCACCCACGCCCGGGCCCGCTACCGCGAGGCCCCAGCCGCCCCGCGCCAGGGCCCCTCCGCGCGTGCCGCAGCCACCGCCCGGCCTCCGGCCCTGCACCCAGCGCCGCCCGCGCCCGACCACCCGCACGCCGCGCGCCCGCACGCCGGCCGGCCTCCGGCCCTGCACCCTGCGCCGCCAGCGTCCGGCCCCGCGCCCCGCGTTGCACCCGCGCTCCGCCCCCGTCTCGACCCCGCGCGCCGCCTCCTTCGTGGACCCAGCGCGCCGCCTCGCCCAGCGCGACGCGCGTGCTCGCCCCGCCGCCTTCACGAGCCACCGTTGCTGCTGCCGCTGTGCTGAGCGAACAAAAAAAAAAAGAAAGAGCAAGCGGGAAAAGAAAAAGAAAAAGGAAAGAAAAAAAAAAGAAGAAAAGAAAAGAAAAGAAAAGAAAAGGAAAGAAAAAAGAAAGAAAAAGAAGGAAAAGGAAGGAAAGAAAAAGAAGGGCCCGCGAGCCACTGGCACCCGCACCGCAGCCCGCGCGCCGCTCGGCCATTGCCTGCCGCTGCTGCTGCTGCTGCCTCCGCGAGCCACCACCGCCGCGGCACCCCGGCCTTCGCGCGCACCGTAGCTAGCCACCGTCGCTACTGCTGTACTCCGCGCACACAAAAAAAAAAAAAAAAAAAAAGAAAGGAAAGGGGAGCTTCGCCTCGCTTGCAATGGCTCCACCTCCTCCTCATCGCGCCGAGGTGCGTCACCATCGCCAACACTCCGCCCGGGTGCATCGCCTTCATCTTCGCGCCTTCGTCACCCGCGCGCCGCCATGGGACTACGTCGAGACATGTTGCCTTCGTCTTCACGCTCCCGTCTCTCCTAAGTCGCCTTCGGACATTGTGCAACGGTCGCCGTCGACAATCGGCCTCGTCATTGCGCTCCCACACCGAGGGAGGGGCGACAGTCCTCCGCCGAGATGCACCGTCGCCGTCATCGCACTCCAGTCGCCCTCGCGCAAGTCTCGAACTCCGTGCAACGGCCACCTTCGACGTCCGTGCAAACTTCGGAGCAAAAGAAGTCCGCAACGAGGAAGATGATCAAAACCCTAGCGAGGGTCTTCTCCGCAAGCAGGAGCCGCCGCCGCCGACGAAAGAGGCGACACCGGAAAGACGGAGCAAGTCTCGTGCAACCCCAGGCAGCTCTCTTCCGACAACGGTCTCCAGAAGCCGGCAGAACCTTCGCAAAGAAGCACAACGGCGAATGAAGGGGGGTAGGGGTCCTTAAATAGACCTCCAACCCCGCCCACAAAAGGAATCAAGGACAAGCGCTCTACGATTCCTACGTGTCCAAACCCGACACGCTCTCACCGACGCACTCGTCCTTGAGGGGGCATTTGTAGACACACGAATTTCGTCGGACCCGAACCCGACTTAACTGTGCCGACGCGGATGCAAACCCGACACGCGGACTCAACTCGCTCGCGCCGACGCGGATGCAAACCCGACACGCGAACCCAACTCGCTCGCACAGACGTGGATGCAAACCCGACACGCGGACCCAACTCGCGCGCGCCGACACGGACCCGGACCCCGCCTCAAGAGGGGACGGTCCCTACTAGGGTCCGAACCCCATAGGGCCGGCCCTAGTGGGGACCGAACCCCATGGAGAGGCCGGCCGGCCCTGCAAGGAAAGGGAAGAAAAAAGAAAGAAAAGAAAAAAGAAAGAAAAGAAAAAGGAAAGGAAAGAAAAAGAAAGAAAAGAAAAAGGAAAGGAAAGAAAGGAAAGAAAAGAAAAAAGGAAAGAAAAGAAAAGGAAAGAAAAGAAAGAAAAGGAAAAAATACCGCCATGCGCGGGGGGAGGTAGCGTATGACGTCTGCACACACGCGGATCTGCGCCGATCCCTCGATCCGACGCACAAGACGAAGCGCCCGATCGCCATCGATTTCGTGCGCAAAATCCAGCCATAATTGCACCCGCCAGAAAAGGAAAACAACTAAATGTTATTCCCTTCATCAATGGATGAATAAAATCCGGGTAATTATGAGAGAGATACAAAAGGGATTTAAAATTAAAAAGTTCCCATATCTCTCTCCCCACCTCTTTGCCTATAAATAGAGGGGGCGGGGGAAGGAAAAAATGGTGGGGAAATTGAAGACGAAACGCCAGAGCTCTGCAGAAGAGGAGACGCTTCTTCATCGACCCAAGGCTTCACGAGGCACAGTCAAGCCTGTCCCGAGGGATCGGCTTACTGAAAGTCCTCAACAATGTGAAGACCCTTGCACACGAAGATCATCCCTTCGACTCCGTGCACGAAGAAGAAAGCTCGGAGAAGAAGAACCCTTCGACTCCGAAGACGCCAGAAGCAAAGGCCGGAGAAGAAGAGGAGCGGCACTACCCCGTCGTCTCCAACAAGCTTCGACTCCGATCAAGCCCAAAAGCCCGGAGAAGAAGAGGAGCGGCACTACCCCGTCGTCTCCAACAAGCTTCGACTCCGATCAAGCCCAAAAGCCCGGAGAAGAAGAGGAGCGGCACTACCCCGTCGTCTCCAACAAGCTTCGACTCCGATCAAGCCCAAAAGCCCGGAGAAGAAGAGGAGCGGCACTACCCCGTCGTCTCCAACAAGCTTCGACTCCGATCAAGCCCAAAAGCCCGGAGAAGAAGAGGAGCGGCACTACCCCGTCGTCTCCAACAAGCTTCGACTCCGATCAAGCCCAAAAGCCCGGAGAAGAAGAGGAGCGGCACTACCCCGTC
Organism: Chamaelirium japonicum; assembly: GCA_947650365.1. NCBI lineage: Eukaryota > Viridiplantae > Streptophyta > Magnoliopsida > Liliales > Melanthiaceae > Chamaelirium > Chamaelirium japonicum. The sequence goes on along the minus strand of OX393557.1, from coordinate 32,760,107 downwards.
GTCTCCAACAAGCTTCGACTCCGATCAAGCCCAAAAGCCCGGAGAAGAAGAGGAGCGGCACTACCCCGTCGTCTCCAACGAGCTTCGACTCCGATCAAGCCCAAAAGCCCGGAGAAGAAGAGGAGCGGCACTACCCCGTCGTCTCCAACGAGCTTCGACTCCGATCAAGCCCAAAAGCCCGGAGAAGAAGAGGAGCGGCACTACCCCGTCGTCTCTAACAAGCTTCGACTCCGATCAAGCCCAAAAGCCCGGAGAAGAAGAGGAGCGGCACTACCCCGTCGTCTCCAACAAGCTTCGACTCCGATCAAGCTCAAAAGCCCGGAGAAGAAGAGGAGCGGCACTACCCCGTCGGCTCCAACAAATCCTCGATCCCGATCAAGCCCCAAAGCCCGGAGGAGAGAAGCGAAGCGTCATCACCCCGTCGTCTTCGACTAACGCCTGCCCCATCCACGAAGAAGAAAGCCTGGAGCAGATCGTCTGAAGCGTCGCTACCCCGTCGTCTTCATCAACAAAAGCCGACGCTACAACCGTCGCACGGAGACCGTCGCTACCCTCGTCGTCTTCATCAACAAAAGCCGACGCCACAACCGTCGCACGGAGATCGGTGCTACCCCCACCATCTTCGAAAGCATTCTTCGACTCCGATCACGCCAAAGAAGCCCGGAGAAGAAGAGAAGTCCAGTCGATACGTAAACCGTCGAAGCACCGGAGAAGTAGCCCACGTCGTTCGAAGAAGAAGATCGAGTTGACGCCAAAGCTAAAGCCAACGCAAGAGGCCAAAGCAAAGCCCCAGTAAAGCCCGCGCCAAAGCAACGCAAGTGCCAAAGCCAAGCGACTACGCCGGCCACAAGCAAAAGCACCGCACGTTCTAGCCGATACGACGCGAAGTCCGGAAGAACGAAAGCATCGCAAGTCTCTCCCAGCTACGTCCAAGTGCAAGCGCCGAAGCAAAGCAAAAGCCAGAGCCACGCCGGAGCAAAGCCAAAGCCAAAAAGCCAAAGCCAAAGCCAACGCCAAAAGCTAGATCGACGCCGCGAACCGACGATCAAGGACACCGAGGTCAAGCAAGGAACGAGGAAGACGCGAAGACCGAGGAACGAAGCCGAAAACCCCCTAGCCGAGAAAGCGCGAAGCACGGAAGGGACAAAGCAACGGTGGACATTCCTTAGCCTCTCCAAAACCCTCTCCCTGTAAAACCCCTATCCTGGGCAGCCCCTTCAGAGCTCTCGCACGAATACCACGTGGAGACGCGGATCAAAGGGATCCCCCAGAAGATCTTTCCCACAATCCCCTGATCAAAACTCGCCGCAACCCGGACTCGCTACACCCGAGCAACCCGGGTCCCGGCCACAATTGTAATCTCGTGTGATTCGCAATAAAGACGACCCGCGCTTTTTTTCCGCGTCCACAATGTGAGATGGGAATCTCTTGCCTTTCCATTTCCCATACTATTGGTCACTGCCTTTCAGTTGCCTTGGGAGTTGTTATGATTGGAGGAATGGTTTTTGAGTCACTAGCTAGGACATGTGATGCCATAAGCAACACTTTGTTTTTCTTGGCACAGTGCTTTCTTTTCTTTATTCGCTATTATGAGGAGCATGTTTAGAGGGCTAAATCACATTCTACTATTTTCTTCTTATTTTTTAGAGCCGTTATGTGACAAGGCTTGTTGTTTATGCTCATGTTATCTATCTATATAAAAATATTCCTCTCTTTCTTCCCCTTTTATTTTTATTTTTTATAATTAAACATATCCCCCCCCCCCTCTCTCTCTCTCTCTCTCTCTCTCTCTCTCTCTCTCTCTCTCTCTCTCTCTCTCTCCCCACACACACACACAATGGAGATGTGGTGCCGGATGTGTGATTCGATCGAGCAGCATCGTAATCATTCGAGAATAGTGCCTATATGTTTTATAACTGGAAACATATATAAGACTCTGCATTGATCACCCATAATTGCCGACAAAAAGGGAGGGGGTAAAGGTGAATTTGTGTATCATAATCTAAAAGTAGTACATAGAAAGGTTTCAGAACCATGATGAAGATAGTGGGGGAATGTCATATAGGCTCTATAGCTAGGATCATACTAGGCGGATAAAGACTATAATAGGAGTATTGTTAGTTATGATATCACTAGAGCACAAAATTAACTAAGAATTCTAACCTTAATATGTTGTCGGACTTTTATGTAAATCAATTCTCCACTCTAGACGAATCATTTCCATTCTAGAATGCTAGAAATTCTTCGTTAATTTAAAAGTCCGAAGGGTTTGGTGCGAAAAAAGCCCCTCTCTAGAAATTCTTCGTTAATTTAACATTCTAAAGGGTTTGGTACAACCCCCCCCCCCCCCCCCCCCAAGGCTTTGTTTGATTGTTGAAAGAACTAATAAGGTTTTGTAAACAAAGCTGAAATATTACATTTCCTTGTGTAGAAAATTTTTCATTATCTAGTCTTCGTTTTATTTGGTCGCAAAGAAACTATATTTTTTTTTAATATACTTGTCTGGTTGGAGCAATGCTTGTAAGTGCCATGCATAAGAGATACCACGGTTTGAAACCTGCCAACTGTAGGAGCTAGAGCAAAGTATTTTTTCCTCGCTCAAGACCTAGCCTTGTTTCTAACCAAATGTGCACCACTTTATTTATAATCATTTGAGGAAAGTGAGACACATGGAGCTAGAGGGTGGGGATGATAGACAATCAGTTCTTACTTATTTTAGAAAAAAGCAAGTCGAGAATCCGCAATTCGATCTTCTATGCAATATATTCAATGTGATGAAGATAGAAGGGCAATAATTTTTTTTTTCAATGGATACTCGGCCACTTTTGATAATCAATATTTTAGGGATGTAGTCACATTTGACACTGCATATTGGACAAACAAATATAATATCCATTTTGTGCTATTTACAGGAGTAAACCATCACTTTCAGTTCATAGTTTGGATGTGCGTTGTTGCATGATGAGACAGATGTCACATTTATGTGGTTGTTTGAGATATGCCTTGAAGCTATGGGAGGACATCATCCAATTTTCATCACCACTTACCCAGATTAATTTGGCAATTCCACTGTGCTTATTAAGTCCCCAATTATTTTTTTAGATCGATGGGTGTCCCAAAACCTTTCAGGCGATGGATCCACTTCGAGCTCAGACTACTCCCTCCAAAAATGCGCACCGATCCACTCTGAAGTTTCTCTATGCACTCCTAGATAACTCGAGGGAGGAGGGGTTGAACCCACAACCTCCTCACCCAAGCTTCGGTTGCTTTACCAACTCCCCCTATCCCCTGATGGGTAAGTCCCCACTCTTGTGTAGGTTGATGCAAGACGCAAAGTTGCGGTGCTAGAGAAATGGGGGATGCTAAGAGAAACTGAATTGAATTTGGACAATGTGCTCAATAAAAGGAGATGGTGAAGCATGCACGAGATTCATCTTGCAGAATCACCATGGGATTCAACTTGCATCCAGGATCTCACATGTCCATATCTCTCTCTCCCTTGTGCATTTTCTTGCATCTTGCATGAGTGTGTGACCTTTACTCTCTTCTATCTTATTTCGGTCTCTTTTGCATTGACTTCTACTACCGTCGGTTGCCTTCGTCATTATTCGATCAGTTTGACATCGGGCCTTAGTGACCCTTGCATGTTTTCAGGTTGGCCGGATCCCCCGGTTGTAAAGCTTGCAGTTCAATCGGGTTTCCTATTCCACCTGCTTGACACTATCTTTATTTTACAAAAAAATTATAGATGTTTTATGTATTTTTTTCCCTTTCTTGAATCCCCCACCCTTTTTTTTGTTTTTGTTTTTTTGAAACATATCACATTGCATATGTGTGTGTGGGTGTGGGTAGGTGTTAGTATATAAGTATGGTTTTTTTCTTTCATTTTTGGTTATTAATTTTTTTTACTAATCAAAATTTAAAAAATGCTCTAAAATAATAAAAAACCCACTAATATAATTTGGTATAATACTCTTGAGTATTGTTTGGTTATAGGCTAAAGTTTAATAGATTTTGAAGTTTAAACTCAAATGGATTAAGGCGATACAAGTTGGGAGTGAGTTCGAGTGTGCCTTTTGCTTTTAGTGTTTGAGTTCATTACCGAGTTGTGTGCACGTCAGTCTTGCCAGGATCATCCTTTGAGAGTTTTGAAAAAATGCATCTCCTTCCTTGCTAGCTCATCCACTTGTCATTAATGCACTATGTGTCCTTCATTGATCAGTTTGATTATGTTCATCCCTTAGTTGCAATGTATTCCTGAGTACGTTGAGAACTGAGTCGATTATCTGAAAAACACATATAAAATGACGAACATAAGATTATGATATATAGAAGGTCTAAGTAATATAACTTATAAAAAAAACCATCATGTTTGGTAATTGTAATATGGTTCTGTAAGTTATTAAATAATATCGTTAAACAATATGGATCTCCACTTATAATATATACTTTGTGTTTTCCTAAATTCTCATCCAAAATGGTGGTGTTCTACATTTTCTTTTATCTTGTCTTTATTTTATTCTCCTTTTCGCAAGAAGATATGAGGGCAACAAAGTGAATTTTACTAATTAAATTGTTTTCTATATAATTGAAGTAGGCATAATTTGTTATTTAATAGGTAGAGTTTCAAATGTCTTCAAACTTGATACTACCGCTTTGATAAGAAGTTTAGGATCCACGTACTAAAATTTCATACCTTGGTCATAATATCATTTAGATACGTAATTACTGAATAAACTTGCATCCATAGCGGAATGCTCCTATTTTCTTAATTGTGTCAACATCTTAATTTTGAGATATGAGTTAATTAGTTAAATTAATATTGCAATACAATAAAAAAAAAATCTAATAATTGATATATTTTTTTTGTTTATGACTTTATTAATTATTTAAGGTTTCCTTTAACTCAAAATAAGATTGGGAAATTTTTGAATGAGCAATGCTATTCAACCAGGCAAAAGGTTTACAAACTCTTTACATACCCTGTCACAGCTGTCCGTTGCATGCCTGTCGGGGCTGAGTGCGATTCAACGGTCAAGCTTGAGTGCAATGAACGACTGTGATTAGGTCCGTAAAGTTTTTTTGTCTAGTTGAATAGCATTTAATTTTTTGAATGAGCAATGCTATTCAACCAGACAAATGGTTTACATACGCTACATACTCTGTCACAACTGTTTATTGCTTGCTTGTCAGGGCTGAGTGTGATTCACCAATGATCTAAAATATACTCTGGAGGCCATGTGCTTAAATAATTTGACAATGTTCTTCGAAAAGTAATTTTGTCCGAGAATTTGAAAAAATAACATTTACCAAAGATCTAAAATTAAGTTTAGATAGCCCCAAACCTAAATAGCACTTCATAGATCTAAAAACTTTTTGGCCGCATACACAACGGAGGTAGCGAAAGAGTTGATTTCCCATACAATGTATTTTTACAGAGTTCAGATCTCCTCCAGTCAGTCAGCCCCGGTTAGTGGGCCCGCCCCGTATCACAACTGCACAATGGCTGGCGACCCAAAAATGAATCGCACTCCAGTGACCGCATGTGTTGTGATGCTTGCTGGGCCCATCGACTGGGCCCAACCGACTGGAAGAGATCTGAGCTCATTTTTACAGTGACTAGAAAATGCCAGACTTTGGGTTGGGGTTTTGTGCTCATTCAATTGAAGAACATGTTGAAAAAATCAAACCGAACTAAATTTTGGATGTGCTCGGACCAAGGTGTGGGGCAACCCCACCAACCCAAACTAGGGCCGGCCCTGAGCATGGGTGCCGTGGGTGACTGCCCCGGGTCCTGCAATTAGGGGGGCTCATTTTGTTTTATTTTTATGCATACCCTAGGACAAATTGGACACCTAGTGCCAGGGATTGAGAAATGGTTCAAAGTAGGCTGCCCCACTTGGGAAGAAGGATCCCAATATCTAGGCTTTTGACTTATATTTGGGCCCAAAATTCAAACAAACAATTGTAGGCACTGCACGGGGCTCCAGTGTGGAAAATAATTCTGCCCGTTACCCATTAAAATTGCTCATTCCCGAAACGGTGAAACAACGGTGCTGAAAATCATACGACTACCAAAAAAAATCTTGCCTTTATCTCTCTAGCTCTCTCTCTCTCTCTCTCTCTCTCTCACACACACACACACACACTCGCTTTTTTTGTTCGCTCGGTGACTGTGATTTATTCTTCGACTGTTCGAGGCCCATCGTTATCGACTCCTATAAGTCTCTCGCCGGTGTCCTTCCTCTTACTGTCGCCATCGCATAGTGTGATCCCCCACGAACACCGGACAGATTGTAGCTCCACAGCCACATGCCACAACCTCTCCATGTGGGCGTTTGTGACTGGCGACTACTTACGGTCGTCGGCCGGCGGCTCTACAGCAGCGGCAAGGGCCCCTCCCTCCCCTCCCCCCTCTCTCTCTCTTGCTTGCTCTACGTGTGTGTATTTGTGACGGACGACCGCTCACAGCCGGTGGCTCTACAACAATAGGCTTCTCTCTCGCTCACTTTCAGTTTGTGTGTATTTGTGATAGGGCTGTCTCGAATCCAACTTGATCATTGATTCACTAATCACTATTCAATCGAGTCCAAGGTAATTTTTGTCATCTATCTAATTTTTGTCTCTCGCTAATCGTTCTGTAGCAACGAGCTTCTTTTCTTAAAAAAAAATTTTATGTGAATGAATGTCAATTTTGTTATCTAGAAAATTCAACAAGAAATACAAAATTATTGTATGTTAGTTTTGATTTTTTTTCTATAATATTGTTGTCAGAAAAAATTAATTATGTTAGTTTTAATTCAATAATGTATATAAAGTAATACTTTGTTTTTATTGATTTTTAACTCTCTCTCTCTCTCTCTCTCTCTCTCTCTCTCTCTCTCTCTCTCTCTCTCTCTCTCTCTCTCTCTCTCTCTCTCTCTCTCTCTCTCTCTCTCTCTCTCTCTCTCTCTCTCTCTCTCTCTCTCTCTCTCTCTCTCTTCTCATAGTTTTTGGCCGTCGTTTCTTTGTAGACATGCATCACATGTGCACCCTGGATATTTTAAGTATAAAATTAGCCCAACTTGGATAACCCAATTGAGCCAAACCTCAAACAAGAAACGAATGCAAAGCACAACTTTTGAGACAACTTAAAAGTTGGGTGTGTTTTTTCCTTTTAAAAAGGCACCAAAAAAATGAAAAAAAAAAAAGAAAAAGAAAAGAAAGGTGTTACAATTAGCGCCTACAAAATTAGTAACACCCCCTTTCCATTTTTAATTTTGACTATTACCCCTATTTTGATATAGCAACCAACAGGTGGGTCTGCCTCCCCCTCCTCCTCCTCGCTCCGCCTCTTCTTCTTCCTCCTAATCCTCACTATAATTGTGCCGCCGAAGCTGCTGGTCCATGCACCTCACCGCTCCCATCTCGTCCGCTACTTCTTCTTCATCCTTCTCATTTTGATTGCCCCGGACAAGCTGCCGATCCCATACACCTTATCGCCGTCATCACCTCCTCCCCCCTCCAAAATTTTTTTTCATTTCTATAGATGTGTCGGTCACTCCCGACCGATTTGGTTGTTGGTTGCTCCTAATAAGCATGGTGTGGCAGATGTCAATCGATCCTGGCTGACATGGACCACACTATGTTGGACACAAGCGATCGACCACATGACAATTAGGAGCGACCGACAATATGTCGATTGTGCATATCAATATACCTTACATGTTGCGGGGACACATCCATTATTTTTTATTTGTTAAGTTGGATGTGGTAGTAGCATGAGGGGTGCAAATAGCAACACCCAAAAACAAAGCCATCACATCCTCTACTCAACTCAATCCACTCAATCCAGTGGGCCCCTTAGGTACTGACACAAAGAAAAAACCTTTGTTTCTCACCTCCTCATTTCTTTTCTCTCTCTCTCTCTCTCTCTCTCTCACACACACACACACACACGCACACACACACACACACACCCACCAACTATTCAAACCAAGCCCATTATTCTTGCTTTGACTTTTGGCCCCATTATTCCCACTTCCCCTCTCCCAGTGTGAAAGCAAAGCCTGCTCCTGAAAACGAGGAAAAGTCAATACAATCCAAGAGCAAGCAAGGCAGATAGATCCATGTCGACAAGCCCACTCAACCCTCAACAGACACAAACCCCCCTCTCTTCTTCTCTCTCTCTCATACTTTTGAATCCAACGGCTATATCCTCCGCTGCCCTTCCCGCGTCGATCTCGGGGTTTGGTGCCGCAGAATCCACTCACCGTATCCCCCACCCGCCCGCTGATCTCGCGATCAGAGAGAAGCAAGAGAGGGAAAGGCGGCAGCAGATCTACGCATCATTCATTCAAGAATTTATTTTTATTCCAAGAAAGATCTCGACCTTTTCTATTTTGGGATTTTCACAGATCTCTAACCTCTGATCTCTCCCCCCTCCCCCCTTGGACGATTCACCGCATTTCCGATCAGAGGGTTTCTGGGTCGCCCTCGATCCGGCCGATGCGCCGGGGATCCGGGCGGTGATGGGCTGTACCGCGTCGAAGAAGGCCGTCCCGGTGACCCCCGCGTTGGACTCGTCGGGCGTACCACGGGTCCACCGGGCGCCGGAGGGGGTCTCGCTGCGGCACGGGGCTGAGGCGGGCTACCAAGGGAGGAAGGAGGAGGGGGAGCGGAGCGGGTCGGGGGAGTCCTGGAAGGTAAGCTCAGCCGGGACCAGCTCACGGAGCTTCAGGTTGGGGAATCTGCACAGGTACATAGAAGGGGAGCAGGTTGCCGCCGGATGGCCAGCTTGGCTCTGCGCCGTCGCCGGAGAGGCTATTCGGGGTTGGGTCCCCCTCAAAGCTGACTCCTTTGAGAAATTGGAGAAGGTAATGTACATTTTTTTCTTTCAGGGAAAAATGCATGCTTTTCTTTATAATAACTGCTGTATTGGTAGAAAATTGCTTGACCCACAACCAAAACAAACCATCTAGACATTACCTTAAAAGGGTTTTATTTTGGGTTTTTTTTTATAGAAAAAAAACCCTTTTAAGGTAATGTCTAGATGGTTTGTTTTGGTTGTGGGCCAAGCAATTTCAGTTCCAAAGAGAGGTTATTGGGATGAAGATAATGGTAATCTAATCCATAATCAACTTGCCATATTTCAATCATTCGAGTTCATTTTTTCCAATGTCTACATCCTTTTCAAGTTCTGTGGGATGAACTTCGAATCTTAGCTCATCAAGCTTGATAGGTGGATCGTCGCCTGCTTGACACTGGTGGCTCCACCGTGCAACCAATACTAACAAACTAAGGTGATGGTGGTCCTTGAACGGTCCAAGGGCCCTCCAATGCTCAAGTCATTTAAGGAGGACGGAGGAGAATAAAGCACGATATGAAGGGTTTAGTATCCAGAATCTTGGGGAAGAAGGGTCGATGAAAAAAAAAAAACCCTTGTTCAGAGGAAGTCTGGCTGCTTTTATCTGTTTCAACTATATATGTGCATTGGCGGCAGGCCCTGTGGAAGTCCTAAAAGTTGCACTTTAGCTATATGAATCCATAAACCACATAGTCACAGACCATCAATTCCATTCACTTGAACCCTGTGCTGTAGACTTGGAGAGAGAGTTGGAATCCCACTTGTGGTCAAACTAGATTTTCTTTGGATTAAAAGGCTGTGATGACAGAGATACATGCGAGATCATGCCAAGTAGAACATGGGTGAAATCTCGTTTGAATCAACTCAGGAGCCGAGGTTGAAGATGAACATTGAGAGGGCCGCTAAATCTGATTGCAATCGAGCCTCTGTTTTGCGGTGGCAGCAGGGGAATGTTACTGTGATGTTTGATAGGGCTGAATGAAGTGAAATAACACATGGCCGTCGATATGGTTCAATGGCTGAGATTATAAGCTCATCATTCCTCTCAAAACCCTATAGGAAGAGGTAAGAGAAACATGCATTGGTAGCGGGCCTCTTTCTCCATGGCTATATGAGTGACAATGGCCACAAGAATGAATGGCATCAGGTGAACCATAGAGCAGGGGAATTAGATGGAGAGGACCTAATTCAAGGAGAGGATCTGATGCCAATCATGGTTGTTCCATCACCCTTTGGGTTGGATCTAACATGATGGAGAGGACCTCACAATTACTCTCTTTGCTCTAAAATCGGGCACTGTACAATGGTGGAGCTTCAAATCAGAAGACGATGCTGTGCTGGATTGGGACGGGCCCTGATCTCACGGACAAACTCATAGTCACGTGACTCCCGAGATCCGATCAGAGAAGAAGGGAGCAATGGGAGCTCACGAGCAGAGGCGGAGCTGATGTTAGAGGTCGGTGAGGGAAGGAGCTACCAAAGCGACGCGCAGAAGAGAGACCAAAGGGTGGAAAAAAATAGTTTTGCTGTGCTCGATCTCCTTGAGATTGTCGACGGCGACCAAGAAGGCCGAGGCCGAGGCCGAAGATAAGAATTCCGAAACCCTAGACCGAGCAAACTTGCTATGATACCATATTAAGAGAGAGAGAGAGAGAGAGAGAGAGAGAGAGAGAGAGAGAGAGAGAGAGAGAGAGAGAGAGAATACTTCTTGTATTGATCATCATTATACTAGTGCTACCCCTTCTTATATAGGGAGAGAACATACCATTACAATTCGGTAGTCGATATGGGACTAAAGTAAGACTACATCTAACACTATCTAATTCACCATCTAAACCATTCATCTATTAATTTCTTTTGCTTCTTTTCATAATTTAAATTTTAAAAGGTACATATTTGGTTTTAAAATTCTTTTCTGTAGGAAAATAGATAAGCTAGTTTATCTATAGTCTATTCAACAATATATGTGCATCTTTGAGATAAATTTATCATGGAGTTTTTTATTTTTTTGCTTCGCTTTCTTCATTAGCAACATTTATTTAGTCTATTTACTCAAACAAGCTAACTTCGTGTAATTCAGTATTGGACCCACAATGATGGGGTGTTGATGAATATCCACATTGGATTGACATTTTGTATTACACCATGCGAACTTATTTTAGAGTGGGTTTATCCTTATTCTTGCTTGCCTAAGATCAAGATGATGCAACAAATCCCCTACTCTATTTGGGATATTATGTGCCGATCTTTTGTTATTAAGATTTAGGCTTTCTCACATGATGAAGAACTGCCTTCTCAAAGGCGAGAGTTCTGATACGTATGCTAATTTTTTTCTCTAAAATTCTCCTTTCATTCTTGACATATTTGATTCGCTACAAAATCGTTTATGTGATAATTGGGAACTTCCAATTAGCCCTAAAATACAATTGTCTACAATGATTGTCTGAACATCTAGCTTTTCTTTTCTGACCATTAAACCATGCCCAGAAACTGTCTGATATCGTAATTAAGCATTAGATTGCATTGGAGAAAATTTTAAAGAGAAGAAAAGACGAGATAGTATTAGATACAACTCAGTACTATACAACTACCATAGCCATAACCATCAAGCCATGTCCCATCTAACTCAGTACGATACATTTAATATTTACAAAATAGTTAAGATCTCTTATTGGGGTTGGCAAGAGCGTTAATATCGGTTGGGGGTTGAATCTTCATTCCAGAAAACCTCAACAATCCGAAAAAAGTACAAGTTTATATAACTTTTTATGTACTTGGTTGATGATAAACGTCAGAAAAAGTTCAACAATGTGCTGATAACATTGACTTAAGTGGTCATGCAAAGTTTGTCAAGAGAATGGTTATGCATTTATGACCATGATCAAACAAATCCTTGCTAATTCAGGTGTGAGATATTCAAAATCATCAGCATATATTGCTTTTTCCTCATGTTCAAATGAAGATGTTCTCATTTATAACAACTGATTTCTTGAGTTTGACCATTATCATGTCATTATTTGATTTTACTTTTGCTTTTGCTGCTATATAAACTTTATCACATGATGCAATCAAAGGGTGTTTCATTATATGGCCATTTATTGACTCGATTATATTCATTGTACATGGCATTTAGATTGGACAAGGTACCTATAGCAGTGTCTTTAAAGCACGAGATCTTGACACGGGAAAGATTGTTGCCTTGAAGAAGGTGCGATTTGACAATTTCGAACCAGAGAGTGTTAGGTTTATGGCACGAGAGATACAAATACTTCGCAGGCTTGACCACCCAAATGTTGTGAAGTTGGAAGGATTGGTTACTTCTCGGCTATCATGTAGTATGTATCTTGTATTTGAATATATGGAACATGACCTTGCAGGACTGTCTTCTTGTCCTGATATCAAATTCAGTGAATCACAGGTTTGTCCATCTCAAATGGTACATAAACTCTAAGTGTCCAAATTTAAGTACTGGGCTATTGGAACCATTTCTGAGCAAAATATTGATTTCTTGTGCCTTTATTAACTATTGTAGATCAAGTGCTACATGCACCAATTACTATCTGGACTTGATCATTGCCATTCCCGTGGCATCATTCATCGCGACATCAAGGGTGCAAATCTTCTAGTTAACAATGCAGGCATTCTGAAAATTGCTGATTTTGGTCTGGCAAACTTTTCCAATCCTGGGCATAAGCAACCACTAACTAGCCGTGTTGTGACTCTGTGGTATCGTCCACCTGAACTTCTGCTGGGTTCGACGGACTATGAAGCAACTGTTGATTTATGGAGCGTTGGTTGTGTATTTGCAGAGATGTTCCTTGGAAAGCCCATCTTACAGGGAAGAACTGAGGTAATCACATTAATGCTCATGCTTTTTTTCATCAATATAATTTCATATCTGTATTCTTTAGTACTTTCCTTCCTCTAAGGATTTTTCAAGTTGTTCTTTATAGGAATGACAAAATAAAATAAAATAAAATATTTAGCTACAGCTAAAAGAACCCAAAAACTAGGAAAATAATTCATCGTCTCCTTCACTTTATGGGTAAAATACAATTGATTACATAAAACATAATAGATCATACAGAAAGAGGACTAAAAGAATATACGATTATGACAAGAAACACAATGCGTGATGTGTTTATGGCTTCCATCAAAGACAGACATCCATTTCCATATTTTGTTTTCTTCTCTATTAATTCATTGGTTTCAATATTTTATTATTTTTCCTCATGGTGATTGGGTTATGGAGGTTACATCATCTACTTTCTCACGAAAATGTTGTGATAGCACCAGTATTTTCATCATAGACAGAATCCAAATAGTACACATAAGGGGATGCAAACACTTGCCTCACAAATCTGGAAAGATGTATGCTCTCTCCGAGTATAACATGCAATATAGAAATCATCGACTAAAGAAGAAAAAGTGAAGGAAAATATGAAGAAAAGGCCTGATGTTCTAGTCTAGCGAAGAAGATTCTCATAAAACCTTCTAGTTGGTAATCAAACACCAATAGCATAATGAAGGTTCAAAACTTCGATTTCGTTCAATATTACAACACTGCAGAATATTGAAATATCGTGTGGAAATATTTTGACTGTGTGGAAATATTGGAGTTTAGTAGAAATGATAGAAATATTAGTCAAATGATATTTGATCGCCTCTTGAGGAAGGAATTTCCTAAAGAGATGCCCACATAGGAGTTCAAGCATGCAAAGGAAGCAAAAAAGATGTTGATTTGTTCGTGGGAGAGCCCAAAGTTGAGCCCATGATAAAAATCATGGATATTATCCACCTTCAGTGGATGACCCACTTTCTGATGAATTCATAGATCTGCCATCCCCAGTCAAGGAAGATTCTTTCATCCTTGAATTTTCAAGTAAGAAAATTCATATGGAGGAAAAGCGAAGGTTCTGAATTTCGGCTACCAAGAACTTCAAGGAGTACATCCTTTGAAAGATGAAATTCATGAGGAGAGATTAATTTTGGGATTTTTATGATCCTCATATTGAAGATTTCCATGAGCTTATGTGGGAGCATATATTCCACAAATTCAATTGAGGGTGCCTGAAGACAATGATCAGAGATTACGAATAGAGATTACCCATCCTTTCACTGCATTAAATCAATGATCCCTTAAGTTGGTATTGTCTGTAAGATTGAAAGTGAGCTTAGGTGGGTCATTACGTTTAGAATTGCCTAAAGGATAGAGGAATCCATGGGCTTGTGAGGGAAAGGAGTAAATATATGTGGAGGGGTGTGTGTGTGTGTGTGTGGATTATCTAATATCTTGATAGCATATGGAGTCTTATTCCTGATTAATATGTAACATGTGGAGCATGTGCTGGGAATGATGCAATAAATCCATTGGACAATAACCCTGTCATATTTGTATACATTTACAATAGGGCACTATCCCTGACATGGTCACGTATAAATAGGAAGTATGTATGTGCCAATACAACTACATTCCTTGATGAGTCCATATCTCAAAGCCTGAATTGATGATAGACGTGGAATTGGTGTTATGAACCTTCATGTAGAAATCCATGGGCTGCTTTATGCATAGTGAAGTGATGCAGAGGCGGGTGTGTGTGTGTGTGGGGGGGGGGGGTATCCATTATTATGACAGCATTTGAATTCTTATTCCTGATTGACTGTAACATATGGAGCACATACTGGGAATGATGCAATGAATCCATTTGACATGTGGAATTGGTGTTATGACTCTTCATGATCCATGAACTGCTTGATGCATAGTGAAGCGATATACTTGTATTTCATTTTATTGTGACAACCAAATAATTAGTTTTTGTATAACACTCAGTCAGTCATTACAAAGAGTAGTGAATTAAGTCAGAAAAGGTGACTATGCTATATGGTCCCCGAGGAGTTGTGAGGCACTGCATGATATTCAAGTTATTCAACCTTAGCATTTGAGCATGAAAAATATGAATGCTTCCTGCTCTTATATAATATTGATATTACGGAACAAATAGCAGTGAAATGCTGTCATCTAGGATCACTAACCTAATAATTGTCATGAAAACCTTAAATTTCCATGAAGAGGAAAATGAGAAGAGGGAGCTAGTGTTGGTCCTTAATAGTTAATTGGAGGGTGGGTGTAAGCGTTCATAGTAAATGGAGTGAGGTGCATTGAGGACGCGAAGGAGCGAAGATTCCATGAAGTCACTTCAGATGATAGTAAAATTCTCTTTGGCCCCACATTATACCTCTCACGATAGCCATGAATGGTGAAAGACCACTATCTGGTTGCTCACACTAATGGGTGGAATGGTCATTTGGGAAGATATAAACAATCAACATTATGGTGAGAACTGGTTTCATTGAGGTTGAATAGAGATGTTAGAACTTAGAAGGCATTAAAGGTAACTGCATTGCTTGGGAAGTGCACATTCTTGAGAAGACCAAACAAGAGCATAAGTACTTCAAAGGTTCCCAACATAAAAAAATGAAGATTAGAAGGCTCTTAATAATTGGCAAGAAGGATATAGCGAGAATGCTGATGTGAATAAATCTAGCATATATTCCTGTCAAGTCTAAATAATTATCCTTGAAGGTAGCCAATAATTGAGTAGTAGAAGATGCATTCTGATCAACTGCTAAATAAACATATATTACATTCTTCCATTTTTTTTGGAAATCATAAAGTAAAGAATAATATACAAAAGGATTGCGAGGATAAATGTTCAAGAGGATGAAGATGCTGTATCATAGAATGCTGAAAAAAATCCAACTTTAGTCAGATGAAATGGTGAAAAGCTGGTACCCGATTGCCAAGAAAACATAATTAAATGCTCAACAAAGAAGGCAAAGATTCAAGGGAAGCAATAACAAATATTATTTGTTCTTCTAGAAATATATCAAGAATAAAGACAAGGATTTGATTACAATCAAATGGGGTCATTTACATAAAAATCCAATCAGTAGGTTAAAGAATCGTCATAACCAAATATAAGATTGAACGGTTGGAGGCTACTTGTAGACTAAAACCATGTGAAGTGTGAAGTGTGAGTTTCATGTATAACTTTGGTGGAAGATCTCTATTAAGCATTTTTTCCAGCCCAGAGAGAACATGAATTGATCATCTTGAGGTGTCAGAAGCTCTATCATTGGAATCATCTGAAAAATTAATTAAAAGCCCTATTTTTCTGCATATAGGAAACTTCTGCAGTGATCACTGACAAAATACTGTGCCTTTTGAGACTTGAAGACATCAATCCTGAGGTGGAGATTGGAAATGGATGATTCATTCTGGTACGAAGAGTCTCTAAAGTCTAAAGCCATCATGATGAACCCTGGCATGACGCTTCTTGGCATCGATACCATGTAACTAGAATGTTGCAATAAATGTATGAATTCAATACGGATGATTGTAGGTCAATACACATACTATAGGCCATAACCCTTCATATAGAATGATTATACCAGAGTACTCGGTGTATGTACATGTGTAAATACTCATTCAATACGGCAGTCCTATATGAAGGTCATCTCTCTTTGAAATACAGAGACTAATCATACTTATCAGTTATCACTAGTGATTTTGTATAACCAGTTTCATCAAGTTATGCATGATCATCAGTATTTCATTATTGGGGTTTTTGTAAACTGACCGCTAAAATCTAGTCTAATTGCGTATTAACCCCTGGAAGCCTTATAATTTCATATCGACCCTCCAAAGCACATAAAATTGTACATATTCACCCCTTTAGTTAGCTACTGTCGCAATTCTCAAAAGGGCAAATATACCTAGGATATTTCCCTATTAACTGTAAGTTGTAAACATGGGGGTTATCGAACCTGCCGGACAAGCATGGAGGGCTGGACGAGTGTGGAGGGGAGATCCAAGTGGAGTTATGGTTGGGTTACTCAAATTGAAAGAACTGGAGTTAGCCGATCCAGGTGGTAGGTCACCCTTTGGCCATGAAAAATGGTTATTTGGACCTCAAGTTAGAAGCTCATTGTGGTTAAGTCACTTTTTGTTGGTGGATAGTAACGGAGGGATGAATATGCACAACTTTATATGTTTGCAAATATAAGCCTTTTGGGGGTTAATACACAATTAGACTAGTTTGTTGGGGTTGATTTGAAAATAACCCTCATGAGGAATATTCCAACTTTTCCATCTGAAAAATATGGGAATATGGCTTAAAGTTAAAAATCAGAGGAAGGATAGAATTTGGCAATGAAGATTAAAAAAAAAGTAGAGATTGTATATGCGTCTATAATACATAGTACATATTTTAAAAGTAGTGAAATTTGCATGTCGGTAGAACTAACGATGGCACGGATTATGCATCAACCTCTAGCAGGTAGATCATTTACGTGTCGTTTGAAGTAATACTTCTTGTAATTGTTATTATTGCATTTCTGTTATCTATAATTATATGAAAAAATATGTCTACTTTAATGAACCTATTGATCATTCCTGATCACATCGATGCAGTTTCAAGTTCTCAAGACTTTTTCTTCTATCTTCAGGTTGAACAGTTACATAAAATTTTTAAGATCTGTGGTTCCCCAACAGATGAGTACTGGAAGAAGTCCAAGTTGCCCCATGCAACCATCTTTAGACCACATCATCCTTATGATAGCTGCCTTCGTGAGATGTTCAAATATTTACCAACGAGTTCCTTTAGTTTGTTAGAAACTTTCCTATCTGTTGAACCTTATAAGCGTGGCACTGCCTCGACTGCTATTGCATCTGAAGTATGTATCAGATCTAAGTGTCTTTTATGTTTGAGCAAACGTATTATATACATTTCTGTTGTGATAAGTCCAGTGTTTGATACTTAGTTTTCATGTTCCCATCTGTTTGTTTCCCTGTGTTACTTAACTGAGAGGGTTGATTTTAGGACACACTTGGCATTGTGAATTTGTGATGTTTCTTTGCTCTGTATCTTTATGTAACTCCATCAGATGGTATTTTTTCCTGTCAATATTATTATATGTAAAGTGAAGCTTATATAGAATAGCATATATTCAAAAGCAGCTAAGAAAGAAAAAGGAAATTTGTGACTTCAGGTTCAGATTTCAGACCTGACTCACCCATCAGGGAATCAGGGACAAAAAGTTCCTCGACTGCCTGTGCAGGCTTCCACACCAAAAGAAGTCACTTAAGGATGTCTTTTAATATTAATTTCAGAATATGCTCTCTCCAATCACGTGCAAAATAAAAATGGAAAACAATCCCCTTTCTTCAATCACATGCAAGCTGAACTCAACATATTTAAAAAGGCATTTTTGCATATAGCTCCCCTGGAAACTATGTTAATTGCATATTAATCCCTGAAAACTTCATATTTACATATCAACTCTGGAAACCTCGATTACCTATGTAAATCGACCCCTCTATTTGTGGGGAATATACCGGGTGTATTTGTGATTTTCCATTATCAGATAACTATGGTTTGTCATTTACTTCAAAGTTTTCAGACATGAAGGTGTGTGAGGCGTTTTACTGGCCAGAGCCTCGAGGTGTAAGCCTCAATGCGTGAGGCGTAAGGCGTAAGCCTCAAGCAAAATAGTATTTTTATACTATAGCTAGCCACTTAATCCATGAGGCCCACAAAACAATATTTTTATAATAAAAAAATCTCAATTCGAAAAGAAATTACCAAAATCAGACACATATGAGGGGTACGCCTCAGACTTGAAGCGTATGCCTCAGGTGCGCCTTAGGCTTTGAGGCATATGCTTCGTGTGTTTGAACGCCTTAGCCAACGCCTTTGAGGCGTTTTGCCTATGCCTCACCCTGAGGCTTACGCCTCGGGCGCCACTGAAAACATTGATTTACTTGAGGTTTCAAATTACCATTGTATCCTCAATATCATCTAACCCAACCTTATCTGCTCCATTTCCCCCTAGTATAGGGTTTTTTTGTGTGATCCTATGGGCCTAACTTTCCCTCTTCTAAGGGTAAAATTGCCCTAGTAAAACTGTCTTATGAAAGTAATAGTCAAACCACGAATATACCTGGAATATCTCAACACCCCCACCCCCCCAATAGATGTTGGTTAATATGAGTGGTCGATTTGCATATGTAATCTAGTTTTCAGGGGTCGATAACTCAGTATGTAAATATGATTTTTGAGGGGTTAATTTGCAATTAACCTTGTTTCCAGAAGGTTATATACAAAAATCCCTTTTAACAAAAGTTCACTATCCTCACATGTGCAGTTAGTTACCATAGCCATTACACATTCTTTTCATATGCACATACCAGTCTACATGCACACTTCTATGGATATAAATATCTCTTGTTGATAAAAAAAAAGAGGCACCTAAATAACCAAAATATATTGATTCATACGTAAACAATTAAACTGACACGGCAAGTGTCATGTCTTCTTGACCAGTGGATCCCATTGTATAAACATTTCGGCATGGAACAATGCCATTATGATGGTAGTTGTAGAGGACGTTTGTTGCCCAAACTTGAATGGTAAGATAGTTGCTTTCACACTATAGACATAACTGCATTTTCTGGTGCTCTCAAACATCCTAACTGCATCCAAATTGTTTCTTTAACTCACATTCAAAGTTAATGAGATATATATATATATATATATATATATATATATATATATATATATATATATATATATATATATATATATATATATATTTTTTTTTTTTTTTTTTCTTTCAAGAATTTCCTATCCGGGGGAGAGAGGAAGGGGTTAAGCGTGCCCCAAGCTATATTATTAAAATAATAAAAAAAGAAAACTAAACAAATCTATCTATGCAAGTTTACAAAGAACGAGGTTGATCTCTTCAGATATTTTAAGAGATAACCCATAAGACCAACTCTTAGCAAGTGCTCCCAAACTGCACTGGTTGCCGCCTCTTTCCCTTTGAAGATCCTGGCGTTCTCCATATGCCCCAGCAGACGGAGATGACCCTCGTTAGAAGACGCTTCTTGATTGCTAGCCACATGAAAGTTCGAGTCTTCAATGGAGCGGGTGATTTCCAAAGATACATCGGTATAGAGCAGACAATACCTCCAACTTTAAAAAACCTATAGAAGGATTTGACGAAGAAAATTCCAGAGAAGTTCCATTTCCAATTAGAAGAGTCCTGAATAGTGATTACTAAAAAACTACCTAAAATTGAATAAAGATCTTGGAGCTGCAATTGTAGAGTGCTCGGAATATTTTTACAAAATTTCACTGACCACGCAGTCATATTCCATGCAACCACCTCCTGAGAAAAAACTGACGCGTTTTGATCCCATGCTAGGTCGAAAAGATCAACGAATAGGGTATTCAAGCTGATATCGTCTATCCAATGATCCCGTCAAAACTTGATATTGCACCCATCCCCCAGTATCAGGCGTGTGTTGCATTTGAAGGGTGTCGGCACCTTACAGATGCCTTTCCAAAAGGGAGAAATTTTACTCGAGACTCTTGCTTCTAGCTTGAAGAGGGGAGAAGCAGCACCGAAGCTACACTGTCCAAGATAGGTCTCCTTTTGGTGAAGGCCGATTGAGATTTGCTAACTAGTTCATCCATTATCTGTGCTAGCCTATTTGCAAGGATCTTGGTGATGATCTTGTAGATACAGTTCAATAGGCTGATAGGACAAAAATCAGAAATGGAGCTCGCACTGGCTTTCTTTGGAAGAAGTACCAACATAGAATAGTTCAGATTAGCTATAAATGTAGATCCATAAAAGAAGTCTACAATGAATATGCTAACGTTGATGGCAATGCAGCCCCAATAACTCTGAACAAAGGTCGTCGAAAACTCATCTAGCCCGGGCTCTCCTTTCCCATTCATCTCGAAGACCATGCTCCTAATCTCCTCCATATAAAAGTCTATCAAGATCTGCCTCCGCCGGGACCTTATTAATAGGAAGGCCATCTCAGTCCAGCCTTGAACAGAAAACATGGATATCTCTGAAATTAGCCTGAAAGTGGTTGGAGACCCCCTCTAAGACATCGGTAGGACCTTAACGGAGTTGTCCACCAATTTGCAAGCTATCAATGGCATTGCGCTTCCTTCTGCCATTGGCTATCTTATGGAAGTAGGTTGTGTTACTTAGCTTCACCCATTTATCTCTAGCTCGCTGCTTCCACATGATTTCTTCTTTCTGCAATATTCTAGAAAGCTCCTTCCAAATAGAAGAAAGAAAAAAAGACTCAGTCTCAGACAGCGTAACAGACTGAGCTTTTACCTCTAGTTGGTTAAGGCTAGTCAAAAACATCGTTTTCTTGTTACAGATATTCCCAAACACTGACTTCTTTCAACCTCTTATTTTCTGACGGAGACCTTTGAACTTCCAGATACGGTTTTTGAGTGAGTTAAAGTCTATATGTATTTGGGTCCACCATTGCCTGACAAGTTGATCAAAACACGGATCCTTACGCCATATCTTCTCAAATATGAATCTACGTGTTGGCCTCGGGATGGACGGGCCTTTGTCAAGTAGAAGCGACACGTTGTTAGAGACAAAAGACTGGAGACTAGTCTGGAGAGAGTTCGGATAGAGAGAGTCCCACACATCCGAGATAAGGAATCTGTCTAATGTAGCCATAGATGGGTTTACCCTCTTATTGCTCCACGTGAACTTTCGTTCAATTAGCGGGAGGTCAACTAGGTCAAATTGTCTACCAAACATCGAGAAGTCATCTATAGTCCTCTTGCTCCCAACACCTCCCATTCTCTTAAAGTTAAACCTAGTAACATTAAAATCCCCTCTACAATCTAATGTCCTGAATTGGCACTTTGGAAAGTTGATAGCTCTACTGAAAAAGATTGCCTCAAACTTACATCATTGGGTCCATAAACTGAGGTGACCACCCACTCCATCCTATCCGCTTTGCAAGACATGCTAACAGATTTGGAGAAAGTTCCCCCATGTTTGTGCCCCAGTTTAAAACAGTTATCGTGTCATCCAATTAAAACACCCCCTGAAGTGCCCACTGCATCCAAAGATTCCCAGCAAGAGAATTTAGCACAGAACATACACAACTCTACTTTTTCCACATCCCCCAAGCCTCTTATATTCCAAGAAAGAGTTTTCATAGTTACAAGAACTTCACAAATCCGAGGGCTGAGCACTTCCTTTGTCAAGTTCCTTAGAGGGCACCAAAAGTCTGTCGCTGCCTCCACATCGCCCCCAAAAGAGAACCTCCATTTTGCGGCTACCTTCAAAATAGAATCGCGGTCTAGCAAGTTCAATCGCAGGGCAAGTCCTCTGTTGTTGCCGTTAGGAATATGCGTAGCTGAATCATCAGCTGTGACTTGTTCTTCTGAGAGGTCATCTCGTAGGTCTTTAGGGGTGGATCAAAAGACCCTCCTTCAAAAATGATTAAGGTAGATGGTGACTCTAATGCGTTCTCCGGGCCGGGAGAGTAAGAGTCTTGGCTAATCACAATCATATTCATAATATGTGAACCCAAAAAATTTGAAGTAACTAAAGTGGAGTCTTTGTCACCGTCTGCACTTAAATGTTGCATCCCTAAGATTTGGGAGTCTGAGAAAGAAATACCCAGCGTAGTAGGGGATCAACCATTAATACTTTCCAAAATACCTCTTGATTCATCAGCTACCAAAATTTGGGATTGATGAAGATCTGCTACATCCTCTGATGACATTTGAAAATTCGAATTTCGAATTTCAAGCTCAACCACATATGGCCGGGATGGAAATCAATACCAGTCGACGAAAAAAAAAAAATCGTGGTTACCAAAAACGCCACCTCCAGTCCGATTCGGGATGAGTTGCTGACTTGGAGAATTGCTTGGCGAACCGTTGGTGCGGGCCGATTGTGTGGAGGCATTTGACGAGCAGAGTTGCAGGAGTGCTAGGAGGATGGGAGGAGCCCGAAGACAAGGACGACAAGAACGGGTCAGAGATCCTGATACCAACTCATAGAAAAAGTCACCAAAGATGGCGGCCAGCACTGGTGGGATGATTAGGGGGTTGGCAGTCGGGATGACTAGGGGGTTGGCAATCCGAAAGTTGACAATAACATCTTTGAGGTCGTCGGTGAAAGGGAAATCGTTGTCGACGGAGATAACTTCTCTGTAATCGGCTGACACGGAGGTCAAGGAGGAGTTATTCCAACAGTTGACGGAGATGCTGGAGATAAAGAGCCTGACTTCAGAAGTGATGCGAGAGCCGATAGGTCTATGGGAGGGGTCCAATCAAAGAAGGAGATAGAGAGTGGGCCAACCTCAAAACGGAGTGCCTAACATAGGGAGTGGGAAACTCCACCAAGAGCTCCACCAATGAGATATCAACATCAATAGGTGCCCTTGAACTTTGGAATCCAAACGTTGATGGTCCCCTTATATCTTTATGGTTTCTACCGCTGAATCATAGAATATAAGGACTTCCAGGAGAAATAATTTTTTATATCTGAACCACCATCCGAGCTAGAACTTATTACACATCCAAATAGAAACAGGAGAATCCCAAGCTCTAGAGCATTTTACAAAAGCTTGATAAAAGAGTCCAGCGATGTTCGGTCTTGTTTGGGCTCGACTTAGTTAAAAGTTGGTTGTTCAAGCTTGGCATGCCTCAATTAATAGTCAAACCGAGCCGAGGTTTGGTCTGTTTGAGTTTGGCTCATTTATTAAACGAAACTAAACTCCTGGCTTGGACTTGGATCGATTAATAATCAAACAAACTTGAACAAGCCCTCACTCATGACACAAGCCCTTCATTAGCCTACATACAAGCCTATTCAGGAGACTGCTCACGATCCCTTAACAAGTATGTTAGGGAGCTCACCCGAGCCAAGTTTCACTCTGTTTGAGTTTGGCTAGTTTATTAAACAAGCCTAAACACTACGCTCGGGATTCGATTAATTATTAATCGAACAAACTCGACAGCCCTTATCGATCTTGTTCGCAACCCCTCACGAGTGGCTTGATTCGTTTGCAGCCCTCTCGACAACCCAGGATAATTTGAGCGTTTCATCCTCTCAGAGCAGTGTGTATATATATATATATATATATATATATATATATATATATAGGGTCGGGATCCAGAAACACGCTATTTTGCCACAGAGTTAGACACGCATCTCCAAAACCCTAGATAGAGGTTTCAAAATTTATTGATTTTTTGTGAGGATTATAACCTTGCCTTAGATAGCATATCAGCAAAAACTCAGCACATTCTAAAACCTATAGACTAATCAAATATTCCCTTCAATTTAACGGTTAAAATGAACGGTCGATAAAGCTCTTTAGATTTGATGCACCTAAAGGGTTTAGAATGTGCTGATTTTTTATGGATGGGCTATCTAAGGGTAGTTGATCATCCTTACAAAAAATCAACAAATTCTAAAACCTCTATCTAGGGTTTTGGATGATGCGTGTCTAACTTTGTGGCAAAGTAGCGTGTTTCTGGATCTCGACCTATATATATATATATATATATATATATATATATATATATATATATATATATATATATATATATATATATATATATATAGAGAGAGAGAGAGAGAGAGAGAGAGAGAGAGAGAGAGAGAGAGAGAGAGAGAGGAATGGTACAATGAGCTGCCGGTTTAGAAAGTGAGCTGCATGTATTTTAACCCCCCTAGGAGTTTTGGAATTTGATGTAATTTGGTGAGGGTGTTGTCTAGGGTAAGATGATCATCCTCACCAATTTTCATCAAATTCCAAAACTTCTTGGGGGGTCAAATGGTCGAAGCAAAATCTGCCGTCCGCAGTCACCGTTAAAATCTGCAGATTTTGCTTCGACCACTTGACCCCCCTAGAAGTTTTGGAATTTGATGAAAATTGGTGAGGATGATCATTTTATCCTAGACAACACCCTCACCAAATTTCATCAAATTCCAAAACTTCTAGGGGGGTCAAAATACCCGCAGCTCATTTTCTCCTACCGCAGCTCACAGCTCAACGTAACAGCCCTCTCTCTCTCTCTCTATACATATATATATATATATATATACATATATATATATATATATACATATATATATATATATATATATATTTGTCATTACTAACAAGGGTTTCCCTCATACATGTTTAAGATCCCTCTCCTTTATGCATATACATATCAAAATGGAAATGTAGACATGGCGAGTTGCCCCGGTCTACTTCACCTGACTTTCTGCTCATGCTTACTTGCAGATAATAGATTTTAAGATTCATTCTGTTATATCGAGGTTGTGCTTACAATTGAAATTATTCTATATGCTTGCACAGTATTTCAGAACGAAGCCTTATGCATGTGAACCGTCGAGCCTACCACAATATGCTCCTAACAAGGAGATTGATGCGAAAAATCGTGAGGAGTCACGCAGGTGAGCTTTATCTTTTTACTTGTTATGGACTGTAATTTCAATTCTAAAAAGAAAGGGGGTTCTTTGGTGTCTATAACATAGTGAAGAGGTGCTCTTATGTAGGGCATTTAAGAATATCTGCTATAAGTTTGTTGTGTAACAATTTCAGCTTAAGAATTTCTGTTTAATCTTGAAAGGTTTTTTAAAAAGTTCAGAATTAGATGCATTTAAAGCCTAATATAATGGTCTTAATCATTTCTCTCCTTTCTCAACATGCCAATGAATCCATTTTTTTTTTTTTTGAAATTGAATGAATCCAAGATTCAACTCAACCAAATCTTAAGCCTCCAAAAGCAATTTATTTGCCAACTGAGCTGTGAATCACACCATGTCTTTCCATTATCAAAGATAGAACTGCTCTTCAGTGCCATAACACCTCATTTGTAAGGGAGATCTATATAACTCTTGGTGTGTGTGGTACTATAATAGCACTAGTTCTTTTGCAGCCATTTATGACATCATTATCTCATTTCCAGGAATAGGAGTACTGCTAGGGCACGCGGGTCAGAAGCACTAAGAAGACCATTAAGAACATATAGACCTTTGCGAGAACCAAGTGGGCTCAGTAAATTAGCGGCACACCCAGAGGTAACTCTAATATTTCTTTTATCTCCGATAAATTTGTTTGAGTAATTCTTCGAGATTGAACTATAAAAATATCCAGTCATCATATCATTACTGGTAAGCGGTTCAGCACATAATATCTTTGGGCATAATTTAAAGAAGTAAACTTTATGGTTCTTGCAGGAATCACGGATCGATACTCATAGGGTCAATGGAAGTGGTGTAAAGCTAGATCTTCCTAGTAGTAAAGGTGACACTAGATTGTTTGTAGATCTGCAGCCAGTGGCAGCGATTAACACTGCTGATGAGGGTCGACAACTGAAGCACCGTGCTCATGAGGACATTCCTTTCTCAGCGCCCTTGCATGTTACTGCTTCTAGTGGCTTTTCATGGGTGAAAAAGCCGACCGAAGACCATCCTTATATCAGAGTTCAAAGTAATTGTAGCTCAAGAAACCGGACTTCTGGTGCATTAGATCCATCGAGTATCCCGCGAGCTAAAATTAGCTCCGACTTCAAAGAGCAACCAAATGGAGATCCACTGCATGAGTCCGGTGCTGATTCCAAAGGCCGTGGGCCACACGAGGTTCCAATGCGCATGATGCTGAAAAAGTGGACACAGGTGGGGCGTCCCGAATCATTTGATTGCTCCGATGTATTCCATTCTAAGGAATTGACAGAAGCACGATACATGGAAGATGCGATCTCATTGAAGAATAATGTCTCGGTACTGGTGCAATTAATCTAGCAGTTCCATCTTCATTTTCACTGTCACCTCAGCTGGTAATAAAGCATTCATTTGAAAATTCTCAGGGTTGCCAAGATCAAGGAGACAGGGTTGAGTTCTCAGGACCTCTATTATCTCAAACGCACAAGGTCGATGAACTTCTAGCGAAGCGTGAGCGCCAAATCCGCCAAGCAGCTCGTAGATCATGGTTCCAAAGAGGTAAGATCAGATCCCATTCTATCTGGTTCCCAGTCAGAATTTCATGCCCACTTTGATATGACATCCAAAATTATCTATAACATCAAGCAAGTTAAAGGTAAATTTTACTACTGTCTAATATCATATGGATCCTACTTTCTAATTTATAGAGAATCAAGTTTTAGTGACAGCAACTTGATCTCTCTTTCTCTCTCTCTCTCTAAGTACGTGTATAAAACCTACACTACTCTATACAAGTATATCTAACACTAGCATCTTGTGAGTCTCTAAGTATGTGTATAAAACCTACTCTCTCTCTCTCTCTCTCTCTCTCTCTCTAAGTACGTGTATAAAACCTACACTACCCTATACAAGTATATCTAACACTAGCATCCTGTGAGAAGTCCAATGTTATGTTGCATGAGAATGTGTCTTCAGTTCTGTATTTTTCTATCCACTCCAGCGAAATCAGTTCTCGTTGGTTGATTTTGCAGTGGCAGGGAGAAGGCAAGGAAAGTAGAAGCCGCCACAGTAATCAGAAGAGAGGCCCTCGAAACACAAAGGGATGTCGTGAGTTTGAAGCAGAGGGTGAGCAGGCCAATACCGACCGATTCGGAAGGTATGATAGGGTACCTAGAGTCAGACGAAAGGATTGTTTACGACATTATATATGAACTTCAAGAGGAACACAGATCGGAGCCCGAAGTCAGTTACGATCATCGACAGCAAAGCTCGTTATGGTCTTTTGCAAAGAAGAAGCCAACTGACATCAAAGCTCTTTATGGTCTTTTGCAAAGAAGAAGCTGACTGACATCAAAGCTCATTATGGTCTTTTGGAAAGGAGTCATTGTGAGCTTCTCTAAAGTTTGTACAGAGTTGAAGACTAATTGAGATTTTAGCAATGGCCTATTTATTTTATTTTATTTTTTGAACTTGTTAATGGCCAATTTATTAATAAAATTAGAGATTAGAACCTAGCAGACAACGCTTAAGAAAACACGAAGGAAACATGTTAAACTATCCCGTAAACTCCCGGAGAGGATGGAATCATGGAAACCCAGTGCTGGGGAGAAGCTGCAATGGAGAAGCAGGTGGTTAACATCTCTCTCTAAAAACTCCATCACAGTCTGGAATGGTGTGGTGATGGTCAGCAACAGCAGTCCTACAAGCATATATGCAATTGTACTTGCCCACTTGTTTTTCTTGGGTTGGAAAAGACTGTCTAAATCCATCCAAATTAAAATCGGATTGATCTTTTTTTGTCCAAATCCATCCTAGTTTTTAACTAGCTTTGTCCATGCTTGTCCATTGTTCGGGTTAGGTAGGTTGGGTTCGGGTCATACCCGCCCAAGTCCCACCCCTAATCTTATCGATCATCTTCATCACCCAGCATGAGAGGAGGAAGGAGGTTTGATCCTACCCTTTAGGGAGTGCCACTTGGCGTTGGGCGCTTCATCTTTTATATATTAGTACAAGTACTATTGCACAAATAGTTGTGATGTGGCTCGAATGGAATGCACATCTGGCATCGAATCCAGCTCGCCATTGTGTAAATGTAGAGAGAGAGAGAGGAACATATTTAATTACCAAAAAATTGAAGGGAGAGAGAGAGAGAAGAGAGAGAGAGAGAGAGAGAGAGAGAGAGAGAGAGAGAGAGAGAGGCATGGGGTGAGTTTAAATCCTCGGCAAGGGGAGTGAATGAGTGATCGATCCTAGGGGTGGGATTTGGGCGGGTTGAAGGGTCAGCCCATGCCCAACCCGACTTGCACAAACCTTTGCCGTTTTGCCCGTGGAAACCCGTGGAAGCCCAACCCGTGCGTGCCCATTCTAGTTCCTCGGGTTGCTCGGGGTTGCCCAATTTGCAAAATAGTAAGCGGGTTGGGCAGGCTACCCAATTAGAAATGCTTGTGCACATAAATAGATGGAAAAAAATCCAACAGATTTTGAATTGAATAAAAAAAAATCTTTGATATGCATAACAAAAACATAAAGTCCAACCCATATCCTCACATATTTCAAACGAATTCTTAGCATTCAACATAAAATAGGCGGTCTTTTATTTCCATTAAAAAAAAAAAACTATCAAAGCATTCAACCTTAGTGTGTCACTTCCTCTGGTTGGAGAGATCGGTGCCCAAACCCGTCCAAATTAAAATCGGGTTGATCATTTTTTGTCCAAACCCGTCAAGTTTTTAACCAGCTTTGCCTATGTTTGTCCATTGTTCGGGTTGTACGGGTCGGGTTCGGGTCAGACCCGCCCAAGTCCCACCCCTAATCGATCCTACCCAAGGGATCGTTAGATAGATGAGTTTCTTTTCTCATTAATGGCTCCAAATCATGTGGTTCCATCAAGGAATTCAGTTAGTTTGGAACCTGGGTAATTTGTTGTCACAATTACCACAACAAATCGACGACGGGGTGCAGGACGGTGATCGGTCAGGGCAGTTGGGTGTCGACCAGTGGACCCTTTCTGTGCTCGCTTATGTGTGTGTGTGTGTGTGGGGGGGGGGGGGGGGGGGGGGGGGGGTTATGATCACTTAGCTATGTGATTAATTCAACATTTAATGTTGAGGGCTTGGTCCAGCAATAATTCTTGATCTCTCTCTCTCTCTCTCTCTCTCTCTCTCTCTCTCTCTCTCTCTCTCTCTCTCATCTGTGGTATTCTTGGAAACCAGTACATATACTATACTGCACTGCACATCTTTATAAGAAGGCACGACGGTATTAGCTAACTAGACAAAAACATCGAGGTATTATGATGACTAGACAAAAACGTCGAGACAACTCGACGTTTTATAAGAGAAAAACAAGGGATCAAACACTGGGGTGGGACCGTTGGAGCTGAGTGTTACCGGTAAAGGTGGCTGCTTAGGTGGCAACGAATGTCCCAACAGTGGCCGCTGGTGATGGTGTTGGAGTCGTCGGGCCGGGGCCGGGGCCGCTGGAGGCCGGTGTTGCCGCCGAAAGTGTTTTGTTGCTGAAGGTGGCCAGATATGTTACCGCGGAGACGACGGTGGGGGTGGTGATACCTAGTAGATGTTTTTGGCACCGAAGGTGGTCCGTTGCAGTGTCGACATATATGTTGTTGTCAAAGACGATCTGCTGCACGTGCCGACAAGCATGAGCATTCACTAGTCTTCTACATGGGATAGATGTGTCTACTGATCTTCTATGACGATTCAGCTCGAGAGGAATGTGTGGGTGTTCAACAATAAACAGTAGGGCATGGTGAATATTTTTCAGTGACTGGTAAAATGTCAACTTTTTTTTTTGTGCTAGGTAAATATCAACCTTTTGGTTCAACGAAGAGAGAGGAGAGAGAGAGAGGAGAGAGAGAGAGAGAGAGAGAGAGAGAGAGAGAGAGAGAGAGAGAGAGAGAGAGAGAAAGAGATGGGGGTCACCAGCAGACCCCCAGGAGCCGCCACAGCACGCTGTGGACGGAATCGACAATCTACAAAAAAAACACCACCACTCCGACGGAACCGCCACAGATCGCGCACAAAGGGGAACACGCGATCTAGTGT